>JAWWEV010000134.1:3542516-3571840 GCA_035583235.1 Hafferia zeledoni
CCGGTCCCTGACGGACGGCGGGAGGGAGAGGGGTCCGGTCCCTGACGGACGGCGGGAGGGAGAGGGGTCCGGTCCCTGACGGACGGCGGGAGGGAGAGGGGTCCGGTCCCTGACGGACGGCGGGAGGGAGAGGGGTCCGGTCCCTGACGGACGGCGGGAGGGAGAGGGGTCCGGTCCCTGACGGACGGCGGGAGGGAGAGGGGTCCGGTCCCTCACGGACGGCGGGAAGGAGAAGGGTCCGGTCCCTCACGGACAGTGGGAACAGTGGCCTCGGCGGCGGCGCTGCCACAAGCACTGCCCCTCATCGCCCGCCCCGCCGGCACCTCCCTGCAGCCCGGCCCGGCCCGCCCCAGCCCCGGCACCCACCGCCCAGCCAGTTGGAGGAGATGTTCTGCAGCATGGTGAAGGGCACGCAGAAGAAGGCGATGAGGAGGTCGCTGAGCGCCAGGGAGCAGATGAAGATGTTGGTGACGGTCCTCATGGCTTTGCTGCGGGTCACCACGTAGAGCACTAGGCAGTTGCCGAAGAGCGCCAGGGCGAAGATGAGCACGCAGATGAGGACGAAGGCCACCTTGGTGCGCCCCGGCAGCTCCGGGATGTACACCAGCGGCTGCAGCCCGTAGAGGGCGATGAACTGCTCCCGCGTCACGTTGTTGTCCCGCAAGAGCTGCGCGAATTGCTCCGGGGTGATGTTCAGGGACCGCATGGCGCCCGCTCGGGGACCGACTCCCCTCCTCAGCCGCCCTCAACGCCGTCGCCCGCGCCTCGCCATGGCTGGACCGCCGCCCTCCAGCGCTCAGCCGGCCCGGCCCCGGCGGTGCAACGCAGGTAGGAGCGCGCAGAGCCGGGCTCAGCGCAGGTAGGAGCGCGCAGAGCCGGGCTCAGCGCAGGTAGGAGCGCGCAGAGCCGGGCTCAGCCCCGGGCGCTGGGGCGGTGGCACCGCCGCGGACACAAACTTCGAGCGGCGACACCGCCTGTGGCGCGCGAGGGGTGGCGGCCAATCAGCGCCGAGCGCGCGCCCGCCCCGCCCCGGCCCGGCCCCACCGCTGTGGAGAGGGACGGGCGCGTGAGGAGCTCGGGGGGACCCGCCATCATGGGGCTGGGACCCCTCATAGCTGTTCCCTCACGGGGCGGGGACCCCTCACAGCTGTTCCCTCGGAGGGCGGGGACCCCCTCACAGGGCGGGAACACCCATCATAGGGCTGGGACCTACAATATAGGGCAGGGACCCCTTCACAGCGCTAGGACGCCCTCACAAGCTGTTCCCTCACAGCGCAGCCCCTGCCCACAGCCCCTCACACCTGCTCCCTCATCAGCGTCGCGCCCCTCTGACAGCTGTCCCCTCCCAGCGCTGGCCCCTCTCATCGTGCTGTCCCCTCTCACTGCGCTGTGTCCCCCCCCTCACAGGCTCGAAATGCCCAAGGCAGGAGCTGGAACTCCCGAGCCAGCCTCTGGTCTCATGTTTTAGCCAGGCTGAGGGGCAAATGGAAGAGGTGGTTCCGTAGCGGGGCTTATGCACTTTTACTGCATAGCCTGAAAAACGTATCAGTAAAAGGACAGGGTATTTTGTACTTACTCCTATTGCTGGAAAATAAGACAAGGACGCTGCGGCTGGTCCGTGCCCAGCCCAAAAGAGGCAGTGCAGGGATTTTATCTGCCCTTCCAGCGCCCTCTGTGCCAAAGCCACTGCAGGCTCTCGCACGATGATGAGCCAAAGCTCACATAAAAATGTAATTTTGCAAACCTTGGCCACTGAGCTCACTGAGGTCCCAGGAGACCCTTTCCCAGCAGTGTAACCACCCTTGCCAGCAGAGACGTGACAGTCCCATCCCACACCCTGGCTACTTAGTAAGGTTTTGTGGGCTACTGAGGTGCACTGGCTGCAACAGCAGTCAAAAAATGCCACTGCAGTTTAAATTTGGATAATAATGACAGTTAATGTCTAACAGAGGGACCAAGTTGAAAATATGCATTGATTTGTCCTCCAAGCTGATTAAATTGCCCACTACAGCTTTCTCACTAAATCAGATATATCCCCTTTGTCCTGTACAATAACACATTTAATAGCAACAACTGATTAGTCACTTAATGAATTACCCAAAATAATCCAGAGAAGGCAATAATAACAGGGAAAAGTGTTCTGACAACACTTACCACCTCCCACAGAGACAGATGTTCATTAAGGAAATCACAACACCAGGGAGAAGGCTGTGAAGTTGACTTTGTACAGAAGGATGCTCCGTGCCCTGGGTACATGTCTTGACCTGTACCAAGGAAGGATAGAAAAGAATTAAGAAAAGTTTAGCAAAAGCTGTCTATTTATAAGGTATTTATAAGGTTTCAAGCTTGCCAAGGAGAACATTGGGGAGCAAGAGTTCACCACCAAGTCATTCTCAGCCAGATGAATATGCCCACCAGGACCAAAGATATTTTGTGTTACCTTTGAAAAAGAATATTTCTGTTAAGTGGAAACCAATGGAGAGAAATTCCAATGCCTGCACTGGTATGTGTGTATTCCAGCCTTCATAGGTCAGTCCTCCAAATGCTGACAATCCTCTTTTAAGGTACAGCTCCCCAGCAAAGAGTTCCTTCATTAGCCCATGCTGAAAGGGCCCTGCCACCTTTCTTTGGTGCAGTACTGTCGTGTGTTTTCCACTTGGGACCAATATGATCAGGCTCCCGCTCTGACAGGCTTTCTAAGCTTGCTCTGGAAGGCAAATGCTCATCAGACTGGCTTCGTTCCTGACATTCAGACAGCCCTTTTCACATTCTCTTCCGTCTGCCTTGTTGGCTGGAAAAGCTTGGTCTTTTAGTCCTATAATGGTCCTGCTGAGCTTATGCTCCATATCACAGACAGATGTTTTTTGAGTTCAATTTTCCCAGCACCTTCCCTTGGACTATATATTAACTACAGCAGGTATAGCCCAAAGCCACCTTCATGTACTCTGTTCACACATTCTTTCCTATACCTCTTTTCCTTTTCCTCTTCCCCTGAAACCTCATTTAGAAGCTCTTGTATTAACAAACAAGCCAGATGCATTTCAGCAGATTTAATTCCTGTTACAAATGAAGGGCCAAACCTGGAGGCCAGTCTGTCACCGAGGACTGCAGTGTTGTGTTACTCATTGCAGAAAGAATCCAAGTGTATCAGGAACAAATAAATGGGAATAAGCTCTCACTTAAATACTGCAAATAGTCTGGCTTTGTGGATAACATGGGCATTTGTTTTTTCGTATATCCTTATTTTATTACTATGGCTGCTCATTACAAGTAATCAAACAGCATTAAAAATGAACAACATCTGAACAGTTAATCTGAGGAACATAAACTTGGAGGCTGTGGGCGATGGATGTGGCCATTACATCTGCTGCAGATTTAGCTGGGGGGCTGCATGCAAAGGAAGGCACCATGCAGGTAATTTTACAGACAACTTTTCTCATTAGTATTTACCCTCATGGAGAAGATAAAGGTAAGATTTACAGAAACTTTCATTTCCTATGAGCACTATCCATCCCCTTAGCTGAAACAATAAAAGCATAAACATCACACAGGTTTTAGGGCAAATCACTAGTAACTGTATTTCCCAGCTCCTTGACCTGAACAAAATTGTATTTGGAGTTAAAAGGGTTGAGTTACAAAAGGTGACCTCACCTAAAACCTGCTGAAATTACTGAAATGACTTCTCTGCTTCCCTGGGCTACAAATAATTGGTAGGTAGCGAAACGTGTTGTTTGCTTTTCAGGGCAGCAACTTGTGTTCTGTCTTATCCTGCACCCCTCCAGTCCACAAAGCAAAGCCATGTGGGGCTGCTTTGACTCTTCCCACTCTCAGTCAGCTCATCAGTAAAATGACCTGCCTGTACATACCTTTATAGGCACTAATAAATTACAAGGCAATTTCCTGTTCCTTTGATTATTATTTGTGAAATTGATGCGTTCAGAAATATAAAAAACCCCCAAAGTACTCTAACAAATAATTGACTATACAGAGACAATGCATTTTTTATTATTCTTAACTGAAAAAAAAAATAAGCCTCCTACTAATTAAGTGACTAGAAATATTTCATTTCTGTATCTAGAATCCCAGTTGAAAACTCCTGCAACTTGAACACAGATCAAGTCTTGGCTTTGCCAGTAATTCTACTTTGGCTTCAAAGAAATTGTACATTCCTTGGTCACAAACCTACCAGTTGATGAGCATGAAAAGGGGTGAAATGCACGTTTGTGCCAGATTGCTATCAAACCCACTCATTTCTTCATGCCATCACATGCTAATATTTTTGCCTACATGATTCATCTGTATGACATTTTATTGTCATTCAAAGGGACAACGAATTTTCTGCAGACTGAAAAATACTGTCAATGTGTAACCTTTTCTCTTAGAAAGAGGAAAGAAGCTATAACTGCACTATCTCCCTTCTAGCAGCAAAAAGTCCATGCATGGCAGCTGTGAAAAAAGGCAGTGACAAGGAATGTGCATCCCCAGTGCTGCCTGAGTTTGTCAACTGAGCAGGAAGTTTTGTGAAAACTCTGAACAGCCCACACTGGGAGCACTGAGAAAGCACACACTTATTCTGTAATCCTAAACCACAAACGCTGAAAAGAAATTTTTCTCCTTCCAAATTGCTACTGATCTTGTCTAGTTCAGGCAAGAGGAATAGTTGACAAAACTCATCATCATGTCAAGGCTTCACAAACGAAGATTTGGCAATGACAATACTAACAAAAGAATCCCTTTCCTCCTCCTCTTTCGCTCCCTTGACATTCCAAAATACTTAGGAAAGGGCAATCCAAGTCCATGTTACCAGCTTGTAAATAGCCACTGCAACTAATGATTAGAAACCTTTACTAGGCTTGGATCCTCTGGTAGATATATTGGGGATGAACTCACCTCTAATCCAGATCAGTACCACAGATTTTAGGATCACTCTTCAAAGGAATGGAACAGCTTACCATCTTCATTAGGTAATTTTAAGTTGTCAGAAATCAAGTGGCTATTAAAATTGCCAAAGCAGCTTCTGAAACATAAATTTAGAGCAATTGTTGTTAAGAACATAGGTTTGGAGAGAGCACTGAAGCTAAATCTTCGACTTTAGATTTACATTCTTTTATACACTTAGACAAACAAACCATAAATTATTCTGGGAAAGGGACCCCTTGACACTAATTGGACTAGAATCTTAGTTGGTAACTAAGGATACAGCTCAAAGTTGATTTTATCAGTGTATACTTATTTCTGGCTATTGTCTCATCTTCTTTGTGCATGCTTTGCTTTTCATCACTTGTGATGACAGGCAGCTCCCACAAAACAATGTTTATGAAGAAAAGCATTGATATTAAAACAGAATTGCACACAGTTGCAAAGTATGTTGGAGTGGCTGAACAGAAAACACAGTATTGTGTTAAGCCAGTGCATGGGCTTACTCCAAAATTTTGTCTCCTCCTGTGTGACTCTGCTGATAAACACTCTGGCTGATCATCTTTATTCTGGTGAAGCCTTTACACCTCTAGATTTAGTGACCCCCACTGAGCTCCATACCCCAGCTCCACCTGCCAGTGATATTAATGTCCAGGGTGGGGCAGACAAACCTGCCAGCCCTATACAGTTTGTCAGTTGTATTTTTCACAGTAGTTAAATGAGAATTCCATGCAGGAACTAACCTTGGTTTAACCCAGGGGAGCCCAGCCTCACGAGTCCTGGACTCATTCTTTTGGACACTTTGACTCCTCCTGCCATTTGTCATCCAGAAATGTTCAGTGGAATTGTGGGGTTTTATTCAACAGTGGGTTTAATTAAAAAAATTAAATCGTGATGATGTACACGTGTGCAAATAGCATTTCATACACAGGCCAAAATACTAAGCCATATATTGATTGGGTTTTTAAGTTTCTTCCTTCTGCTTGTGCTGAGAGGCAGCTCATCCATCCTAATTTCACTAAATCTTTTCCCTTTCCACTGACAATTCCAGTTGGTATTCTCTTTTATTCACACACAGAAAACCAGCTACTTTTTGCCACCAGTTTTCAACCGCCACAGTTTCCCCAAATGTGAAATTAAATTTCCTCATCTTCTGATTTAATCTCAAGTCTAAACCCTGCTCCAGTCCCATTTGTTAGAAACAGCTGGAAATCCCTCACCAAACTGCTTTCCCCATGACCAGCAACAAATAATTCTGTTGTTCTCAGAGCATTGGGAGGCAGTGGGGACAGAACCATCGTGCAAAAATCCTCACTCCTTGCAGCTCTCATGTAATTGTCATTTCTTTCAATGATTTCCGGAGTATTTCTATCTAAAAATCACTTCTAAGCCTCATTTACACATACATTGAAAGGTTCTCAGTAGCAAATGTTTTCTTTCATCTAAAATCTTTCAGCTGTCTGCTCAGCCCCAAATGTATTAGAGAACCTGAATGCCTCTTGCTTATTCTATCATTTTAAGTCATCATTCTTGTACTAATTTTTAAGACTTTGATTGACTGTAACAAAAAGCCTTATTTAAGTGTAAAAGACCTATTACCTTGCACAGCTTTTAGCTGTTGGCCTTCTCTTTATCTTGCACCAGAATTAATTCTCCATCTAAGAGCAGACAGAATAATTTCCACGCTTTCACCCAGGAAATAAAATGTAAAAGTAATTTCTTTTCCTGATAATCCAATTCTCATTTTCTTTCTTTCTACTGGTACCAGTATCCAGCTTTGTCATTTGCAAGATATTGGATTAAATGTCTGTACTACAGTGTCTTTTCTCCTTTGCTTCTCAAGTAAAGAATTACTTATCACAAACCAACAGATTCAGTTCTAGATGCCAAGTTAAAACTGGGGGAATGTTTGGATTCAAGCCCTGAGATGGGAATGTGTATGATCTTACAGGGGAAACTGCACCATTTTGGACAAAAGCGCTTATAAGAACCATCATTAGCACGTTAAACTGAAGTTACAGATGTGACTTGGTGTATTATTATTAAAATACTGTGATATGAAGATTATCATACTGTAGTGCTCTCAATAATTTTAAATGTTTCTATTTCTAATCATTAATTTCATGTTATCAAGTAGAGATTTAAGCTGTTTGGACCTATAATGACTATGTGACAAAATTTCAGTCTCTCATTTTCATGTATCAAATACACCTCAGGGAAAGTTCTTTCCTAAAGAATAGAATGCTGCAGTTCTATATGTCAGGAATTCAGTTACAGAGATAACCCTAAATTATTTCTGAAAGAGAAATTTCTATTAGAAAATGTACTTGAAAAAGAGAAGGGAGCTCATTCAAGCTTTGGGAGCAACATGACAGAATCTTACCTGTTTTCACCTAGGCAACAATTGTGTTAGTCCTGGAAGGGGTCCAGCACATTCCACTTGTCATGGATCATCACAGTGATCCATATTTTGCTTTAGGACAGAGGATTTCATGTTTTATAGCAGCTACATCTTGAAGAATGGCTTTTGCTTTCTGGAAGGTACTGGAAAAAGTAGTTAATACGTGTTCTGACATTTTACAAGCTGCTTTGAAGGCTGGATATTCCATACTCTGGAGCAAAGCAATTGAATGACTCCCTTTTTATCCTTGTATTGCATGAACTCTTAAAAATCATAACTCCTGTTGGACAAAATGCTGCCACTTACAGTTAAACAGAAGATGCCACATATTCATTTCTATGTAAGGATTTTTTCCTAGATAAGACCAGTATTTGCAACTCTTTGAAAATCCCTTCACAAGTTACAAAGAATTTACAAAGAAAATAAAAAAACCACTTCAGATGCAAGAGAGCGTTGCTGAGAAATAACTTGGTAAAAAAGCTGATGAATAGAATAAGAAACCTTGGGAAGACAGACTGCAAATAAATAACCAGGGAGGATGAACACAAAAGTGTTAGCTAAATTTGGTGGTATTGGTTGGCCTTATAAGTCCCTTCCACAGAAGAGCTTTTAGAGCAAATCCACAGATAGAGGGAGATGAAGGTCACCCACAGGGAGATAAAATATTTCTTATCCTTTTTGATGAAATCAGACACTCAGACTTTTTTTTCATCTAGGAGTCTTCCTGCTGTGATTAATCTGCACTTTCTCCGAGAAGGTAATTAAAACAACCACAGTTCTGTGGAATATTTTCAAAAAACCATCTGATGACTTAACAGATCCCAGTGCCAGTGCCAGGCAATGTACACCACCACTCAGAAAAATCCCAGGAAATGGCTCATCCTACCCTTCTGGGTCTGGGAGTTTGCTTTGAGCAGCAGCTGCATTGGCCCCTCTCAACTCCAGAAGGTTTTATTACATCCAAGCACATTCTGTCCCCTGCATGTTTGGTCTGATTGGCAGCTTTTCTAATTTAGAGAGAATCATAATATTTGAGAAAGGAGGGGGAAAAAAATCAGTTCATTAAATACCCTGTGCACTATTGCACTTCATCCAACCCACACAATATTCCAAGGAGATTAAATAACAGGCCCGTTAATATGGCCCTGCATGGGCAATGTGGGGCTTGTGAGTGATAATCAGGCTCTTTGGGGATAAACTGTGTGCCTTTTAAGTGTTTTTTAATACTGCTGGGACTGGTGACTCTGCTAAGAAGCTATTGCACCATGATATAGTTAGATGTGATTAATTCCACATAACCCTTATTATTCTAAATTAGATCAGCTTGCTCTGAATAATTCCATCCATTCAATTAGAATATTAAATCATCTTTCTTTCTTTGTAATGCTTTGCATAACGTCAGCCAGGGAAGGAAGGGGAGCATCACGTGCCAGGCAGCAAGAGGCGTGTGCTGGCACATTTCTGCTGCTGCTTGTGGGGATGTTACCACCTGCTGTCCCCAAAAATACAAGTTACACAGGGAGATACATCTGCAAACACACATTTCAAGCTACAGGCAGATTCCAGGGTACAATCCTGAGGAATAAATTGATTTAGAACACTTAATTGAGTGCTTATGAAAATTATGACAATGACTTCTGGGGCATTTCCTTCCAGTTAATGTATCTCCATGAATCAAGTGTCCTATAACATCACATGATGTCAACAACAGGAATAGGTACAGTTTGTCACACAGAGTCACAGCAGATGAACGAGGCAGTCAGTGGGCTGGCAAAAGCTCTGGCAAGAGTGAGAGTGAGGAGAAAGAACAGGAGTGGGAAGAGATGGAATCTCACTCTCACACTCCATGTGAGCAAAAAACTCAGTTTATTTGCCCCTTCAAGCACTACCTCAGCATTAGGTTATACCTCGCTTTTGAATAACAGGTTAAAAGTAAATCTAGTTCCAAGAGAATTAAAAATATTATTAAATTATTGAATAACCAAATGCCATAATCAGCCAGAAAAAGACATGCGGAATTTTCGTTGTTAATTATAGAATTCCAGCCTAAGGCTGAAACAACGAAAAGCTCTCACAGGCAGGTGCAATCAACAAAGACCAGAATTTTGGACAATTTTATGCACTGGGGTGGTATTGTAGGAATATAAAACAGGAATATATAAGACACAGAAAGCTTTTATGAGTACCTAAACTGTCAATAACAGAAGTGTTATTTACAGAAGCAGCAACTTTCTCAGTGTAATCCAAGGGTAAAAAAGGACAAGGAAGTGAGAAAAAGCTTTAAATTGTGTAAGAAATCCCAGGAATCTTAAATTAACTGAAGTGCACTAGAACAATCTGATCTTCAAACAGTGTGAGTATAAACAGGCATTTTGGCACAACTCATTTTTCACACCACAGAAATGTATTTGGGGCACCGTGGTCTTTGTTTTGTAAGAATGTGAGTGGTTTGCAAAGTGAACACCAAGAAATAAATCTAAAGAGTTTTCCCCTGAATGTAACAGAGACAAGAAAAATAGAGCTATGAATCAAATCTTTGCCATTTAATATTTCACAGCTATTGTTATATTGCACACTGCTCACCATCAACTTCTAGATAATTTTATATGGAGAGAGAAAGTTCAGAAAATATTTAGCCTATTAAGGAATCAGTGGCAGAGAAGTTGCTTTTTTCCAAGCAGTGTTTTGGCCATGGCTCCATGTATGGTTCCAGTCCTTTAGGGGCTAAATGAACACTTGTTTAATCAAACCTGAAGGTCCTCCTCCTTCTCAAACCAAACTGGAACAGTTTGGCCACACCAGCAAGCTCTGTGTGTGCTGCGGGCCAGCCACAGGCAGCCAGCTGCCACTCAGAGGGCACAGTCACATTAATGTAGCACCCAGTCGAAGCTAAAGTGACCTCTTTCCATTTAGCTTGAACACGGCTGGTTTGCAGCCCAAGTCTGCCCAAACTGCCTAAGATGATCCTGTAGGATGATCCCGGGAGATGAGTGTCAGAGTTCCCTGGAAATCCTCTCCTTGGTTCTGAAGGTGAGGCCACAGATGCCACACCAAGTGTGTAACTTCTCATCAGTAAATTCCTAGGAAAGTTTTCCTAAGGTGTGAGCTCTCCCATTTCTCCCCTACCCAGAACCACTGGCTGCAGTCCCAGATGTAACATTGGCAAACAGAGATTGGTTTTAACAAGGAACCCTTAATTATGGTAGAAAGGACAGATAACCAGCAGCCAATAGCAGGCATATCCCTCTGGAATGCAGTCATGGCCTGTCATCAACTGACATTCAAACACTTGACAACAGAGGGCAGGAAAATGTTGGTAAGGGGAAAGCTGGGTTACAGAGAGACATCACTGGTTATTCTGTACACAAAACCAGGCATGGGACTTGGGCATTTGACCAGCACTTTTTCCACTGGACTGTAACTCCCCCTGCCACGAGAAATTCAGTGCATGGCTTTGCTTTCCTTGCCATCAGCCCTTGCCTGAGGTAAACTGTGTGTGCCACCTTGGCATGGGCCTTGGGGGAAGGAAGAGTTCACACCTAAACAGCTCCTTTTCCCAACACTATGCACTATATCCCGTCCTGGAAAGCTGGAAAACTCATCTGAGACAAATACAGATGTGAGGAATCATTTTAGTTTAATGATCAGGAATAGTGAACATCTTCACAAAACCTTACCAGTGCCCCAGTCTGTTCTTTGCCAGGGTGCTGAACTGATTCCTCTCAGTGTAAAACCAATCCATTCCAGCTGGAAAAGGCACAGAGAAGGATGATTAATGGTACCAAGTTTTCTCATGTCCAAAACTCCTCAGCTTGGAAATGAATTATTAAAGGAGACAGAGAACAGAAGTCTAAGATAATAACACCGAGTGACAGAAACTGGTGAAGTGAGCATGATTGTTTCTTTAAAAAAAAATTACCTGGTTATATTTTCTATCTCCAGGCTGGCAATGCCTGCAGGAATCTTTTCTCCAGTGCAGCCTCCAGCTGACTGGCTGTCTGGGGCAGAGCCCAAGTCCTCTGCCCGAGGGCCCATTTATGAGTTCCATTCCCAGATGGCAGGAACCTGCTTCACCTGCTGCTGGTGGGACACAAGGGCATGAAGGAACATGGAGAGAGGGAGCAGGAAGTGGTTACTGGACACAGAAGTACCTTTTTCAGTTATCACTGATTTTAGATGACACAGCTGAACTTCAGCTGTGCTCAGGATACAAGTGTCATTTTCTGATTTCTCTGCCTTCCATATCCTGGAGTTAATGACATCCAAGATATTTCAGTGCACAGCTGAAAAAGAGAAAGACTTTAGGTTACTACTTTGGAAAAAAAAATATCTGCAACTTACACAGTTTTGCCTAAATACATTTTCTACCTAAAATTACATTTGGAATAATTACATTGTTTAAACATAACTTCGAATTTTTAGACTTTCTCATTAAGCACCAATATTGTAAAGAATGAAAACCACTGGGTGAGGAAAGTCACCGACTGAGGAACTGGTAATGAAGTTTTTTGATAGCTGTCCAAGGGAACTGTGTGGAATTGATCCTGAAGACTTGACTTCACTGCAAATCAGCTTACCATGGCAGTTATCATTCAGTGCAGGTCAGATGTTCCCTGCAAACCAATTAAGGATGAATGCTAAAGCCAAGTAAATTCAGTTATGAAAACATGATTGCTTGCCCCTTGCTTTAAATCACACTGGTTTATATCACTCCTCATTATTTATCCTTATCTTTTTGCCTTTCCCAAGAAGTATCATTGAAGACCTTTCCTTATCATTTCCACGCAGAAACAAAACATGTATTTCCCAGACTTTATTATGTTGTTGTTGTTTTTTTTCTCCATTCAGAGGCAAAATAAATACCGTGGCAATCAGACACCTGGTATTTAATATTTGATAAAATTAGAGACCTTCAGAGAACCATCCATCAGATTTTGAGATTTCATTTGAGAAGGGCATATCCATCTTTCCTTTGCTTTATAAAACTCTGCTAACTCCAAAGATTGCCTACAAACTGCTACAGAAGAGCACTACAGAACAGTTATAAATAAAATAATTTCTTTCCTGCCATCCCTCAAGATCTCACAGAGCCCTCCTGAGACTGAAACTCTTTCCATTTTAATACAGTTCACTGGAAACATTGTTAGAGACACCACGCATGAAACACCCCAGGCAAGCGGATACCTAAGAGATGTTCCAGGAGAAAGTGTTCCCTGTTTCACCTGCTCCTGACCCACATTAGTTTCCCACCTTAAACTACCTGCTGGTCTTCTCAAGTGCTCTTCTTGTGCAGTTTCTCTCTTAGCCATCTTTGGGTTTTGCTACTTGCAGGAAAAATAACTCTGAAGAGACCCTCTCATCGGTAATTTGTCAGTGCTGTTGTGTTCTCATTCAGAGGGTGACTCACTGAGCTGAGGGGCACAGCATAAATAAGCAGCATGTCAGACAGCCAGAGCTGCCTTGGCTGCCTGTCCCCTTTTGCCCTTTGTTCCTGGCACTTAAATCGCTCAAGTTTGGCTCTCTTGTGACCACAGCACACCTCTCGACCCTCTGGGAATGAGGAAGCCCTAAACATTTCCCAGAACCACAGTCCTTTGGGAATCTGGCACAAATAAGTGGCTGAAGAGCAATTATTATTCCATTGCCCCTTTCCCAGACCTCCCTTAGGTCGCTCAGGCAGCGCAGGCTGAGCCTTCCCTGTTGCAGGGGCTGCCCCACTAAGGGCTGGCACAGGGCAGGGACATCAGAGGAAAGGAGACCTGAACCCTGGATGAGCTCCTGGAAACACTACAAGGTCATTATAACTGGAATATTATGGTGGTAGACAAGGCAAGTAACTCTGAGAAAGAGTCCTGAGTGTTGCCACAGTGGTGTCACACTCCTGCCCTGGCTGGCACATGGGAACTACCTGAAGGCTCTTTTACACAGATCTATTGCACACGTTCCTTTCCCAAGTGTTGAATTTAATATATGCTTCCAAAAAATGGTAACATTTTATGCTTAAAATGTTTTCAATGGATGCTTCTTTTAGCTGGGCCTGGACTCAAAGTTGCAACAAGGGCCATTGGGTTCTTCTCCCTCTCCTGAAACAAGATAACTGGCCTTGGAAAATAAGTCCATGTTATATATCTGGCTAAAGGAAATTCCTTTCCACAAGTCACCTGTCAGATCTTAAGTATTTAGATTAGGACTACAGTAAATAGCTTTAAATTTTGAAGTCTGTCATGTGGTAACCACAGATACGATCATTTACTGATAAAACTGAGTTTTGTGGCAATACAGTTTTCATTATAATAAATAAATGCATGTATTATAACTTCAACTACATTTATGCATGATCCAAAAAAAAAAAAAAAACTCACTCTAGAAAATAAATGGTAGGAGGACCCAATGAGCTTTCATTTTTCTTGCATTAAGCTCATACACCATGCCTGCCCTTGGGAAATAATTCTCAAGATTCTTTTCAGCAAACTCACGTAACTGTGTGCCAAACTGGGATTTTATTTGATCAACCTAGGTTATGTAACTGGGACTTTTCACTGATTTCTCCATGCCAAAAATTGCAGCCTAAATAACACAGTTTGTTTCAAGGAGCTGTGGTAGCAGCTTTCCCCTAAATTAGCAAAGTTGATTTGTTCCATCTTGTGTGTTATCCCAGAATAACGATCCACAAGTTTCCAAGGTCTCTCAAAACTCTAAGCTACCATCCTGTAATTGGGGTATTTGGAGAAGCCTTGACAGGCACTCAGGCTTAAAAACAACCTCAGAGCATTTGCATTCCATGTGTCAGAAAGACCTGGCAACAGCTGCTGACATGCAATTTGTTTGGTGCCAGGGGATAACAGAGGTTTTCCTTCAGAGATCCAGTAACGCAGCTGGAGGTGACAAACCCATGGATGGCCCCTGCCAGGTGCGGACATTGAGGAGTCTCACAGAGCAGAAGGGGTGGCAATGACCAGACTTTTTGATTATCTGTGCAGCAATGACAAGGAGTCTTGCAATTACAACCAGCAATGCTTGAGTCACGCTGGGAAATGAGAACAAAAGACAAGAGTTTCTGTGAATTTTTCAGCTGCTTCTAACCTCAGCATTTGAATACAGGCAGATGCCATTTCTGCCAGGAGACTGGGAAAACCTACTTTTTAGGTGTGAAATCTTTTTATTCCCATGATAACTTTCCTTTCAATCTTCAAATTATTATTTTAACTAAGAAAAGAAAGCTCAGAATAAATTATAGAGAAGACATCTACATGAGATTCATCTCAAGAGATAATTACTCCCACTTTGCCACCAGCAGCAACTTAATGAAAACAGCAAGTGTTTGGCAATACCACACAGGCACAGGAGATGTCACCAGTTCTGAGAGTCCCAGTAACAGTCAAATCCTTGAGGCAATATTCCTTCTTTCTCCAACTTCTCAAACTTTTGAAAACAGCTAACAGAAATAAGTCAATAATAATGATTTTTGCAGGCATTCCTAGGCTGGTTTTCAGTTGAAATTATTTTCCCAGAAAACAGCCCTTACTTGTATGATCCCAGTAGCAACTGGCTGCTAGAACTGCTTCTTGTTCTCCACTGGAAGGTTTCTTTCCCACAATGCCCTCACATTCTTACAGGTGTCTATTATTGAAACTTGTCCCCCTTAAAACTGGTTATAGGTAAATATATATCATGTATGGTAACATAAGAGATAGGAGAGGGCATGTTTAGATTATTAACCAGGAAAGGGCAGTCCCTGCTTTTGGTCAGCTTGATAACTCTGCTGCAAACAACAGCCCTTACAGCACTGCATGTCCATAACTGCAGTCAAAGTAATAATTCTATCCTGCCATACATTTATAGCCATTTCTGCATATTTGAAGTTATCAATAAAGGAAATATATATAATGTATATAATAAAGGAAATTAGGAAATATTTTCAATTGCTGGAAAAACTGGGGGTTTTTGCAAAATTTCTCACTAATAAGCATTACTACAAAAGCTTGTCTCAAACCAACCCTCTGGCAGCAGCAGCAGCTTTGGTCACAACTTTGTGCTGTCACCCACAATTCAAGCCAGCCTGTAAAAAGCAGTGACCCCTCTGGGACAGGCACACCAGGAGGTTTTCTTGGCATTCAACAGCTACTTAATCTGCAAGAGTAGGTGTTATTTTATTCCAGGAAAGATTCAGGAAAGTTATTGGTATTAAGCTGTGAAAACATTCTACCCTTTCAGTGCTTAGATCAGATTGTATCAATGCTTTTGCCTTACCCTGTTTGACAGAACTGAGGACTTGCTTGGCTTAGGGACTTTACAGGAATACCAGGATCCAGGCAGTAACACTGCCTGGGGAGGACACTCCTTTCCCAGCTGGGAGAGCCTTCAATAGTCAGATGTGACCTCTCAGACCCATAGTGGCTTTTATAGGCATGACTTAGAGGCATCTACCACAAACACCTAATATACAAAATACAAAACAATAAAATCACGTGGATCTGGACATTTCTAAAACATGAAAATCCTGAGATTCAACCCTTCCCTACTAATCACTTCAGTCCTTTGAGTGTATTTCTTCTTTAAACTTGAATCTATCTTGTCTAATTAGCAAGGCAGGGATTACTTCCAGCTACAAGTTTCCAAAAAACACAGTAGGGCACTGCTCCGCACATGCCATAGATTATAACACATCCCTGCTTTGTCTCTTGACATCAATTGTGAAAAAATATACTGCAAGAAGTCCAAGATTCCCTCAAAGACAGGCTCCTGCCTGTCAGATCCTGCTTTGCAATTACTTTCAGGGTCTTGGATGGCATTTTCATCCTCAGAAAAGACCCTTGAGGTGAAGTCCAACCCCTAACCCAGCACTGCCAAGCCCACAACCAAACCACATCCCTAAATGTCACACCCTGAGATCAGCTCAGTTGGTTACAACTTGGTTGTAATAATGCCAAGGTCATGGGTTCAATCCCCTGTACGGGCCACTGACTTGAGTTGGACTTGATGATCCTTGCGGGTCCCTTCCAACTCAAAATAGTCTGTGATCTACACATCCCTTAAATGCCCCCAGGGGTGCCACCACTGCCCTGGGCAGCTGTGCCAGGGCTTAGAGCTTGGAATTCCACCTTATTGATGGGTGTTCAGTATAGCCCACCTGCTACTCAGGGTTCAACATAAGGGCACAAGCTGCCTTTAGAAAAAAGTTTGCTGTTTTTGTGAGGTGTTTTCTGCTCCATTTTGCTGTTCAAGTTGCATCTTCTCCCCTTTAGTTTCCCTCTGACTTTCCTACACAAAGCCCAGAGAATTTAGCCTGAAGTGCTTCAGCTCTCCAGAGGCATCACTTTCCCAGATAGGGAACAAGACAATTGTTCCTGAGGTGGCAGTAGCAGGAAAGTGAGTGAGTGACATAAGCCCTGACAGTTCCAGCAGGAAAGCTGCTCCCCAGGCTTCAGAGAAAGGTGGATCTTTCAGATCCCTGCGGGGCACATTCAGGTCTGTCTCCAACTCAAAGGTGATGCTCAAAGCTGAGCATTTACATGGAAGCAAAAACGTCAGGCAAAGACCAGAGAAAGGATCCTTTGTGCCATCACAAAGGACTGCCCGCAGGAGTTCTGTGCCCCCTTCCAGCCCAGCTCAGCCCCAGAGTGCCAGAGCAAGGCAGGGAAATGGGTTCTGTACCACTCACAGCTGAGGAACGAAGCATTCCCAGCCCCGACAGGAGAGACATGACAAGGATTTGTCTCAATGCAGACTCACAGTGACTGCAGAGAAAAGCAGGCAGGGAAAGCAACTCCAGTTACCAGATGTACTCACAGTTTTGAATGGCTGAACATAAGAGCTTGATTCAAATCACAAATTCCACTTTTCACTTGCACCTGCACTCCACAGCAGTTTTCTGTTCCCAGTTTTCTCAGGAACCGTCGGAATTTGCAAGTGAAACAGGAGCACAGGCACTATTGAAACCAGTGCTACTGTTCCCAAAATGAGAGAGCAGCTTTAAATACACACAGTGTTAAAATAGCAGTCGTGGAACTCAGTGCTTATTTACTGCATGATCAGGGGATATTTTGTTTAAAAAGTGCAAGCCATGTGCCAATTCCCATCGAAACAACACTAATATAGCATTTCCTATTTATCAGGTTTTTAAGCAGCACTACCTATGTCTGTTCTGTAATGCTGCTCATGGGCATCACAAGCTCACACCAGTCCCTCGAGGCATCACTGTCTGTGTTCCCGAACCAAGCTGCAAACACTTCATTAATGGCCTGAGCCCAGCAACAGGCAGGATTTGTGCCATGCCCTGACTGACCCCACAGCCCAGGGCAGCTCCCTGGGGTTGCTCTGCACACAAATGTCACCCCCTGGTCAAACTCAGAGCCTCTCCCTGTGCCCTAAACAGGAGACAGGATTCCCTGGCAACCTGCTCTTCAAATTGCCTTCCATGACCAGGTCACTCAAATTATCTTCCTTTACTGAGGGCTGAGGAAATTCAGTTACTCAGACTTGCCTTCAGCCATGCAGTTACCTCATGTCTCTGCTCCATCATTTATGGCCAGAGTACAAGGTTTTTACCTTGAAGAAAACATCTCAAAGATGTCTTGCATTGTGAAATATAGTTTATATATTTTTAAGCTTTCCATACTTTAAAAGAGATCACCATCCCTATTCCGGTTCATGTAACCAACCCATGCATGAATTGTACAGCCCATTGCATATGAACTAGGGATTCCACTGAACTCTCAGGGAAACTAGCAGGAAAAAAACTCTCCAAATTTACATTCTATTTAACTTGAAAGTACTTTTTTTCTTGGTTTTCACTAGAATGAATTCACTTGCATCATTATTTTTTAAAATGCCAAAGGTGTTTCTTTCCTGCTGATAACTTTTATTTTTCTCTGTAGCAAGAAAATGTTAAATATTCACACTTCTGTGATTCCAGGAACTTCTCTGTCTTTCGGGTCTATACAAAGAAACTCATCCTGTGCTCTTTTTAAAAGAATGAGCTGCTTGTAAAACAGAAGTTGCTCACAGGCCTCAAAACCCTTTCCACAGTGACAGACAGTGACAGCCACAACACATGATGCCAATTAGTTGCTTGGCTTCAGCAAAGAGGACACCTACACATATCACACCAGCCTCTGGCCAGACTTCTCCAAAAAGGCTGAATGCCTGTTCCTGGACAGCTTTGGAAATTAAAAACCTTGGGTGGAATTCTTCTATTTTCATCTGCTGGGCTAAATCAGTGTTTTTGCTGGCACTGGCTGGCAGAGTTCATTTATTGGTGCATTTGTCTCTACACTGCTGGGCAGCAATTGCCAATCTAATTACTCCCAAAGTACCTCCTGGGGCTCCTGCACAGGTGTTTAGCTTAATATCAAATCTAAATAAACCCCTCAGGAGCAGGGCCCTGTCAATACCAATTTGTGACATGAATGCTCTCCAGGAGAAAAGGCATCGCTTCCAACCCCCGTCCCCTCCAGCCCTTTGCTAGTTAATTCTTCAGGCAGTACCAGTGTGCAGATCAGCAAACACATCTCACCATTTCCAGGTAACAGCTGTCAGAGCTGCCCACTGAGCACTTTCACACGGGGCTTTCCCTCTCTAGCCCTCCTGGCAACAGAACCCTAATTGATTTGGGAGGCTTTATCTCAACAGGACAGCTTTGTTCGTTTGCTTCAAGTCGTGCTCTTGGTAACATTTATACAGTCCCACAGATGCAACTGTCAAGGCTAATAAATAGTTCCATCCAAAAGGCATGAGAAGGAGTTGAAAGTAAGCCAAAATGGCTCAAAAAGCAATTTAAAATGCATTTGCTACTCTGCAAAGCACTCCTTTTCTTCAGGAAACCCATAAATACACAGATACACGCAACAGAAGGTGCCCTGCTAAGCATATTTTAGTGCTTCTCAGTAATTCCAACAGCATAAAAGACTTGCAGTCTTGAAACAAACAAATTTTTTAGAAGTGCTGTGTTTTTCAGAGCTTGATTCCAAAATTGCAATGCAAAGAGCACAGCTGAGACCAATACACAGAAAAATATTGTAGGTGTTGACACTCCTGTTCTTCATCCCTTGCCTCAAGATTTGATATTGAATCTTTGTGTAAGTTAGAGGAGTGGTAAATGAATGATTAGCTCGTTCATTGTCAGCTATGCTTCTCTAGCTCACAGGATTTATATTACCTGATCAGAAAGTTATGCTGAGAAAGTTATTTAATTAGATTTTCAAGTTTTGCCACTTGAGGGAAATACGAGCGTAGAAGACAGAAGAAGAAGAATAATATTCAACAGTTTTTTTTGCTGACTTTAAAGAGGTTTTGGCTTAAATTTTACTTTCTTCAGAGTCTTGAATGTCCTTTACCTGTTTTAAATTAGCCAGTGACAGTCCCTTTCCAGCCCCATCACTGATTGCTTTGCACTGTTCAAAGGAACAGGAACCCTCCAAACAGCCTCCTGGTGCTGTTCCCTTCTACAAGGTAATGGAAAGAAATGCCAAGAGCAGGTTTGTCCCCTTTTCAGTCCAACATGGAAGAAAGGCAAATTTCAAACTCTTTGGCCTGTGATGACCCATCTTCCAAAGGCTTCTGACTGAGCACCTGAAGTGTTTCCTACAAAGCAGCTTATTTTGCATTCCTTTTCCTCCCTCCCTGTAATCACAGTCCTCAGTGTAACCACCCAACACTCTGCTGTCCTCAGCTCACCATGCTGTACCTTTCAGCGGCCAGGAGAAGCTTCACTCCTTTCACACCCAGCTCGCTGCTCTTCTGCAGCTCCTTCTTTCTCTCACAAGATGTTTAGGAGGAGAAAGGTGACTACAATATTTCTAAAGGAAAAAAAAAAAACAACCCCACAACAAAATCAAGTTACGATGTTTGTCTGAAAATGTGTTTCCCTGAATGTTCCAGTCTGGTTTTTCAGACCACTTGAAACCTCCACAAGCCCCTCTGATGCTGCTCATTGCTACTTGGATTTCAGTATTTCTGTTGTGCACTGTTGTTTAGCCCGTGCCTTTGGGCTTCCAGCCAGTGGTTCTGCCATCCTAGATCGTTCTGCCAACCTAGATTCCATGCTGGCTGATAACCCCAAGCCATAAAAGTCTTCCCTGTCTCCACTTGGAAAATCTTCTATCATTCATATAGTCGTTTCCTGCTTAATCCTGCTTCCTGTAGTTATCCTGCCTGTTCACAGTCCTGCTTCTTGTGGGCCGTCTCGTGGTGTAAAGGAGAGCACTCTGGACTCTGAATCCCAAGGTCCCGAGTTCGAGTCTCAGTGGGACCGTCCCCTGGCAGTAAATGCCTCCCTGCCATCCCATCCCGTCACATCTCGGATGCTCAGCAGGGTCAGCCCCGGTCAGTACCGGGTGCTGTGACAGTCCCCAGGACTTCACTGTCACTGTCCAAACTCGCTCGGCTGTGGCAGATGGACCTCAGGACTTAAACGGTGGGGCCAGTTCTGCGTCCGCTGAGCCTCACCTAAACAATCCACCGCACAGGCTGGAAGGGCACACCCACGTGAGGAGAGCCCTGCCCAAATCTGCGTTCGTGAGGTCTGGCCATACACATACACAGTCCTGCTTCTCGTAGTTATCCTGCCTGCCCGCAGTCCTGCCCGTTATCTCAGCTGTTATCTCTGAAGACAAATGCCAATTTGCTTTGCGAATGGAGCCAGGAGCGACATTTACCCCGTGGCTTTCCTTGCTCCCACCACTCCTCCCCACCCCACACCTGCTGCTCACGCTGCAGGGAGTGCTATAAAAACCTCCTTGCCTTTAGCTAAATCATAAAAGGAGCCAATCTGCTGGGATCCAATTTGTCTCTTGCTGGTGCACAATGTGGACCCCAAGTCGGGGCTGAACTGCATCAGATATTTGGAGTCTCAGCAACCACTCCAAAGCACTTGGCTTCACTGCACGTCCCCCAGCACAGCTGCAAAGCTCCTCAGCTCCAACCCGAGCCAGAGCAGCCCCAGCGAGCGATGTGTGGGGCACGGCAGGTGGAACTGCAGCGCCGCAGCTGTCAGTGTAATTAGAGTTAATGAGGGAGACGCTGCAATGACAGCGGCACACACAGGGAGCAGAGCCCGTGCCCGCTGGCTGCGGCGGGGCGGTGCCACCTCCAGCACAGACATAAAGGAATGCGCTGGAAATAGCTGCATTTTATAGGCAGGTCCTCATGGCACCACAGGAAACATTAAGGCTGTACCACGGAGCTAACCTAAGGAAAGGGAGATAACTTGGGTTTCTATCCCTTCCTGTAGTCTGGCTGCTGCTTCAGCCATCATTGATTTCTCTTTTCCCAACCACGGCAAACTGAGACAGAATTTGTTATCAAATTAATCAGAAAGAAAACTTTAGGGCTTTACGGCATTTGGTACTTTCCAGTGCCTGAAAGCCTCAGCACTGTCTTTCAGTCCTTGATTGCATTTGCCGAGATATTTTCCTTGTTAGAGATGCAGTTTGTTGCACATTCTCCCAAATGGCAGGAACAAAATTCTCCACAGACTCAGCTGACTTTCCCCTTCGTGTGCTCCCACAGCATTTCTCTGTATTCATAAAAACAGGCTCCCCAAATGGTGTCCCTGCCTAGAAGCACATCTCTGTCCCAAATTCCACATTGCAAGGGGTGGTATGATGGAAACCTGGAGGTAGAGGGTAATGGCCCTGCAGCTTTGGATTAAGCTCCCTAAAGCAAGCTCAGTGATTTTGGGATGTTATGTGAGTTTGGCTGAAAAGAAGAGATATCACAAATGTGTTCTGCGTGAAATTGTAAGACGTGAGTGACCAGTTGTAGTAATTGAAAACACTAGAGCAGAACAGTGGTAGACTGGCTATAAATTTAATTTCTAGTGTGTTCCCAGGGATTTCTGTACATAATTAAGTGATAAAATGTTTCCCAGTCATTTCTCAATATTTATATGCCTCAATTTGTGTGTTTTTCTGAGCAGGATTTTCTTCTGCTCAGTTATGCCTCATGGGTTTGAATTTTAGATATAAGTAATTTGCCATCCACTCAGTTACTGAACAAAACTAATCAAGAGTAAAACACAAAGTGAATTAGAAGGCAGAGACAATTTGTAATCTTTCCTGTATTTTACATATTGCAACTCAAGTTGAATAAAACTCATTAAGCAGGAACAATGAAGCAGCAAACTGGTCTTGACCTTGTGAAAGACAGTGGAAGCCTTTACACTGACAGCAATTCATGTTACATTTTCTAGTTAAAAGGAAAGCAAGCAAGGCTTTAAAGAGTAACTAAGAGTGACTAAGTGTTCCCATGTGCCAGTACCTGATGCTTTGGGTTTATCAGCTGGAACAATCTACAGCTCCTTTTGCACTGTAAAATGCAAATGCTTGTCGGGCTGGGGTTCTCAGTGGCAGCACTGAATCAAGAGCTTGATTTTAAAAATTTAATGACATTTACTCTGCCAAAAATATTCAGAAAACAACCTTATTGAAAATTTACAAGTTGCCAGAAGCAAGGCTCTTGAGAGTCAGAAGTCCAAGAGAGATAACAATTAAAAATAACTTCTAAAAGATGCTTCCTCCTCTTTGTTCCAAAATCTCACCCAGGATGTGGCTTTATGCAATAGGAGATCCTCCTGGGGGCTGCTTCTAGACTCTTCTTTTCTCAGGGATGCCTCTTAATTCCAGTAGAAACTATTCTAAGAGCATCAGGAATGGGGCATAAATTATTTACACCAAACTTTCATACAAGAGCTCAAAAACATTTTTTAGAAGTTTCTGGCATTAATGTGTGGTCTGTAGCTGAGATGATGCAATAAAAATAATGCAAAAGAAATCAAAGGCAAGGCAGAGATCAGCCAGCTCAGATTTAAAGTGCCTTGGGTTCCTCAACACCATTTGGGAAGGGCATCAAACAGATTACAGAGCAATGAATAAATTAGAATTAATTTCACCAACATTTAGCCCAAGTTGGCATAAGGATGACCAGAACTATTCCTTAAGTTTGCAAGAAAAAGCACAAGGACTGATGTTGTTCCTGTCTGGGTCAACATCCCAATGAAGCCTGTGGAGACAGCAACCTGCTCATGGAAGTGCAGCACCAAGAGCACTTTGGAAAGGATAAATGACTCACTCCTTTCCGTTATTACAGCTATTTCAGCTCTCACTAAAGGCATGGAAATTGGCCCATAACCACCAGGGGAGCAGGGAACTACATGCAGGGTTTGAGAATAAAAAACAAAGGAAAAAAGAAAAACAAATCCCCAACAAAACCCTATCACAAAGCACCCCAAAAAACCCTAGCACAAAGCACCCTAAGACTTGATTCAGCCCTGAGCAGCTCAGTATTATTTGTAGGCTGACACTAAAGGGGATAACTTTTCTAATTAGCACAAGAGGAAGTGAAAGTGGAAAACCAGTCCATCCCCTAAGTGTGGGTAGCACATACATGTCAACAGGCTGCCACAAGTGGCATTCCAGACGTGCTGCACCACCACACAGATGCCACAGCTGCTCAAGGGAAGCACCCTGTGGAAGGAAGTGTGTTCCCAGCTTGGTTTTCTGCAGGAAAATACCTGCAAAATGTACATCAGACTTGTCCCTGTCAGTGAGTCCCCACAGCCTCTGCCAACACCACCTAAAAAACCAGATAGATAGATTTGCCCCTAAATTTAAATTCATGCTCCTTTGTATCACTTCCCTATTTTTTTCTATTTCTATAAAGCCCACTAATCCTACTAATTCAGTTCTAGAGGAAGGAAAAAAAATTACTTAATGCTTCAGTAAGATAAAAAACCATCCAGGCATTCCAAGCTGTGCCGATGAATCCCAACGGCAGGATAAGGGAGGAAACCACACCGAGCTCTTACCTGGTTGTTGGGAGTGGCTAAAGCCTCCTGGAGAGCAGTTCATGCTCAAGAGTAAAGAGCCTGTTAATATTTGTCATCTGAGACCTGAAGCACTGCACTGGCAGACAGCTCTGTTTGCACCTCACTTCTCCTGGACACACTTCTCTTTATGCCTTATTTCCAAATATCAGTGTCAGAACAATTATTTTAACACCTTGCAAGCATGTGAGTGTCATCTGAGAAAGCTTTATCCTTTTTAAAAGCTGTTTCAGACATATCTGCTCAGAGAAAACCAAAGCACAGATAATCACCATTCACCACATTTTCATCTATTTTTCCTCCATACTCTCAATAATAATTTTTTTTTAATTTTAGGGAATTACAGCAATTACTTGCTGAACAAAAAGTTCTACTAGGGCATCTAAGTTACCTTGATACACATTCCTTTCCATCCCAGATGAATTCCATTTTATTGCTATAAAAGGGGGCTTGAGAGTGTTTTTTTTTTTGGTTCTCTTTGCTGACAGGGTCACATTTATGGTTTGGTTTATGAGATTTCCTTTCAGAGACAGCTTCAGTGCTCACCTATTCACAAATAATTTTGTACTATAATCTGGAGATCTGGGCCACACTGGGCTGGTAGAAGATGCTGCACACTGTTGGGAAAGCAGGGACACCTCTTTAGGAAAATCAAACCTCCTCTTTGAGGCCAAGTAGGGCTAAGTGATATTTTTTTATATTTATGGGTGAAAATGTAAAAGAACACAGCTGTAGAAACGAGATAAGCTTATCTTGAATCTCAAATACCACTTGGCCTGGAAATCCAGTTTGTGAAGAGGGGAAAAAAGTATTTCTTTGCCATGGTTTAGCTGGTGATCACTGACACGAAATACTGCTTTTTCTTCCAGGTTGTGATCTACCCACCACAGTGTAGCATTATAAAATTCATCCTGATTAACTGTAAAATGACTGGCATAACCTCCTGCTTTGGTCACACAGGGGCTCATCATTCCTGCAAGTTTCCTGCTCTGCCAGAGAGCAGTGGCACCCTGGGGACAGGGAGGGATGTGCCAAGGCCCTGCCCCTGGGGAACAGCCTGGCAGCTGGGCTGGATTCCCTCGGGCTGCCCTGGCAGCCTCAGCTGACCCTCCCAGGAGCCACAGCATCCCTTGGAGCAGGGAATGGCTCTCCCAGGAGCCACAGCATCCCTTGGAGCAGGGAATGGCTCTGCCCTGAGCTCTTGAGCTGCCCCTCGAATATCACAGCCAGACCAGACTGTGCCTCTGCTCCACCACCACCATTTCTGCAAAGAATGTGGCTGAGGAGCCAGATCATGCTCCTGAAAGCAGGAATTCCAGGAAAACAAGTGCTCAGAGCTCCAGCTGGCGAGCAAGAGATAAAACCATGCACTCAATTTCGTGGTAAGAAAAGCTGTTATCTGCTTCAATGGCTAAAATGGTAATTGGAAAGCTGATCCTTGGTACAAAGATATCTCACATTTACCAGGGGCAGCATTTCCTCATCTGCTTTAACCCATAAAGGAAGTTCTACTCCCATCTCAGCAACAAGCCATGCATCTATTTCTCACGACACACACGTTTTTCTTCATCAGCCTACAGACCTTGTTGTCAGACAGTGCATTCCCAAGGCTGGCACACAAACTGTCAGGCTGAATTTACAAACACTTCTTTTCCATGGTGTGTCTCAGACCAAGTAAGAGTCTCCTCTGCCTCTCTCACCTCACTAATTCAGTGAGCAGAGGTGATAAATTCACCAAAGTACCATTACACTTGTACACAAATGGCTTCTGAGAGACAACCACTGACAGGTGAGGCCAACCAGATGATCAGGTTAACCAAGAGAAAGTGGTAAGGAACACAAGATGAAATACGAGAATTCTTTCCCTTCCTCTCCTTGGGGTGGGCAGCTGTTTTGCCAGAGGTTTTCAGACCAGCTCAGACACGAGGGGATGTGCAGGGCACTGATGTGGCACTGCATGACTTTCAGGCACTCACACATCCCTGTGGGCTTGGCATAGGAAATGCTCAGGCACATCACTCAGTGAGCCACAGGCAGAACCTGATATGAGCACCCAGCTTGGAATGTGACTGCTTTCATCCCCTGGGAAATCAGATATGTAATGTGGGCTGTTTACTGTCAAACTCTTAACTTGAGGCCCTGCACTGGTGGAAATAAATACCTTTGGCAACAGAAATTGTGTCTAAAGTGCCCATGGAGGGTGAGGAGGTGGTGTCTGTCTGAACAAGTGCCATCAGTTCACCAAAAGGCAATTTGATTTTCAGTGTGTTTTCAGAGCTACCCCTCTGTAGTTCTGGTCATCCAAACTGAAAATCCAAAGAATCCAAGCCAAGATGCTGCACAGGAATGGAAGGCAGAGCAGCCACCTCAGCAAGAGGAGAGCTGCTGATTGCCCCTGTGCAATCAGCCTGGCAAATCAGAGAGGGAGGCAGGAGGTGGCTGCTCCCCACACACTCTGACATGGAATCCTGGGAGGAACAGGAGCTGCTCAGACTGAAAGACACGAAATGGGAATACAGTGGCTGATTCTAAACTGCAAATCAGGAGGATCAGCAGAGCATTGATGTCCTGGGACAGTCAGGACAGAGGGCAAGGGAGAATTTAAGATGAAGTAGGTACAGTTACAAAGGGAATTCTGGTGGCTGTGACAGCAAGAAATGGGACTTGATCCCCCAGGATAACTCTTCAATCCCATGTTCAGGAATGTTTAGGAATAAAACACGGCAGAAATGTTTTTCCCTCCTGCTAGAGAAGATAGAAATGAAAAAGGCACACAGACAGCTGGTATAGTGCAAACTCCAGGGGTGGGAGAGCTGCCTCTCAGTGACAGGCTGCAAAGCAACGAGTGATTTGGCAAAAAAAAGACAAACTCATGCTAATTACAGGGTTTCACTTTCAACATTTCAATCAGAGCAGAAACACCTTCCAGAAACACCAATGAGCTGCATCAGAACAGCAAGCCACTGATAGCCATGTGACACTCAAAGTCTCAATTCACGTTCCGTGGGTTTCTCTGCCTCTCCTGCTATGCTGTGATTTAGAAATAAACAGCTTTTTAAGCATCAGTGAGGACATTACAAAGCCACGCCATCGTAATGAGAGACAATCTCAGTTCCTCTTGACTGGAGCTGCAGCAGCCAGCCCTGCCTACATCATTCCACTGCTCCCACAGCAAAAATCTGGGAGCAGGATCCCAAATTCCCCATGTTACAGCACAAGGTATTTTAGGTTCAGGTCCTGGATTAAATTCCTCTCATATGGAAACCCACCATGAAAGTCATGCCCTGAACATGGATGTTCTCAGGGTGCTGTGCTCAGGGAAAGGATTCAAGGTCTCACCTGGGTGAAGGAACAGTGCAAGAGCTGACAAGCAACCAGTATTGATGGACAAGTCTGAAGCAAATGCCTCCCTTGACTAAAATTAAAGGGGAAAAAAAGCGCACCAAGATCTGTAAAAGAAAAGTTTCTTCCAAAGTCAATATAAAAATCTATACAATAGAGAAGAAAAAAAACCCACAGGAGAGAAGATAAAAACACTGCCCATAAAAAAAGACAACCACAAAGCTCATTCCCTCTGCAGTTATTCCTCTCAGCACCTGCCACCCATTTTAAAAGTGCCTTTCATTTCTTATTTGTACTGCTGAATTTTCAAGAACAGTTAAACATATTTACAGGGAGCAGACTGGTATCATGGCTGGTTTTCTAAATGCCTTTGTCTACATCTGGTTGCTGAACTCTGGACACAGAAACAGCAGCCAAGAAATCAACCACTCCAGCAAATTATTTCTTCTTCTTCTTTTTTTTTTTAAATTACTGAGTGGATAATTGTCCCTCACAGCAGGCAAACTAAAAATTGAATGTTTAATTAAGGTGATAACATTGCACAATAATACCATGAAGACAGGGCAAGAAAGCAAAGTTCTGATATACCTTTTTTTAGTGCTGAATGGTTGGGAGTTATACAGAAGGTTTCAACTCGTTTCTAGCTCTGATTGGAACTCCACTTTTAAAGAAAAAGAAACCCAGACATAACTGCTATACAATTCCAAGGCTTTTTGGAGCTTTGGCAGGACTGATTGCTGGATATTGACTTGCAACTCTGCACGCCACAACACTTCCATCTCATAAAAGTGCCTTTAGTTTAGTATTACAAAAAAAAAAGCCAAAACCCAAACCAAATCTATAAAAAATTGAGGCAAGGAGTATCAGAAATCTATCTTATATCTGACTGCATTTTATGGCAACAGACAGTCTGGCTGGAAATCAATTCCTTGAAACCGGATGCTGCATCTGAATTATTACTTAGGGATCTCTGGCATAACTTGAAATTAGGCATTTGTTTTATCTGCTTGCAAATGTTGAGACATGTCAGGAGAATGAGGTCTGATTGCACTGAACTGTGCAGTTCATCTAATTTCCATCCTCAGGCTGTCATTTTGCCTTGCTCTTCATTCTCATAAGCAATGCTGGTTTTTCATGATACTGGAGGCTTGTTTGTGTTCACTCCTTACAGATGATGCTTCCATCCTTCAACACTGATTTAAGCAAGCAAGAATAAGGTGACTAGACCTGACTAGAGTTAATTCTACAGATGCATCACTTCATCTTGAGAAATCAGATGAAATTACATAGATAAAACATGTTTCAGTGGCCATTCCTTAGTTCTTTGGAAAGATGAATCTCTTATTCCTCACTGCCTCAGAAGGTAAATGTTGTTTCCAAGGTTGCCATTAGCTAATGAATACAAGGCTGTCAGTGAACAGTAGCTGGGGATGCTCACAGTTACCACAAGTTACCACTCACAGAGTTACCAGGGGTTACTAAATTAACCATCAGCAACCCAGAATAATTACTAATCTATCCAAATTTACACATGAGCTTTCTTACTAGAACTGGACAAAAAAATTGTTAAATGTTCTCTGGAGCAGACACAGGGTTTGCATGAGGTTCTTAAGATGAGATTTTAGGTTAAACAATACCAAACATAAAATACAAATGACTTTATTACTCTCTGAGGCCTGACAATTCATTTCTGTCTTTTCCTGCATTCCTTCCCCTTGTCCCCAAAGCCTGGGAGGAGCAGTAGGTTGGCATTGCACAGTACATATCTTCTTCCAGGCACTCAGCAATAGGACAAGGGGGCACGATGGGCTCAAGCTCTGCCAGGGGAAATTTAAGTTGGAG
>JAWWEV010000134.1:3588085-3602735 GCA_035583235.1 Hafferia zeledoni
GTAGTTCCAGACAGTGCTGAGGTCACCTCTGAGCCTCCTCTTCTCCAGGCTAAACACCCCCAGCTCCCTCAGCCTCTTGTGCTCCAGTCCCTTCACCAGCCTCGTTGCTCTTCTCTGGACTCGCTCCAGCCCCTCAATACCTTTCCTGATCTGTGCAGAGTTACATTTGTCTATTGCTCCTGGCCTGCACTGCTTCCTCTAAGGTACACGTAGGTGAGAATTGCTCTGCAAGACCTCTGTAGCACAATATATTTCTGGTATGAATAATTCCTTAACTTTGGCTGCTTTCATTTAACCCTTTATTTGTTCCTAATACCTTCAAATACCACATTTCTCTACAACAGTTGCTTTTCCCCAATTCCTTTAAGATAAACCAGAGACCATGCAGGGCACCACTGTGATACCATCCCAGCCAGTGTCCCTGGGGGCAGATTTAGGCCAAGAAGACCCCAGGCATGTCCATGTGGAGAAGCTCAGTCTCACTGAACACAGAATGCTGGCAGCATTTATCCTTTCACAAACCAGCAGCTCCCACCTATGGATGTCTAGCTGATTCCAGCATTCTGTTCTCCTTTAGAGATTTACTCCAAATATCCCTGGAGGTAACTGAGCTCCAGAAGTCACTTATTGAACTACAGAAGGAGCTCAGGAGTGCTCTGGTGCAAACTCCAGGGGCCAATTTCAAACTGCAGAGCTGCTCTCCCTCCTTCTGTAGTGCTGACAAACCAGTTGTCTTGTAAGGTTTGATCACAGCTGTCTAAGGACTCAGGAAATATCCTCACTTCATAATGTGGCCACTAAATAATTTATTGCAGTCTTATTTTTGGCCATATGCAAAACAGGCACGTGCCAAAGATCCAAAAGGCTCTTCTTTCCATATTAGAAAGCAAGATTAGGATACAGAAAACATCTAAATTAGCAAAAGGGGGTTGACACCAGAGGAGTTTCACAGCAGCTGGGATGACATTTCTCATAAGCCAGCAAGGCTAACAGAGTGTGCTCTCCAGAAAATTCCTTCACTTCAATAACTCTGTTCCATGTCACCTTTCTTCAAAGCCATTGCCAGGGGAAACAAACCCTGTGTGTATCGGATTCTGCTGGGAATTTGTGTGCCATCCTGACACAACAGGAAATCCATGCCAGACAAAGAACTCCAAACTGAATTCCCTGTGGTGTCTTCCTGCAGTGAACCACCAAAACAGCTGCCTTTACATACAGATTGCTTTGCCTGAAATTTAGGTTTGCATTGTTCATTACAGCCCAGGCAGGAGTTACCAGCAGCATGCCAAGGGAAAAGAGAACTGGGCACAGAGTTGGGGGGACACCTATGGAAAAGAAAAGCAGTGAGTAGCTCTCCTCTGCAGCTGTCCTGGGAATCTGGTTGGTGCAGGTCAAAAAGGACAGCTCAAATATCCTGGAATTCCAAAAACCATTACTAGGGTACAGTGTCTGTCACTTGGAGCCACGTGGTGGTTCTTCTCCTTCACACCCTCCAGGTCAGCAGCCTGCATTGTGATCACTAAGAATTGGCATCACTTGGGTTCAGTGCCACTGTGGGAATCAGCAAAAATTTGTGAGAAGTTATTTAATGAAATTTGAGTGGGAAAAAACCCAAATACAATAAATTTAAAAATAAAATAAAATGCTCCCCATTATTTGCAACCTGCTTTAGCTACAGAGCAAGTAGAAAGTCATCTCTCTCTATCCACTGCTAATGCTCACTAAGCCTGGCTCAGAATGAGTCACGGGTCATGAGGCAGCAGAAATAACACATTGGCACTCATACTGGACATCTCTGCTCACACAAAGGAAACCCAGGGGCCTGCCAGGCTTTTCTGAAGGTGTCACACACTGCTCTGTGGGTAAAAAAGTGGGTTTTCTCCATCTTACAGTGACAGCTTTACCAAAATGCACATTAAATTATTTCCACCATTTTCCCCTACCCTGCCATTACCACAGTGTTCCTCCTTCCTTTATGTGGCATCCATGACACAGAGAGGTGATAAACCCAGGGGTGATGTATGCCAGTAAAAAGCATGGATACTTCATCTTTCCTATCAGTTACAAACCCATATGCAAAACCCTCACAGCAGCAGGGAGGACACAGGAGAAATAGGATAAATTCCCTTTTCTTTAATCTTAAGTTTTCCCTGTTTCAGAATCCAGAATTACCCAGTCTGATTATTTTAAACTTTTGGCAAAATCCATTCCCTTTCAGAAAGCTTGGAGTCAAAAACACCTGAAAGACAACTCAAAGTTGTCGCTCAAGGTGACTTTAAATGTAAATTTTATAAAAGCTCTGCACCACAACCCACCCCAAGGGGCCTGAGATGAGGGCAAGGGAGACAGAGTGTGTAAATGTGAGCACAGGATGGCACCTCACAGACCTCATACCCCAGTTTTACAGCCTCATTTCCTGCTTATACTGTATGGACCTCTTTTTTCCCCCTAATCAAATCTATCCGCTTACGCATTTTTAAGCAAAACACTCTGATTGTTTTGCTTTTCACTAGAAACAAGCCTTTTTTTCCACAGCATTTGCTCCCAGTCGATGAAATGTTTTTACATTCTCCTTTATAGTAGCATAATAAAGAATCCAAAGTTAGAGCTGGCTCAGCCGCTCTTCATTGGTTCCTGCTTGTAATGCAATCATTGATTTGGGAGTTAAAGAGATTAATGGTAATTGGCACAAGCTGCAGCAAGGAAATCTTTGACTAGCAATAAGAGAGGGAAATATTTACAGCAACAGCAGTTAAGCACTGGAACAGACTGTTCAGCAAAGCTGTAGGATATTCCTGGGGATACTCAAAACTCAGCTGGACAAGACCCTGAATAACTGGACCTGAGTTTACAGCTAGTCTTGGGTTGGACCATAGGATCTCCAAAGCTCCCTTTTAATGTAAATTTAATGCCAGATCAAAGGGCAGGTATTTATTGTGTGCCTACAAACCTTTGTAGATGTACATCCCAAATCATTTTCACTGTTGGCCCCCTGGAAATAAGGCATAAACCAGGCAATTCCATGCCATTTGTTTGTCTAGTGTTCCTTGTCACCTTATCCCAAACCTGCAATGACTTTGGAAACAACTGAGCCAACATCAGATAGATTTGATAGAGGTCTCAAAGATATTCCCAAATGTTTCAAAATAAACATTCACACACACAGAGCAGTCCCACAGCTGGAGGCAACACAGTTGGTGACAGCTCTGCCATTAAACGTTTTACAACATTCCTCCTTCCCTGCCCAAGGGCTTATCCTGAATGGAAAACAGCCATAAAGGGACTGGCAGAGCAGCTTGGCTGCATCACTGAGGGCAGATGCAGGACAGAGACAACAGGAACATACCTGAATGTGCCAAAGGAGTCCAAGGAAAAGCACTGGGCAGGAGAAGGTGGACTGAGTCCATGTGCATATGCTGATTTCTCTCCTTATATGTCAACTCTTCCCTTATGACTCCCTGTGTATTGGTAACTGCCTAATATTTCATGAAACAGAGGAAAAAAAAAAAAGCCTTTAGAAAGTGTCCTGCTGAGTAGAATAAGAAACACACAGCTGTGCAGTGCACATGAGATCTGTCAGCAGGACAGGTCCCTCCTCAGCATCAGGAGGGTCACACCAGCACCAATTGACCAGCTTTTGTGATTTCCTGTGTGGTCCAGACTGGAGACAGAAATGGTACTTTGAACAAGATGTCTAAAGGGAAATCTTCAAGGTTCCTGCTCCTTCATAAGAAATTCATTCATTGAATAGGGGGCACAGCCCAGAGCACTGCAAAAGCAACTGAAAAGCAGCTCAGAAGCACACGAGAGAAGCAAGGAGCACAGACAAGGGGCATTTATTGTGCCTTTCCTTTGAAAGCCCCCAAACCTCCAGTGTTTCTGATGCTGTGTCCAACTGCCACTTTTTCCCAGACTATTCTGGCAGGATGCAGAAGCTCCAGGAGCCACGAGCAGCTGCAGGAAGCACTTCCCACAGGGAGCACAGCTTTCCATAGGGAGGCTGAGGGAAACCAAACCTGACAGAGCAGGACGCTGTGAGTTCACACCTCCCGAAACACAAACAAGGAACTGAGCAAAGGTTTGCCTCCTGCTTCACAAAGTTCTGAAGCACTTCAAGGTCATGTATCTGTGAAACTTTTCCAATGGGGATTTGTCTGGTTTACAACAAAAGTGACTTGTGTCACCACTTGAAAAAGAGGGTTCCAAGTTTTTGTGGAACTTCAGAGGTAAGATGTGACTTAAGCAATTTTTAGATGCTTTTTGTTGTAGCTTTTCTGTTTGATTACTCAATTTTTAGCCTTTTGGACCTCTAAATCATGATCTTGTGCACCAGATGGCATTGACTAGCTCTGCTAAAGGTCATAAAGTCACATATGCCATTACCACAAGCATGTTATTACTCTGCAAAAGGATTGCTTCAAGCCTTCCCCTACAGAGATTGTGAGCTCAGCCTTCGGGAAGTATTAATTAATTAACTCGGCATTAGCTTACCAAAGAGGTTAAAAAAAATAAATCTAAGAATTATCTCTTCAGATATGTGCAAACTAACAAACTAATTTGCTCTGGTTTACTGAGTGCCTAATTCACCAGTTAGATTCTGGTTCAGGTTAATTTGAGCCAGCAATAACTATCTCTCAGAGTTCTGGTTTTATTTGCGTGAGACTTCTGTTTGTCTCATCTAAATTGTGGGAAGGAAAAAACATCACCCTCCAACGTGCAGCCCCCACAAAAAATTCTCACTGCTTTTTTAAAGGAATATAAATTAAGACAGACCAAAAAAATGGCAACAGCAACAACAACAAAAAAGGTTTTTTCTCAAAACTTGGTAGACAAAAGAAATTAAATAGCCCAAGGGTACCATGTTCTGTTTCTTTTTAACATTATGAAAGAAAATTTCACTTCTGAATTTCCAGGGGCTTTCTTAATATATGCTGTATTAATTCATGTAAGTTTAATCACAAAAACCTAATTTAATCTTATTTATTGTACTAGCATGTCAGCATTTCACTTTCTGAGTATGTCCCAGCTGGCTTTATAAAGCCATCTACAAAAACCAATTCCTCCTAACATTTTTCTGACACTTCTCATTCAAACCAACATGACATTTCCTTGGTCCTCACTGAAGTCTCCCTCTCATTTTTCTCTGGACTTACCTACTGAGCCAGGTCTTGCAGAGCAGCCTAAATATCTGTCACCCATTAAATCACTTCTTTTTTTCCACGTTCCAGAAGTCTGGAAGCTAAAGAATAGAAGTCCCTTGTACCACCAGGCAGCCTCATGCATTTCACTGGAATTCACCGAGATCGCTAGAATAGAAATCACATTACACATCACACACATCAAAGGGGAAATGGCTGGCAGGGAAGCAGCAGGTAATTCATACCCAATGGCCACAACATCCAACGACAGAGTAACTAAGACAGTTTGCAGAAGGGCTTTACTGAAGTTCAGCCTGTTCCAGTCACACATTCAGCACACGTGATCCCAAGGTCTCAGCAACCCTCATGTCACTGAAAGGCTGTGTAACCTTTTTAGTGTGGTCAGGCACACCTGAACAGGTACCTGTGCAATGCACAGTGTTCCTGTAAGGCATCCATGCTCTGTTAAGGTCTGATGTCCAGCTCTCAGTGCTGTACTGAAATCCCTGTGAGATACTGGCTGGGGGACTTATGCTTATTAATCGATATATTGATCATAGAATTTGCTTAGTAGTTATTATAAAAATCACTGTATAGCATATGGCAAAAATCCCAAGGTACAGACCTGCCCTCGAAGATGCCATACCAAGAGGCCCCATAGCCTCTTGTACTAATTAAAGCAGCCCGGATACCCTATGAAACAAGGATGAATCAGAAGATATGTCAAAAGAACAGGGTAAGTGGAGAAATTTGCCAGTTAGACCAGTTACAGTTGCCAGCAGATCCGGTTTGAAGCAGTTTAGAGCAAAAGGTAAAAAGTTCATGGGAGGAAGACTACTAACTTCGTCCCCAAAGACCACAAGAGACCCCCCACCCCGACTTACCAGGAGGAAAAGTCAGGTGCAGGAAGGAGTGGTACGGGGTGGAAAAAATGGAAATCAGTTCTTGAAACTCATTATAATAACCCTGCCTGCTTTAAGAAAATAATGTTTATGCATGAAGAAATAACAAATATGTATAACTTACTTGCATATACACCAGTTGTTAACTTGGCCAGGTGTGCATGTTTTTGGAGGAGCCATCCCCCCTGCACCTGGGCCTGGAATAAATGTGCTTCTCTATAACCTGACTGGATATGGAGTCTTCTTTCTGCAAATCAATACTCTGGAAATTCTGAAGCCTGCAAGAGTGAAGGTGCAGGATTTCTTGTTGGAGCACATCTGTCTCCACAGCTTCAGAGCTCACCGTCTCTTCCAAAGCCAAGGGGACTTGCACCTCTGTGCAGGAACAAGGACAGCTCTTCTCTGCCCCTGTGCTGTTTGGCCACATCAGGCACAGAGTGACTTCTTCCAATCAGCAATTCCCTAAGGAAATTGTCATTATGTCAGTGCCTTGTTTGCAATACCTCCCTCTCTGATGGAGAAGTGTGACAAATTGTGAGCATGGACAGAATTTGCTCTTGGGGGATTTATGAGTTTATTCAACACTTTACTAAGATGTCTCTCCAGCAGAGATCCATAAAGTAGACTGTCCATTTAGCTTTATCAAGTGTATTACATGGAAGGAGCCAAATTACATATCATAATAAAGCCAGATGAACTGATGGCATAAGTGAGTCAACAGCTGAATTAGGCTTCATGCAGAAAAAGTATCAGTTCAGTATATTTTCCAGCTAAGTGGTTTGGTTTTTTCCCCCCTCAAATGTGTATAACAGAGTTGCCATTAAAATTATGAATAAGACAACAAAACTTGACATCTTCCTTATATGCAACTGGATATCCACACGACCATCAGCAATTCACAGGCAATACTGGCACCCCAGGAGCCATCAATCAGCATTCTGGTGCGCTCGGAGCGTTTTGTTGGTTTAACAACAGTGATGCCAGAAGATGGGAAACCTTCACTGACTTGCTGTGTTGAACCTGGACAAGATACTTGGGCTTTTGCTTCCACTTTCACAGCTTGAGAAATGACAAGCTCCAGTTTTCATTTCCCAGAGGCTGTCTCATGGGTTACACAGATGGATAACGAACCATCTCACACTCTTGGCTCTGCAAATTCCACCTGGGTTTCGGTGGGAGAGCTGACAGAGCTCTGACAGGAGCAGTACATTTCTGGGAACGCATTAAGCATTTAAGCAGCTTCCTTGTGGATTTACAGTACTTTGTTTGTGCACCTGTCTAAGATTGCCTGACGTGTTCTGGGCTAGACGATCGGTAACTTACAGTTTTCCTTCAGTGCCATCAGGTTCTGGGGTTCGCAGCACATCTCAAAGCAGTTGGGACTACTGCTATGAACTCAAAACTTGTGGTTTCTGAAGCAGCAAGATCACAGCACAGCCACAGAGCCAAACCAGCAACAACAACTCCAAACCGAACTGCCCCAGCGCTGCCCTGGCTGCCCGCAGGCTCTTCGTGCAAAGGGCTGTGTTGGGCTCTGCTTTCTCGGTCCTAACCACACCCATAAACAGCACTTTGCTGAAGGACTGATGGGTGGGAATGGATGCTGTTTCTCCCTGTTTCCTTCTGTGGGTTTCTGTAACACACCCTCTGCTACTGTAACTCCTACTAGGAAAAAAAAGATGAGGAAAAAACCCCACGAGCTTACACAGTCGGGGACTGAAAGCAATTTTCTCAGAGTTCTGCAAGGTTTCCATTATGTGAACAGCAAATGAGACTAAAAGGCAATCCAAAAGTGCTCAGAAACGCTATAAAGTCTTGATTTGTTCCCATCACCCTGGTCTCAAGAAACCTGCCCACGCTACAGGTTGTGGTTGTGACTCGACACTGTTTAACCCCAATCACAGCTCCCTCTGTAAGCACTTGGCCACACTGCCTTCTCCAGGACCAACAGCATGTTCATGGAATGAAAACCACCTCCCCTCCTCTGCCCCAGCTCTCTGTGCAAGCCAACAGGAAATGATCACACTGCTCCTTGGAGCAGAGACATGAGGGAAGGAACCCGATGTCCCCGAGTCAGTGTGTCCCAGGATAACTCCAGGGCAGCATAACACCTGCATACCCGAACTGCTCTGGTTTAAGGCCAAACCCAAATCACACCTCTAGAACTTAGAGATGGATAATCCTTTACTGCACATGGCTCTATTCATTCAGCTTCTCCCTACTAGTTGATCAAGCACTGACAGTATCGGAATTGATGTTCTTTTCATATATAAAGCCTCATCATCTCTCAGGAAACTTTAGGGGAAAGAAGAGTGCAGTTAAGCATGTGCAAAGGTCCTTTTACGGATAAAGGCCAATTCTCAATCTGCAGAAAAAGTTCAGACTTTGCTTTTACCTGAGGAGCAAAGAACAAAACTTCTGAACAGCAAATGGGCAAGTCACTCCTTTCTTGCCTCTCCCTCCACTGCTGTGAAAAACACTCTTGCACTCAGGGAGCACAGAACTTTCAGCTCCGGTGGAAAAGAACATCCAGACATCTTCAAATGGAACAAATGTAACAATTACAGACAGGCTCCCTCTGTAGAGGCTGTCAATCGATTGCAGTTGCACTCAGAGTCCTCAGGGCTCTGGCAGAGTGCACTGCCCAAAGCTCAAGCTGTTTAATCCCTTATCTTTGATGCCTAACTACTATTCCTACTATGGGACTCTGTAACAAGGTGCCTTAAGGCCTAAACCACATGCAAGTGTTCCAGTGTAGTTCTTGTGCTTCCACCAACCAGGATACAAGCCAGGCATTGCAAGCACAGGCTTTGTCAAAGTTTCTCCAGCCAGTATTACTCCTTTCACACAAGTCCCACACCTACCAGCTGAATGTCCCCAGTTACAAACAAGTCCCTTGCCTCAGGAGGTTTGGAGAGCTCTGTGCTGGTGACTGTTTGACCCTTCCCTCACCATTACTGGGGAAGACGACTTGACCAACTCAAGGAAGGGAGTTCAGAACTCAAACTGTTCAACTGCCAGACCTTCAAAAGGAAATTTGTCCTGATAAAGCAGCCTGGGGAAAAAGAAGGGAATGCAGCTGGAAAGGAACTGCTGCAGTTTTTAGCATGTGTGGACAAAAATAGATGTGGCTGTTCCCACTAGCAAGTGTAAATAACATTTAGTCTTCCCATTTATTCCCCCCCTGTGGCTGTTACAGGCCAGCCCAGGAGATGCTGGGCAGGTTCAGTACCAGGCACTGGGGGCATCCTGAGATGTATAAACAGGAAGAAAAAGGCAGAGCTGCTCCTGTTGAGGTCAGACCTTTGCTGTCCATCAGCCCTGGGCAAGCACAAAACCCCAGGTGGGAGTGCAGGGGAGGTACCTCTCCTCATCCATTGTTTCCAACACTAAGAACTGGCAGAAACCTGCTGAAAACGGAACTCCTTGAGAACACAGTCTAACACAACACTGCAAACACTGACTACAAGGGTCTGGTTCTCCTACACACACACATATTACATGAAAATGAATGAAATGGGAGGAGACCAGGGAAAAACAGACACAGCTTTCCCTCATTTTCATCGACTGCTTCTGTTTTTCAAGTAGGTTTAGGTGAGTCTTCAACTAAAACAGGTCAAGAAACACTGCCTTGTCTGCAACACTCCTGGCAGACTGTTGTCTTCATCCAGTCACTTCAGCTCATCTTGGAATTCATAAGGTCACTCCCCAGAGGCCATTAATTAGCAACCTCCTGACTAATGCAGCACTTTCTTGGGTGGAGAAAGTCTTACAGGAGTATTTTGCATTTTTAACGTGTGACTTAGCAGGCAGTCAAGGGGAAGGCAAACTCATTGCCAGCCAAGGAGTTAAGGGGTTAGAAACAAAACCTGGTACCTGGCTCAGAGGATGGGCAATGTAACCCAGTAACCAGCTGCCAGCAGCAACAGCAACGAGAGTCCTCAGAAGCAGAGCTCCCTGCCAGCTCCCACACAGAGCAGCTGGAACAGGGTGAGCTGCACACTGCACCTGCTTTAAAGCCTCCCAAAGAACCTGTCAGCAAGAGCTTGCCTTTTCTTCTTACAAGTGCCACTTGTAGTCATGGTCTCCACAGTGCCACAGAACAGCAGGGGCTGTAATTTAACCACATCATGACAGATTTTCCCTTTCATTTGGTTTCCAAGCTTCCTACCTGGCAGTGTTGCTGGGCTCTGATTTGTGTAGTAGGAGAGCAGCGACTCCTCCTCTTGTCCTGGTCATTCCTCATTGTGAGGTCTTCTCTCATCCCTCCTTCCCACCACTCATTCAGTCTCTGAGCACCACATACAGCTCACAACATCAAGGCTCTGCCTGCACAGGACTGAAGCAAACTGTGACAGGTGATGCTGTGTGTAAATGCAGCACTAACCTGAGCCATGTGTGCTGGGAGGGCTGCTTGGGTCCCACTCTGCAACACAAGAATTTTGTCAGATACATGAGACAGAGAGGCTCCAGATAAAATAGACATTATGATACATCAGCCTTAAGTGGAGGTGACACAGTGGGTTCCAAGCCAAGGCAAAACACAATGTAAACAGGTTAAATAATTAGGGAATCAGTTTGCCTGGGTTTTGTTTCCTGTAGCCAGAGGATGTCTTTGATGGATGGCAGTGTATTTTTACTCACTGTAAATGGCATTAGAGGTGGCTGCTGTATTATACCCTTAAGGTTAACAGATGTTTTTCCCAGCTGTGTGGGAGCATCACTCTGTAAACTCTTCACGGAGCAGCAAGTAAGATTACCTGAAGACTTAAAACATTTTACAGATCCTATTAAAATAAAGCAGGAAGGAAAGGGAGAGGAAAGTAGAGGGGGGGAAAAAAGACCAAAAACTAAACAAAAAATCCAGCCACATTCTTCCTTCAGAAGGCTTATCAATCATGTCTATATTACCACTTAGGGAAAATTTTGGCTGTGTCCAGTAAGGAACCTGGGAGAGACTGTTTCAAGTGAAGCTCACGTGGGGCTTGCATGTAACATGCAGTGCAGGCAGTGCTGTGATTAAACACTGGCTTGCTTATCTGTTAGCAGCAGCGGATGGCAACAGGGCAAAGTCAGTTTTATTGCTGAAACACACCACAAATGAAGGCACTGATCTTCTTTTTTTGGCATTTATATTCACTTGGTGGTGCCAGCACAGTCAGGATCTATAAACTCATTTCCTCCATTCATCCTTATCATCAGGATGTTTTCTGAAAGCAAACAGAAAATGACAGAAGAACGAGCACAGACAAATAGGTAGAACAGTTAATGAAGTTTTAGAGGCACCCACAGAGTAACTCCAGTGCTTTAACATTTCTGCATACAAACCAGTCAGCATGAAAGAACAGCCATGTGCTGAATGTACAGAGCCAGGCTGCTCATGGCATTTTCACTGGAGTTCAGAGATACTACTGTGCCTTTCAGGGCTCATTATATGCAGCCTGCTATTATTGAAGGAGGTTTGGAGAAGAGGAAGGGTGAGAGGAAAGTCCACTTACTGCAGAGTCTGTGGCAATACTTACACTGGTTGGCATTTTTTTTCCCTTCCTAGATGCGTGAACAAGAATGATCAAGACTGACCCCTTGTTCTTACCAATCTCTGCTGAGATCAAGGCTAGAAGCAGCCAGAAGTTCCAACTATTAGACTTCCCTGTGGATGAAGTTCTCTGTGCACATGGGAGGATTTATGAGCCCATTTCCCCCAGATACCAATGGCAGATTACTCTGGCCAGTTTTTCCTGTGGTACCACACTAGATTAGTGTTTTATATCATCCCTCCTCTCTCCTGCTCTCAGAGGTTGTCATCACATCATACAAATGCCACCTCTGTCACCACAACTGGTTGAAACTAAAAGAAGCCAAAACCATCACCTTTCCTCTCTTTTCCATTCCTAGAGTAATGAGGTTTTCCTGTTAATTAACACTTATTTCTAAAATATCAGACCCTCCACAGCCTTCCAATTTCTTCACACATTGCAGGGCAGTTATGCTGGTTCTTGAATGATATAAGATAACCCCCCAGGATTACTAAAACGTGGTAGTAATTGAGGGACTGCAGGTGAGAAATCTGCATATGAAATAACACTGCACAGCAAAATCTGCTCCACTAAACTCACAAGTTCTAAATGCATGAGTTTAACAAAGACATAGTTTCTAAATTTCTCTTAATTGTGACTGGGGAGGAATAGTGGAGATTGTCTGTGTACAGATTGTAGAAGCAAAATGCTTAACATTAATAAAAATGTCATGTATGCAAACCCAGCTTCTGTTTCCCAGAAAGTATATTGTTCACTGTTCCCTCTCATTCCACAAAATTGTATTAAAGGATTCTGAAAACATTACAACAAAAAATTCAATTGTCTGACTCATGCTTTAGGCTGAGGAAAGCAGAGAGAGCAATCTGAAAAGGTACAAAAAAAAAAAAAATCAGGCAAGTGATTCATTCAGTAGAGAAAGAAAATCTTGAGGAGCAGCACCATGACTTGCATGAGGTTCCTTGGAACAACAGCACCATCCCCTGCCCACACGGTGAATGGCACAGGCATCACCTGGAGAATTATAGAATCAGTTGGGTTGGAAGAGACCTCTGAGATCATCAAGTCCAACCCTTAATCCAACCCCACTTTGATTACCAGATCATGGCACTCAGTGCCACATCCAGTCTCACCTTAAAAACCTCCAGGGTCGGAGAATCCACCACCTCTCTGGGCAGGCCATTCCAATGCCTGAGCACTCTCTCTGTAAAGAACTTCTTCCTGATATCCAACCTAGACCTCCCCTGGCAGATCTTAAGCCCATGCCCCCTTGTCCTACTGTTGGTCGCCTGAGACCAACCCCCACCTGGCTAGAACATCCTTTCAGGTAAACATCACTCCTTGTCCCTTTGGGAAATGGGAATTCAACCCAGGACACCCAGAGCAGCTTGAGCTGTAACTACAGACACAGAGACTGGGAGCAAACCTCTCCCCCAAGCTCTTTTTGCTGGTTAGAGCAGGACTTCTTGGTGGCAGGACTAGAAAAGCCTTTTGTGGTTTATTTGCTTTATTTGCAGCCACTCCATGAGGTTTCAGTGTTTCTGTAGATGCTCTGTTGAACAGACCAAATAACCACATGACTAAAAGCTTTACTGAGCCAAAGAGATGAAGCCTTTCCTTCACAGGTCAGAAATGCAGCACCAGGAGCAATGAACTGCAGTTACCTGACAGGTGAGTTATCCACACAGTGCTTTTTACTGACATTCCACACACCCATTCCAGGCTCTGGATTCTTTTTCAACAACATCGTTTTTACCATAGTCTTCCTGAAGATTTTTTTGTTTCATTTAAAGCTTGCAAGGCGCAGAAAGGCTTAATAACAGGGAAGCCAGTTCCTGTTTGTGCTGACAGCCACCCAGGGCAGCTGCGTGTTGTTCACCTCCCCTGAACGCCACATGGAGGCAGATGGGAGCCTTGCCTGTCACTCGAGTACCGCTGTGGACACAGGGATGAACTGGGAGGAAAGAAACTACCGGAGCTGTGAAAAGGTCCCGTTTCTGAGGCACTTCATTATCCTTCTGACAGGACAAAGATCATCACGTGAACAGCTTCAGCAGGGAAACCAACACCTGGGTTAGCTGAGGGCTGATCTCATCTCATTGCTGCACATCCAGTCGCAAGCTGGAAATGAAGATGTACAAGACCCTGAGATTAGCTCAGTTGGTTAAAACTTGGTTGTAATAACGCCAAGGTCATGGGTTCAATCCCCTGTGTGGGCCAGTGACTTAAGGGTTGGACTCGATGATCCTTGTGGGTCCCTTCCAACTCAGAATAGTTTGTGATTCTGTGAGTTAGTACCCTGTCCTGGTCCATCAATCCCACCTTTCTGGAGGGTCAGGGCAAGGGGAACAAAATAGCTCTGAAGATTAAAAAGTGGCATTTGAGAAGGACACCAGAAATACCTGCACACACCACACAGCACCACCACACCCCTCAGTGCAGTGACTCACCAGCTCTCTGGGACCCTGCTGGTGTTTGGCTCTCAGATGTGTTGCTAAATCACTAAATCAGGAAGGAGAGGAGTTATTGCTTAGAGCTCCTCATGCATAATATTGCCTTGTTCATAAATTATTGCTTTCAAGACAGATTTGAGTAAATAAATGCCCACAGCTGTCAGAGAGTTGAAGTGGGATAAGAATCATAATTTCATATACATCAATAAAAAATTGAGGGAACAAAAAAAAAAAAATCAAGCAACTAATAATTTTACTTCTTTCCCCTCCAATACACTGCGTGCAACAGCAAAAAGATAAATGTGAGGAAAGCAAGTAGAGTATCATATTTCTCACAGTAAAATAGCAGCTCATAAAACACTTTCCTGTGGGGGAAAGAGGGACAAAGGAGGAGGGACAGTAGGCTCTTCAGGCAAAACAATATTTGAATTACTGAAGTTTGCTTTAAAACAGATCCTTTAGAGGAACAAGGGCTGAGTTTAGTGCTCATGCTCCAGTTTGCCCCTGACTGAGCAAAGAGATTGATAGGATTTCCCAGCACATCAAAGTTGTGCCAGAAACGAACTGAACACAAATGTCATGAATCAAAATCAGAAGAGGGAGAGCGGGGGGGGGGGGCGGGC
>JAWWEV010000134.1:3602745-3621570 GCA_035583235.1 Hafferia zeledoni
AGAAGAGGGAGAGAAACACCCCACCCCCCCCCCCCCCAAACACAACAATGATTAACTATTGCCACAAAGGGAGTAATTAATTCATTGGCAGCTGATTAAAGCTCTCTGAGGAATGCCCTATCCTGGAGATTATAAATTTTGTATTCCTAAGAGGATACCACATACTAAATACTAGAAATAGCATAATTCAATACAATTCTTTCAATTTTAATTAGACTTCTTAGAGAAAACATAGGTTTGCAAGACTTGGTTTTCTCTGTTTAATTATTTCAAAAGGGAATTTCAAACCCTTCTGCCCCTTTGCACCTTAAAACTTCCTGCAGTGATTGATATTATACTGACCCCTAACAAACCCCTGTTCAGAGTTACCATTTACAAATCCTGGCAGTAATTTAGGTCAGCCCATTTAAGCCAAAGCATCAGGTTTGGAACAATGGCTGAACTTTGCTAGAATAGCTTCACACGTGAACCAGAATCTGCAAGAGGACTGAAAACAAATCATGCAGATCAGATGCTGAGAATTCTGAAGAAACTGATAGTAGCTAAAAAAAAATATACACAGTGTCTTGTCTCTAAAGCAGTAGAAAGTAGTGCCTTACCAAAGATTTCTGTCCATGGTTTTGCCTTGGCAAATAACAGATCACTTAAAAGAAATAACAAAAGCACCCCAAACCACCACAAAGCCCCAAAACTCACTGTCATGCCAAGATATTCCCAGGCAGTGGCCATGCAGTGTGAGCAGCTGGCTGTGCCATTGAAGGATGACCAGCTGTACATTAACAATCCCTGCTCACACAAATATTACTGCCTGAATGTTATTACCATCATATCATGCTATGTGGAAAAGATATTCTCATCTTCCAAACCACCACACCAGACCACTCTGACAAGCTGGAAAACACAATAAATGTGGAAGAGGAAAAGTTATGATTAAGCAAAGTCATGAGAGCCATGCAGTCTGATTTCAAACTCCAGCTCTGCGTTCAAACTCAACCAACGTTCCTTAATTTGGGTCTAGACCTGCAGGAAGCAATTTGAGGAATCCCTTTGCTAATACTGTATTGGTTTTAAGTCTGCAAGTCTTAAATTTGGAGTACAAGAGGCAGGAAAGAGAAGGAGTGAAAGTGAGAGTGCATGTCTGTGACAGAATGGAAACCAAAGGAAGTGTTAGAGTGGATAAGGCTTTAGTTAACAGATTTACTTCTAAAAAGAGCTTTCATATTATACATTGAAAACCAAGTACTTAGTAGCAGGAGATCATGACAGTACTAATTCATAATCACAGTATAAAAAATTAAAACTTTACATTTCTTCAATATGAAAGTTTAAAATCCTTAATAACCCGTGAAGAATCCATTTCAACAGGACTATTAAAAAGTGCAGTTTCCACAGCTGATGTATGTGATTAACTGATGCCCTCAGTTTAGAACCACGGGGTTCAGCCCTTATAATGCATGAAACAGAAGCCTCCTTATTCTCCTTCACACATGTCAGTTTAGTTTTCAAATCCAGTCACAGATGATGAACTAAAGCACAGACTTTAAGGCTGGTGCTCCTCTCAGCCTGTGCTGTGCCCTCTGCTGACCTGATGGGGGTGGTGCTGCAGCCATCCTCTTGTGCCCCAGCATCCCTGAAGGACATCACTGCCTTCCCATCTCTTCCTCACTGGCTTCCACCCCAGCAGTCTCTGACTGGTCCTACAGCACAGCACGTCTGCTCTGCTTTGGCTCTGCACAGCAGCTCTCCTGCCTTCCCCAGCTTTGGAGGAGAAGAGAGACAAACAGCACAAAATAAGAAAGCAACACGCAGCAAGCATCAGTAATTTGGGGGTCCAGCTACACTGAACAGCAGCAGCACCACAGCACCCACATACCAGGCTAGAGATGAGCATGGAATGCTGCAAAACGTTGTATATATACTGAGAAGCCTGAAAAGTATTAGGAAATACCAACACTTGGAAGCAGTGGTATCATATGAAGGGAAAACAGATTAAAAACTACATACAGCTGTGATAAGAGGGGGAAAAACTTTATTGGTCCTTTAGATTTCCAATGATTGCTTGTATTATGTTCAGCAAACTCACTCAAACATTACATACGAAGGATATCTTTTCTTGGTTTGCTATGTTAGAACCAGCTTAACATTCAGTGGAAATGTAAGGAATGAAAGCAAAAACTGATAATCTTCAAATTATTAGTGCAACACATGATAATTTTTTCCTATTTCAGCAGAACACTTGGCTCTCAGCATCCATTTTCCATGAAGATGACTGTCACGTGTCACAGAAGGCACTTGGAATTCCTGTCAGTTGGGCTGTGGGGAAGAGGAAGGCTCACCTGGATAACAACATGCTCATTCTTAGTAAGTGCAATGCTAGTACAAATTCAAGCAGCCACAAAGCATCAAGGTACAAAAACGTTGCTAGACATGCCAGCTACAGGGCTGCAAAGCTGGAGCAGGGCAGGGCCTCGGTGTCCCCGTCACTCGTCGTCTCCACCACAGAGGAGCAGCAGCGCTTTCCTGTAGTCCCCAGACGTGTCCTTCTGTTAACACACAGAGCAGCCACGGAGTCACCACCAGGGGACAGCCAGGGAGGGCCCCAGCACAGCACACCCACAGGAAAGCCACAGGGATGACTCTCTGCTCAGGAATGAAACAAGGAATTCCTCTGCCTCTCCTATTAGAGCTGTATTTACACGGACTTCCAGAAACACAAAAAAACTCCAAAAGCTTTACTAGGACTGAGCTACCCGTTGCTTATCCCAGTGCATTTGTCTGCAGGGGAGAAAACTCCAAAGGAGAAGCCCAAAAGAGCAATATTTGATGGGCAAAGAGCACCTGCAGTGGCTTAAACAGATCCCAGCCCTGCTCCCTGCAGTCAGTGGGAAGCTCTGACACAAAATCTACAGGACAGCTGTCTGGGCCTGACTGGCAGGGTCCAAAGCAACTCCATCCAGCCTCATTAGAGAGCACAACATCAGGAATGATAACAGAAAATTATAAAAAGCAACATTTAAAAATAAAACAAGAAAAAATCTTAGAAAAAAAAAGCATTTTGGCTTCAACTGTGCAGCAACAGCTGGCTCTGGATTCCCTGCTGCTCCCTCCCCTCCACTCACAGGAGATTATGATCCAGGCTGGTTCCACAGTGAAATGCTTTCCACTTGGAAGTGGTGCAAGAGGTTCCACACCACAACCCAAGACTTAAACTTCATCCTCATGGTAAGGCAGACTCCCAGCCCCAGTGTCATCCCTCTGGAGCCAGCGCCCTCTCTGAAGCACTGGCTACAAGGAACTCAGGCAAGGAAAAGGCAGTGAAGCAGCAGCTAAAAAAGGGTGTATGAGTAATTGTAACTTCAGAAACCCACATCATCTCTCTCCTAGTGAACACGGGAAGGAAATCTTCAGCTTCCCATAGGAAGTGTCCCCTACTTAAACAATGCAACGTGGTACTTGCCAAAACTGCAGACCAACCACCACCACTCAGAGCTCCATGTGTTGTCCAGCTCTATTCCCATCCCACTCCTCCAAGAAAATCAGCTGTGAAAACAATGCCACCTCCATTACCCCGGCAACAGAACAGGAATTGTACCTGAATCATTTGATACAAGGACTTTGCAAAGTTCTTCCTGAACTCTCGTCTGATATCCAACAGATCGATTTCACTTCTGGAAACCATGACTCTGATCAGGGTGTCATCATCAGTGCCAGCCCCCTAAAGAGAGAAGGTGAAGGAATATCAGAGTGTGAGTGTGCTCTGGACAGACACTGCAACAAAACAACACACACAAACCACCAGGGTACAACAGGAAAGCAACAAGTGCAACAACTGGCATCTCAAATCACTCCTGCATTCCATTCCAGCTCCAAAACAGAGACTATCTGGGACAGTGCCACAAGACATTCACACTGCAATGTGGAGAACAGGGGATTGGCCACGCAGGGTGCTCTAATCCCTGGACTTCTATCAAGTGCCTTATGGTCAGACCTCTCACTTCACATTTCATCTCACTAGGCTTCAAATGCCCACATAAAAGTAAAATAACCCAGTTCCAAGAGGAAACTGCCGTGGAGTTGATCACCACAATCAGCAGCATGTGTAAATCTCCCTTTCAAGCTGCTCTGAGACTGCAGAGCTGCAGTCAGTCCTGGAATGCGGCACTCAAATCCTAACAGTGACTAATACAAAGCATGTAACATGATACAAGGAGACACAGGCAGAGCAACTTGTTCCATGAACTATCCAGCTGTTTATTAGGAAGGCCAACTTGATAAACTTTTCCAGCCACACAGACATGCTCCACTCTTTTACTCATCATTACTGCTTGAAGCATTTCCAGTTGCTGTGCTGGCAGGCTGTGCCCTCTGCTCAGACCAGGCAGACTCCACACAAGCTGAAGCAACACAGATTCCACGTGCTGACCTGCTCATGCACCTCAGGGAAGGACCTGGCAGAGCCCCCAGGATCATCTTCAGCCTAATGTCCAGGTCACTCAATCCTTTGGGTGCAATATTCCTGGATTACACCTAAAAATGCCCTAAAGTTGCTCAGAAGTTATGCCATGGATTTTGAGTAGGTTTTGACATTAGAATCCTGTAAAAGCCAAGCTCTGTCCCAGCTCATCATGAAAGCAGACTCTGCTCAGTGTTGAATTTTGTCATGCCAGGCTCAAATGAGAAGTACAAACTCCTCTGCCAAAGTAACACTTGATGAAGAGCTTTCTTAAGTGCCTGGTGATTTTTATTTATATTAAAAAAATTAATTGGGGATCTTACCAGCAGACATTCTTCAGGCTACTCAGAATAAAAGAGTACAAGAATCTAAAGCCTACAGGAAAATTGCATTCTTTGAAAAATAAAATTTAATAAACAAGGAAAAAAGCAATCCTCCTCATCCAGCTCAGCATACTGGGACTATGCTGTGTATTTTTCACTTGAACCTTATTTTAAATTGATATCTATAAAAACAGTAAAGCAACTTCTAAAAGTTAAGCTATTATTTCATGGCTTGTCACTAATTGTCATGCTGACACCTCATCAACACAACCATCTGATGACAAACACAGTCCAGGGCTCTCCAGCAAGGGGAAGGGAAGAATTCTGAAAACAATAGACTACCTACCTTGAATTTAATAATTATCCACTGGGAGTTAAAACTACAGTTTTCCCTGCTTATTCCTTCCCATGCAAGAGAAGGTGAGGCCAACAGAAACACAGACATGTTGCTAATGTGATTCCCCTGCACAATCTTTTGTAGCTGTTTAAATCCCTTTCCTCTCCTCTCATGAGTTTCTTTCCCTCCTCAAAACGGGATGGATAGGAATCAAAATGGATTTCAAAGCTAACTCTTCCTTCAGCGTGCAGATACCTCCAAAACAAAGAGCACTAATTTGCAGAGTTTACAATTCAGTGTTTGGCCATCTTTACCTCCTCAGTATATCCATCACCTAAAGACAGTGTAGTCTGTTCAGCTGAAAGTGCCCAGATATTTTCCAGTGTAACAGCACCAAGACAAAAAAAACAACTGGTGAGACTGTAAAAAATTTGTGATCTGACAAACCTATTCGAAGTAAACCTTATGAACTGTTTGTATCCTCTCCCAGGCCTCCATCCCCTGAACCTTTTGCAGATACTCAGTGATACAGCACCCTGTTGGCATTTAGTGAAAGAAGGAGTTAAGAACAAGCAAAAGGGAGAGGAGTTGTAGCTGGAGGAGATGGAAAACAAGTACATACCTTCATGGAATAATACAGAGTCTCAGCAAAATAGGCAGGCACACTTCGGATGCATTTCACTGCAAAAAGGCAAATGATTGAGTTACTGATTGTTATTTGATACGGGACAATCCTCCAGTGCCAAGACAAGGTGATGTTACTGGGTCATTCTCTCTGGTGTGGACAATTAACTACCCAGGTGTCACCTGCTCTGTTCCTGTTACAGCTCTTTGGGGTCTAGGAGTGAGAATATACCATTTATCTCTAATAGCAAAGAGCCTTTCCTAGTCAAATCCTCCTCCCAGTTACAAATCTACTGCAATCCTGCCCTGGATGAGCTGCCAGGTGATGTTCTGTCTCACATTCCCCACCTCCCCTCCAGCCCCTGCTCTGACAAAGGAAGAATAAAGGCCCCTTCTCTAGATGTAAGAACAGATCCAAAGGAATTAACTCCCCCAAAGAACAATGTTCTCATGCCACTTCCTACAATTGCTATTTAAAGGGGCCTGGGAGCAAGCAGAGAAGGGCAGTTCTAGATCTACTAAGACTTCATTACCAACTGCCAAAAGCAGCTTCTCCAAGTCGCCAGAGGTCTCCCGGTCGATGGTCTCTTCGATTTGGAAGCCAGAAATAGTCATGTACTTGTCAAACACTGCAAAACACAGAGTGTCCTCAGCCAGGAGCACAGCCAGCCCTTCTCCCTGTGCAGGATAATGCCATCTGTGTCATTATCCATCCCCTCCTCCTTCCCTCTGCCCTAATTTCCCATCAGACAGTTACCATCCTGGGGAGGAACAGCCAGGCTTTATTTCCAGTGCCTGGACAGCTTGGACAGATTCATGGATGGATAAGGAGCAGGGAAACAGTCCTGTGTCTGTCACCAGCTAACAGGAGCATGCACTTCTGACCAGGCTGGAGTTCAGGGAGGAGTCTCCAGGCACACAGGACCTACCCCTCCTTAGGTGGGAAACGCTGCGAGTCCCCAAGATGGTGATGAACTTCTCTTCATCTGTTCCCCATTTCAGCTCTCCAGCTCTGAACAAAACCTGTGGTGAATTCAAGAGATCAGAACAGCAGCATTTGTTCTGTGTCCACACACCCTGCTGAAAAGCTCTATTTGTGTCACTCTGAGGAGCACTAAACTTACTAACAAGCTATAACTTCGAGGGAAAAAAGTGAAATAAAACTGCCAAGCACTGAACTCATCTTAGAAATAAATGAAAACCTCTGGAACTGACTGTGAAAGCATTTGCATGAGTAATGCTGCTTCAGGCCCTCAAACAGACTGCATAAAGTCCTTTTCAGAAGGCTGAAGTTTTCCGCAACTGGGATAACACAGCAGATAAAATCTATCCCAAATACTCCTTTTCTGCCCTTTTTTCCCTTCCCTCTTTCAAATCAGACTAGGAAAATATTGTCACACATAGACTCTTCAATGGCAGAGCCACTTGGCCCAGGAGGAGCTTTTCCAGCTCAGAGAGGAAAGATGGATTTAGAAGCAGAATTTGTGGGCTGATAAATTCTTACTCATATGAAGCCAGATTTGTATCATTTAATTGTTTTAGCACTTTCATTGCTCTGCAGGCAAGTCATTCTTGGTGCCAAGACCAGGCCATTAGCAGCACTTAGGAAAGTAAAGCAATGCAAAAAGTTGGAATGAGCAACACTGGGGGGAAAAGAGGAAGAAAAAAAATCTGAGAAGAAAATGAGGTTTTTTCCTGACACTCCGAAGCCTTTTTCCAAATTGTATATAAGGAGAAGGGTCTGTACATGTAATACACAGGGGTCTTTTCCCCCTCCACAGTGAGTAGAGGGCAGGCAAAAAGATTAGCACCTCTACTGAGGGAAGCAAGTATTTCTCACCAAAATCCCCACAAACATGCTGCACAGTGCCTCTGTTGGCCACCTGTCTGTCCAGGCTGTAATACCTGAATGTTATGAATTTGCTATTTATGTTTGTCTCACAATCCTATCCAAAACACACTTGTGACTGCTGCTTGCTCTTGTTAATATTAATTGTACAGAGTAGAAAGGGTTGGGGGAAAAATGCTGTTAAGGATATTTAGTTCACAAAATATATGCCAAGATCTCCAAAGGAATACCAGCACTCTCCATCCAGTAGCAACAGAAAAGTCCCAGCACAGCATTCAGAAATGCCAGGAAAACATTTATTTAGAGACACTACAAGCTGTAAATGACATTTTAGGTGAGCTTTCAGTTTTAACTTGCCTTGCCCTGGGCAATACCCAAAGTGTACCTCAACTGCTTAACTTGAAAAAAGTGATAAGCACAAAATCTGTACCAAAAGGTTAAATGTCCTCCTTCAGGAATTCTCAGAAAAGTCCCCCAACTGCTTTGAATTCATATTTATTAATCACAGACCCCAAAAATTAAAAATAACCACTGAGCAAAATGTTTTACTTCCAATGTATCAATCCTTTCCAGAGTATCATGACTCAAGAAAAGCATTGGGAAGCCAGAAATGCTCTTACATTTGCATGCTCATGTACCTCAGCTCTGCCCACCTGTACCTGGCAACAGCAACTCGAGAATTACTGGATCTGTCCCAGCTCTGTTTGATGCTGAAGGTAAAGCCCATTGACCCAAGGTCCCAGCTCAAGCCAACTGTGCACAACAAACCACAGAGACCACCTGGAAAGCCAGGACTTGTTGAACATTTAGGTGTGGCACCTCCTGAATTCAGCTGCTCATGTGAACACAACCAAAGGGGCCAAAAGGAATTATCCCCCTCCCAAGGCTTCAGGGGTCTCCTCAACCACACAAGCTGCTAAAAGGCATGACTGAATTCCATGAAACAGCCTAGCTTGTGATTCAAACACTTTCCCCACTAATTTTCAAGCTGCAATTTCCACAGGAAATCAATTTCAATAGCAGCAGAACAATGCTCTCTGGATTTCAGTTACAAAGGTAGGCCTGTGCCAGTAACATGTTTGGCCAGTTTGTCTCTCCATCTTGCTGTGCTATCAGAGGAATGCCTTGTTCATCTCATATTCTGCTTGACTCCTTGTCACCTCAAACAATCCATGTATTTTCTTTCATCTTAATTTATGATACAAAAATGTCTAGCCCAGAGTTATGTGAAATAACAGAGAAGAAACACATATTAAGTGAGTTGTAATCAAATAGCTGAACTATTGACCATCTCTACAGCTAAGAACAAAGCAACTGGCACCCAGTATCAAGGACACCAGTCAGCTGCTGGTATTGCTTGTCATGCAGAGCACAGGTCCAGAGAGCAGTCACAGACAGAGGATTAAATTTAGAGAGCAGCTCAAATCAGACACTCAGGAAGAAACTGTTAATGGCTCTGACTTTTCCAGCAGTGGGTCCCTCAGCACCACACCACCAGCAATTTAACTCTCCCTTCCAGTGACATAATCACTGTTTCATCCAGTAATCTCATTAAATAATAAGCAGAACAAGACATGCCAAAAATTTTAATCCCATTGTTTCAGATTTTGACACTTCTTTAGTCCAGAAAAGCACAGGAAAACATATGAGAAACACAAACAGAGAACCTTAACAATTCCTCTGTCACATTTGAATTCTAGCTGTACACCCTCTTTGCAAGGTAACTTGTAGAAATGCCCCAAACCCAAGTCATTCATTCACCCACCTGAGCATCCTGCTCAACAAGACCCTCATCGACTCCAGCATCAGGATCTCTGTTCGCCTGAAGAGAATTTTTAGGAGGTGTTAAACTGAGGAATTGAAAGTCAAGTAGGAAAAAAAAAAAAATTCTCAGTTGAATTCAAGACTGAGAGTTACTGTGAGAAGACAATCCCTAACCCAAAATCACTTAATTTTCCCTTTGCTTGCACATGTCCGTATAAAATAAGTGTTCTCTTCCATTTTTCCTTCCAACCCCCACATGGCAGCATCTGCCATACCCGTGGGCATCAGTTCAATCTGTGACATGGAAATGACTCATAACAGAGCTCAAGACTGACCCACAAGTCAGAGGAAGTGACTCAGCTCCAGGGCCAGCCCTGCCCATCCCCAGGCCCGTGTAGAGCCCAGCTTAGGGAGCACCAAGTGACACGTGTACAGAGGTGACAAATCCCACCCCCAGGCCTGCACACCACAGGACACTGACCTGTAGCAGGACCACCAGCATTCTCTGGAAATGGCCTGAGGTTTCTCCTGTGATCTTATCCTCCAGGTTGGCCTCATACTCTGCAAAAGAGCAATGCCCATTCATCACCTTACAGGCTTCCTCACTGCCTTTAAAGAGGGTAAAAGCACATATTCCTGTGGACACCCAAAAAACTGCACCTGCTTTTGCACAAATGCATTTGAACAGAACACTGAGCAAAAGGCAAAAAAAAAAATCTCTTCTGCTTTTCTGTGATACCAGTTTTCTAGTTTCCAATTGCTAAAAATTGCCTTTCAGTCAAAGGGATGAAAATCATGGGTAGCAGAAGGAAATGCATTTGAAAGAATTCCAACTACAAAGCACAAAACACCATAACCTGCACTCATAGCCCTGAAATTAAAAACCCTTTTAGTTTACAATTCAAATTTCATTTTTCTTTCAAAATGAAGTCTTGCAACACAGCAGAAAGAACTTCCTCTTATTGAACACATCCATCAGGTCACAGATAGAACTTAACCTGAAAGATGAGCTAAAATCACATTAAGAGAACTTTAGGGATACCCTTCATTTTATACAGAAAATTACCTTGCAGATAAACCTGTTTAATCTGCTGCACTTCTGCAGGTGTTCTGGAGGCAAGAATTTCAGTCAGCACTTTCTCATTGGTTCCTGCTCCCTGCAGGGGTGCAAGTGTCAGTCAGTTGATGGAAGAACAGAAGGAAAACAAGAATTTCCTTTGACCATCAAAAGCAAGTATCAGCTTATACACCTGGACCAAATAAAGAGAAAACATTTTCTTCTTCCTCACATATGGTGGGGGTTTTGAAAAGAGTCTCTTCCAGTTCTGGCTTGACTGTTTTCAAAACCAACCCAACAGTTCATAAAGGCTCACTGCTACAGGATTCAGCTGGGCCTTTCCACGTTCAAGCAGAGCCAGGTGTGCCTCAGTTATGTGCTGTCAGTCAGTGACACCCAGAGGAGTGAATGAAGAGAGTTCAGTTCCCATGTCAACTCTGCTGTCTGTCACCAGGCAGTACACATAGAGCCACCCAGCAATGATCTTTACCCTTTTGTGAGCAGTGCTGTTAAGCAAACCTTCTCTCCAACTGCAAACACACACACTCTACAGCAGAATTGCTAACTCAGGTGGTTTAGGTTGGTGCATTCAAATTACAGCAGACACAACTGTCACTCTCACTTTCACAAGGGTAAAATTCACAAAAGCCAAACCACTATGTTTCCACAAATCTGAGTCTCCTTTGTATGAATAAGCCATTGCTCTTTTGCTTACAAAGGACTCATTTCTCACAAAGAACACTGAAATGCAACACTGTGCCTTTTTTTGCTTCAGTACACTATTACTATTTTCTGTAAGAAAAGCATTGAATGAATACTTGAAGCACATACAGAGACATTCAACTGCACACAAAGCTATCCAAAATACAAACCTGCCAGGGTCTGTATAATCATTTCCAAAACACAAGTTGTTTCAGAACATGCCTCCTCAGCAGGTGAGGCAGGCACAGCCACAGCAACTCTGATCTCAGGAGCAGCAGTGACAATGACAGGACAGCCTTCAGCACAGAGCCAGTGCTCACAGCTGTGTTATCTCACTCTGAGATCCCTGCTGTCACATCTCCTTTACTGTTGTCCCCCCTCAAATGAACTGCAGCTGGCACCAACATCCTTCCCTGTGCAAGCACATTCTCAAACTGTGATGTTGTGTTTAATATTTTTTTTTGTAAGTGACAAGAACAAACCCACTCTTGTTTCACTATCTCTATTCTCTCTCCTACACCATCTGTTCTGTCATTTCCCCTCCAGTCTTTAACTCTGAAATCAATAAGTGGAGTTTGGGAATACTTTTTATTTTCTTTTAATCAACAAGGCCTTTATCAGTGTCTTTGTCAGGTGCCATCTCCCCTTCCCCCAGTGCATATAAAGACATTATAGAACATGCCCAGGACTGAAGTTTCTATTGTCTGAGCTACTATTTGCTGGGTCACAGGTTCATGAGCACTTGCTTGCACAGTTGACTAAAGCCTACATATTAACCAGCTGGCCATCAGGGATCTTTGGAGTTTACAGGGAAGTGGCATTCAACAAAGCACCACCTTACACTACTCAAGTTCAATGTCCTCTACTTGGATCAATTCTGTGAATAACCCAAGGACATCCACATCCTGAAATTCCACAGGCTGATCATGTCAGACAGGTTTGACATGGAAGAAAATACACTTACATTCCTACACATCCATACTATAAATTGGTTGTTTACGTGCCTTGCACAGAAAGGCATAAGTGCATTCAGCTAAAGAGACATGTTGAAAGGGTAACACTGACAGGGCTATCAGCTCTTCCCTCTGTGTTACTGAAGGCAGCTGTTAAAGCACATTCAGTATTACAGACAATTCCTGCTGGCCATTTTGGTGGACACCACTTTACACAAGGACACTGGCCCATCAGTTTTGGAGTTGCACTGCAATCCATCAGGGGCAAAGCACTCTCCAGATTCAATAACAGTCCAAAAGAGACAAACAAGTAGCACCACACTGCAGTGAATGTTCCAAACTCATTTGCAGCCTGTGCAAACAGCTGTGGGGAGCTCTAAACCCAGGCTGCTCACAGCAGGTATGTCCAATGCCCACTGCACCTCAGCACTGTATTTGAGCAGCAAAAAGAATTTAAAAACAACATATACATCTACTCACTGCATTTATACCAGAAGGAACATGTCTTATGCTATGTAGATTTGAATCTGCATTTACAGTAATGCTGCTCTCAAGATTACATAATTTGTCATAAAACATTATACATACCATGTTTCTAAACTACCTCTGAGGATGAAAAAGAAACCAGACCAAACCATGCCATTAGCAGGTGTTAGCATAACTTTCCTAGCTTTTTTTCTTAAAGGCTACTTATATTAGCAATCCCCTTAACAACTTAAAGTTCATTAAAAAAAAACCCCACAAACTCTACAAAGACCCCCAAAGAGTAACAAGCACTTCCTGTACCATTCCCCTCCCTTCTCTTACCTTGATGGCATGCTTCAGGGCATGAGCATCAAAAATATAGGCTGGTCTCATCAAAGACACCATCAATGTTTCAAACTTGCCAGTAAGTTCCTTTTTCAGGTCATCCACGAGATCCTAGTGCAGGACAAACAGTGCTGTATGAACAGGGGCTAACCATTTTAAATGGATGCTTGTGTGTCTGCAAGTTAAAGACTCTGGAGACACAGCACAAACAGCACAAGGGACATGGTTTCGTTTTAATTGGTACCTCAACTGAAAAAAATAAAGCAGAAGAAAGGGATATATGATCCTACAGAAACCCCAGAACACACTGAAATTTTTTTAAGGATATGGCAGGGTGGAGGAGAGGGGGAGAGAAGCAAAACTAGATTTGCTGTCAAGGAATGTTCTACAGTGTTACACACCCATATGATGATTGTGCCTCAGTTTTAAGTAACTCTCATAAGCTCCAGACAACTCATTTCTGGAGGTATTTTCTTCTACTCACTCTGCCAAATAAGGTTTTAAAGGCAGATGCAATTTCCTGTCGCTGAGCATTGTTCCTGCCGGTGAGGATCTTCAGCACAGTTTCTTCATCAGTCCCTGAAGTTAGGAAGAACAAAGAGTTACAAACACTAAAAAACAACCAGCAGTGGCACAAACTCAAAAGGCAATGAAAGATGCTTTGAAAACAACGGCCTACTGAGAAACAGCAGAAGCATTTAAAATAACAAGTGTCACCATAATCCAAGCTGAGCCACCAGGTTTGGTGTTCTACTCTTGAAAAAATAAGACTGGAGGACCTGTGTGTTGTTTGTTCTCCCTCAGTGCTGTGTCAGATTGTGCCCAAGTCCAACCCTTGGTCCAACTCCAGTCCCTTTACCAGATCATGGCACTCAGTGCCACGGCAAATCTCAGTATAAAAACCTCCAGGGATGGGGAATCCACCTCCTCTCTGGGCAGGCCATTCCAATCCCTGATTACTCTCTCTATAAAGAATTTTTTTCTGATCTCCAACTTCAATTTCCCCAAGCAGTTTCTACCACACGACTGTAATTCTCCACAGCTGCTGCCTGTAAACCCACAGCTGAGCTACTGTGCTGTAAAACTGTTCTGAGGGGCCTGTGGAGTATCCATTTTATTATGGGGAATGTGCAAACCACCTCATTTTTTCCCTTATGTTAAGCTAAAAATAAACATCCTTGAGAGCAGCGCGGTCAAAACCAGGACACGCCCAGACCAGGGCACTCCTGAGGCTGTCATTCCATGGCATGTAGACACAGGCCTTGCTCTCATCTACTAATATAAAAAACTGAGTTCAGAAAGGCTGTTTTCAGAGGAGCAAGAGGCCTTCCCTTCTTGGAAAATAAAAACTGTTCTTACCCATTCCCTTCATGGCCTTCCGAAGAGCTTCTGCATCGGCTCTGGCATCAAAAGGAGAGAAGGCTGTCACGGTGCCTCTCGTGGACTGGAGGGGGGAAAAGGGGTCAGGAGGGAGACAGAAAAGGCCATAAAATAAAATGTCACATCTTGCAGTTCTCCAGACATGAGCTCACACCAAATGTGAACCCACAACCCAAAGCTGATAGCATTTTTCTTGCAAGTCTGGCCAAATTGCAGTCTGTGGGTATTTAAACACAGCTCACTCAGAAGGTCCTACTACAGTTTTAGTCAGTGGTACCCCAGTTAAGTTTGGGTATATTTACGTAAGAGCAGTTTGCAGAACTGCTATTTACAACACCGGAGACTGCATGCAGGAAAATTACTGAGGACTTAGGATTTCTAAAGTAATTTGAAAAATTAATTTCCTAAGCCATATGCTAGGAAAATTGCACAAAGATCCAAGGCATCTGTGAATAAGAACTTTCTCTCCACAAGGAAAACCTACTGGAACTCCCAAGCACTATCATACTGATTTTTCCCACCACCTTGCAAATGAGACCTACTGAACTCTGCAATGGCTTTCAATTTTTCATCACGTTGCTTTTGACATAAGCAACTTCTCACACAAGTGACTCAGCCACATTAGTTTACAGCTAAAAAGAAATAACAGTTCAAACATAAGGATAAAAGATCAGCTTGTACAAACATGGAAATCATCGACTTGGTTTCCATGGAACATGGCTCTCCAGAGAATTTCTCCTTGGATTAAACACAAAAGGATACTCATTACCCTTATGGAAAAGTTTTGCTCTTATTTAAGCACGATAGTTCAAGAACCTTGAATATATCATATATATGTGTGTAGCACAGTAATTAATCTATAAAATACATAAAATCCAGCAATGGCCAAAAGGGGAAACAGCTGGGCTTGGGGAACAGGAAGGTTTTTCCAACAGCTGGAGGGCAATCTCCTGTAGGCCTTGCTGTACAAACGTAGCAATCAGTACAGGCAGGACATTTTTCAGCTCTCAAGAGAGAGCATGAAGGAAGTGCCAAGGCACCTCCTGAGCCTGGCACAGATGGCATATTACAGAACTACAGTGATCCTCCTTTGGAAATAACCAATGCCAACAGGTCTCAGGATGCAGTTAATGATTTTTAAGTTAAAGTTTTCCTTCGCTTATCTTGTTATACGCAAGTGGAATTCCTCTTCTCAATTCCTAAGTCTTGTGACAAGGGCCCAACATTCCTCCATGGCTGTTTTGTGTGTGTGTGAACACCAAGTGCTCGATTAAATCTACCTCCACATCACAATTCTCAATCCTTCATTACTCTCTTTTTTAAAGCACTGTGTGGAAAGGCTCAACATACACTAAGTTTGATGAACAATTCCTGAAAACTTTGTGGTGCAGCCGAAATCTGAAAGACTTTTCTTGATGTCTGAGCACCATTTGCAGCCCATTTCCCCTTCTGATAAACAGCACCTACTGGATTTTAGATCTCTGTCAATCCGAAGCTGAGCCCAAGCTGGAAGAAAAAATCCACACCAGCTGAGTACCAGGAGGGAGGAACTGCCTCCCCCTTCCCAACCATGGCACATTTTGGCCAGAGACAGAGAGGGCAAGCACCTGTTTTAACCCCTGAAGCCAACTCTCAGTGAATCTGAAATGGGAGTGATGAACCAGATATTTCTAACAAAACACATCGATACAAAAGTGTTTCTAACAAAAACCAGACACTCATTTATCAAGACAACTCAGCTACTGTTTCAACATTAAGTAGAATTTAAACTTTTATTGAAACAAAGTGGTTCTTGTAGATGGATTGCAGCATCACAAGTGCTACACCATCTAACCTAATGTGAAAAATCATAATGACAACTATTTAACATTTCCTTAAAAGCTTTGTAATTTATTTACCTCTATAAAAAGCTATCTTATTTTTAGTATCTCCAAAAATGTTCCTTGTCATTCATGTAAACAGATACACAATAACACTACAGCCCCATTGGTCCTTTTCCCTTTGGTTATAACTTTCCCACCCAGCAGAACCCAAAGCACATCAATGAAATGGGCAAAACAAAAACAGTCTTTGATATAAACCCTTCTGTACTTTGGAGTGATCCTTTAATAAGTCCCACTGGGCAGTTAAACACAAAGAGAAGCACAACACACAAGATCAACAGAAAGGGCATCAAAAGATTATGACAGCCAAAACTGACCCATTCTCATCCTTCTACATTTCCTGCTACATTGACTGGTGTTAAGGAACCAAGTGCAGAGCAAGTAGAATTTGTGATTACACACTAGAAATAAACAGAAGCTTCCATTTTCTCCAGTCACCTCCCAATGAGACCAATGACACCCCTGGACACACCAACTGAGCATGAAGAGCAAAGGCAGACCAAAAAACAAAGAAGAGAAAAAAAAAGAAGGCTTCAAAGCAAGAGGTGATTTTGTTTTAGAATTTATGCTTGTCCAAATGAGGATATTCACTTTCTCTGGTACTTCGGTTCAATTTCATTCTAACAAAAGTTTGCAGAAGGAGAAGACACCTCATCAGGTTGTTCCTAACAAGCTCAAAGCTACATGAACTTCTCTCAAGAGACAAGCTGATGTGGCCACATATCCTGGCAACAGCATTATCTGCAAGATCAACAATAGCCACTTAATGAGCTTCCTTTTAATTTTTCTCACTAAGGACACAAAATATTTCCCACCCACAGGATTCCACATTTAGCCACTGTTCAATACAAGCCATTCATATCAGCAAACAAAAGGCCATACTTGAACTGATTCAGATCTCTTCTACCCTTGCTCTGTACCCATCACAGCAAGTTCTTATCAGTCAGATGTCCCACAGATAAACAGCCACCCCCTTTCACAAGGCTGCTCTGTAGCAAGGGAGGTAACATCTCAAAAATTTTCTGCTGGAAAGCCCAGTGTTTAGTGCAGAGAAGGGGTCATGAGACTTTTTTTTTCTTTAAGCAGCCGTTTACAAGATGGCACAGGAAAACTGTGGAGTGGCAAGAATGGAAATGGAAAGTATTTAGCGGCACTCAGGTTGATAAACAGAGAAGGTATGCTATTTTCAGAGGCAGAAGAAAGCCACATGCTAGAATAAATGGAAATCTGCCCTAAGATCTCTCACACAAGAACAGGCCCCTTGCAGATAAACACAACAGTGCTCACTGCTGAGCTGAAAAGCCCGAAGGCCATTGGAGACCACACAGAGATCCCAGTTCTAACTGTGCTTTAAAACTAACATCACATAAGAAATAAACAACTGTTTCATTATACTCTCACAATAAATTCAAGGGCAGTACAATGTAAATTACACTGTGACTGAGTGCAAATGCACAGCTCTAAGGACTTCTCTACAAAACACCTCTCCAAGTCCAGCAATGCTTCAGATTGTCTGCTTAAACAGGAGGAATCAGCCCTGGCCAGCAGACTATATTCACATCTGCCCCACTAAATTTAAACTCCTGAGAAAAAACAGAATTACACAACATCTGTGTTGAACTCTGAGTCAGTACACCATGGAGATACCACAGACAGGGAGGGGAAAAAAAAGGAAGAGAGAGGGTGGGAGAGAGGGAAAAGAGAAGAACAAGCAGCAGCAAGGTAGGCATCAGTGCAGGGGCATTTGCAAAGCTACTCAAGGAACCTGCCCCCATGAGCAACCTCAACAGAGCCAGAGAAAGTGCTTTTACTTCAGAATGTGGGACAATCCCCTGAAGCACCACTGGAGCTGGCAGGAGTTAGCAATCCTATTCCTGAGCTCCCAGTCACACGTGCACATTGGCAGAACAGGAACTCCAGATATAGCACAGAGTGGCCACACCTTCAGCAGCAGCAAATGATCCTTTCCTGGCTCAAAATACTCTCAAGTTTACAGTCAGGAAAAAAATTGGGAGTAGCAGACCAAAACAGATCAGCCCCCAGCAAGCAAGCAGAAAACACACTTGTTGCTGTTTTTCCAGATTTCTGAACTAGCAAACACAGGGTAGCAGTTCCCAGCTTGTTCATTGAGCTGGAAGAGATGGTACCATGTGCATCTAACACTATAACAGAGCACCACACACAGAGCTGTGGGAGAAAAGGCAGCTTGTTAGGACAGCAGTGTTTCTTCAAAGCAGGCAGATAAACACAGCCATGGAGAGGCAGGTCTGTGCAGCACATCACAGCATGCTGTAGTTTTCCTACAAAATGAATGACCCTTTTTGTTCTGGGCATGGAACACACAAATCTCTTCAGGCCATTGGGGAAAAAATAATCTTCCCAGAACTGAGCAAGAAGAAGTACTTCAGTGGCCAAGACTTCAAATATAACTCACCTTCCTCAAAGATTTCATTCTTCAGTGATGTATCTGGACTAAATTGAACTTCAGCACATGATGCTGTGCAGCCTTTGTGAACTCTGAACCTTTTGCTGTACACATAAAGGGCTTCTGTCAATTGGCATTCAACATTTCACGACTAATGGGCATTTTCGTTCTTACCACTATTTCATGATGCAACAACATTGAGAACAGACACCTGCCATGAGGAGCAGAGCTTCCTCCTCAACTTTGGGTTTTATTTTTATAAAAT
>JAWWEV010000134.1:3621670-3642867 GCA_035583235.1 Hafferia zeledoni
GCAACAACATTGAGAACAGACACCTGCCATGAGGAGCAGAGCTTCCTCCTCAACTTTGGGTTTTATTTTTATAAAATTAATTACAGGCTACAAAGCTTTAACACTCTCAGTCTTTCATGGCTGTCTAACTGCACAGGCAAAGAATATTACTGAGTGGAAAGCAGCTCTCTGGATGTGGAAATTGGAAAACAAGGCCCATCTGGCACAAGACCTCAGGGTTCCAGTAACTTCAACCTACCACCACCCACCACAGCTAAAGATCCAGCCTCAGGTGTCACCTCAGGCAGTAGAAAATTCTGCTACATGAAGACAAGAGGAACTGGTTTGCACCAGTGAAGAATGAAACGTTCCTTTTAAAAAGATTCAGAGTTAAAGCTGGAATCTCTGTGGATAGAAGTATTGTAATTTTCCGTGCTTTTATGAAAAAGAAGTTACCCCAAGCCTATAAGCAATGCTACTTATTCTGTAATAAAAGGCTTATTGTCCAAATGTATCCATCTGGTCAGGTGTCCTGCCCTGGCATGGAGAGAGGGGCCCTGTTTTCCTAAGGTGCATGCTACAAACCAGAGCTGATATTTAAAGAAAGAAAAAACCCCTTCTTTGTCCCTCAAAAAAACCCAAACAAAGAAACAAAACCCACAAACAAACAAAACTTTAAGAATTTATAGGAATATTATTGATTTTTTTCTTTAAAATAAATACCCTTTCTTTCTTTCAGAACTATGTCCAGACAGAATGAGTAAACATTCACAGAGGTATTAAGACACCACTAATGACTCCACTTATTAAGTGCAATTACCCTGACCTTTGTGAAAGCACTCATACAATTGGATTGCTTTCACTTCCTACAGTAGAACCAAACCCGCAGATAAGCCATTAAATTCTTATTTTACTTTTCAGAGCGTATGCATTTGATGCAACTATAGAAAGGAACACTATCGAAACACCCCATTTTTCATGCCCTCATCCAGGCTCAAACCATAGCACAGAAAGGTAAAAGAACCACCCAAGGAAGAACTGCACAATTGCTCCAAGGCTTCCAGAAAAATTAATGTTAGGTGTATGGGGAAACTGGGAACAGGAGCCCCGAGCCCCCACTAGGCACTGCCACGGCAGCATTTTTTCCTCCTTCCTCTTTCAGTGGAAGGAGCCTCCACCCAGGCGCAGTATAAACACAGGGTACCGAAAACTTGGCCAAATTAGTGGAAACTAGGGAAAAAAAACTCACAAAGTTGTCTGACGCGCGCCTCACATGATCCCAGTCCCACTCCCGTCTGCCCAGCTCGGGCTTGCGGGAGTTTAAGGGAGCCCGAAAATCAATTCGCGAGGAGTAAAAGGAGACGGGTAAGACGGGGATGTCCCGGGAGCGGCCGCGTTATCCCGGGGCTGCCGCCCTGCTCACCTTCGCCATCGCTGGGATCCTCCGGGTGGGGCCAAGTGCGAGTCTGCAAAGAGAGATGCGACAGTGAGGGACAGGGAGTAGCGACAGGGAGGGACAGCGAGGGCCAGTGCCCGCCTCGCCCCTCACCTGCTGCCGCCGCCTGAGCCGCTCCGAGCCGCGGGGAGCGCCGAGTGGAGCGGGAGGGAGGAGGACCCGCCGCAGCCCCGGCTCTGGCCTCACCCGGGGGCCGGGCCAGCCCCGCCCGGGACCGCCCCGGGGCTGTCTCTTCCGTCCCTGCCGTGCCATGGGGCCGGGCACCTCGCACCGCCCCGGGGCTGTCTCCTCCGTCCCTGCCGTGCCATGGGGCCGGGCACCCCGCACCGCCCCGGGGCTGTCTCCTCCGTCCCTGCCGTGCCGTGGGAGGCCGCGATCAGCGCTAAGTTTCTTAGTCAGCATAAGCCTTTTAAAGGAAAAATTACAACAGGCTCCGGCAGGCGCTCGAGCCCCCTCCTGCTGAAATCTGTATAAAGATGAGTTCCCGTTCATCTGAAGGGGGTCACAGCCCAGCACTGAAGGGCAAGTCTGAAATGAAGACGTTTAGTTAAAAAAGCAGGCATTTCCTCAGCTGAGCAAGGCTAAGCCACGTTAGCCAAACAAGCACAGAGTGTAAGGGCTGTAGTTCCACACTATCACTGTGGCAAGAGTTTGGGAGAGGACCATTTTTACTTAACGTCTTCCAGCAGCACTATGTGACTGCCTCGGGGATAGAGAAGGTATATCCAGCTCATAGAGCAAGGAGGATGCAGTCTGCATGGGCAGTCAATGAGCTGCTCCATCCCAAGCTGCAGCCCTGCTCCCTCACCCAGACAAGCACAGCCCAGCTGCGCGCCAGATGAAAGCAGGAAAAGTAAATGCAATGCGAATGGAATTTATCATCTGTGCCAAAATAAAGCATGAACATAATCCCGCTGTGTGAGCATTTTAACATGTAACAGTCACTTCTGTCGTGCAGTGACTTGTGTTTACCTCAGAAAACACCGAGAGAAGAACAGACCATGGTGTAAATTTAAATATTTTGTACAGCATTTCTTGTTGCCCCAGAAGTGCATGTTCAGTTCAGCAAAAACATGGGATCCACCCATCTGGCTTCCTTTGAGAAATGAGGATCAAATAGCTTGCTAAAATGTCCAGACTTACTTAAAGTCTGATTTTAATCTAATCCATTGACATGGCATTCCACACATGCACAAAGGTGCATGAGGGGAACAGTGAGCAGCTCACAACATGCACTTGGAAATGCACATATGGATTAGATGTAGAATAACATTAGAAAACATTACAGATTAGGAAATGGTTTTTAAAGAGTAGTTGACACTGAAATGGGCTGCTTTTAGTTTAAGCACAACCTCCCTCTGCCACACCCACCTCTTTCTAATAATTAAGTCTTTTTCTCCTTACACATTGTATCCAGACCAGACACAAGCCACACTGGATCATATTTCAAGCTCTACCATCTAAAAAATGCACACAAAGAAATGCAGTGGAACCTCAAACTGCCCTATTTAACACACTCCAAAATCCTCTCAATCAGAATGGGGCACATCAAGACAGCAATAACAGTGCCACCAGTGCCAAATGGAACAGGTGTGGGCACAGCCAAGGGAAGTCAAACCTCCCTACTAACTCAGATACAGGATAAGGAAAAGTTATTGAGTAATGTCAAAGTTTAAAAAAAAAGCTTTATCAGTATCTGTGAGCAATTAATAAGACTCCAGAAACTAATAAAGTGAGTCACTGTGACTTTGAAATAGGTTAAAAGAATCTCCACTATAGTAAGTATCATACTCAAAGATTATCATGTTACTTTTACTGAGAGAACCTTCACAAATGAAACAAACCCTTGCATAATTTGGGAAAAGGTCTGTCTCACAAATTGTGTAGCTTGTTTTCTCACTACCTCTTCTCATATCTTCTGCTTTAAGAGGATGGGTTTCCTATGCCTTATTTAGTATCTTTACCACTTTATAGCAACTCCCAAATTTAAGTAAATGATCAAACAGGTGTATTGAATTCAATTTTTCCCTTTAAACTTCGTGTTGGGAGTTGTGGATTTGAAATCATACTACCACATCCCTTCTGTTCTGCACTAAGTGTACACTTTGTTTCCCATTTCCAGTGACAGAAGTCTACTTTATTTCAATTCAAGGTACATGAAATTGTTTTCCACTCTTCTACCTTTGACCATCTTACACACAATAAGTCATCATTCTAATCTCTGTGACAGTCTTACTCTTATCCAAACATGAGGTCATGTTCAGTCAGTGGAAGATAACCTCTGGATTTCTAATCAGTGAAGGACAGAGGAAAGAATCTTGGATGTAAGAACACAATATTTTCCTGCTCTGGAAGAGGACTGAAATACATGATCCAAGATGAATTGCAACAGTAGGAAAAGGTTAATCAGAGAAAGAAATATCTTCTTGCCAACAGATGACGTTAGGAGTAAAATACTCCAGTCAATATAAAATGTTATCAATGTGTGTTTAAGCAAGGAAATATTTGCATAACTTCATGAAGCAAAGAGGCCTGGGGGAGCAGGGGGAAATGTTAAAGTGAAACCATGGGAAAGATTTGCCAGACCATTTGGCAAGAGCAGAGGTTTAGGAAAAAAACCCCAAACCTGATCATTGCAGAATTTCAGCCCTTGCACCAATTTGAGCACAAAGGGAAAAAGCAGGAGTAGCTTATGAGCAAATCCAGAATGAACATGCAACTGGAAGGAAATGCATTTTGCACTGACTGCCTTCAGTGGAAACAGTTCAAGTTAGGTTAAAACAGTTAGAGAAGGTGACTCATAAGAATCATACGCAGAACCTTCATGGTCACCAGGAGCAAATATTGAACCTGACAGCAGCTTTAGTGGTCACCAGTGTTCAGCCACAAGTCACAAATAAACCCTGTACATTTAGTGTGATTCTTTTTCTCATTTTTTAAAAACGAAGACAGATTCTCACACAAGGAAAACAACCAGATTAGGAGATAGCAGTCTTTCCACCTTCCAAGCCCCTGCCTGCTCTTTGCATCTTCAGACACTACTGAAATCATACCAGGATGTATGAGTCTGCTTTCCAGGGCTGCTGCTGGCACAGTGCACTTCCAAATCTTCCGTAACACAGTGCTGCAAACACCTGGAACGATAAATAGCAATTAAGTATGAGAAACAGAGAGGCAGCACCTTAGCTCTGGCACATACTGAGACTTGGCAAGCAGGATCCATCAGTTCCCAGTGCACTTCAAGGCAGAGATCTTGCCCACAGAGTGAATTCTGGGGTTGGTCCCAAAGTCACACTTGCAATGGAAAAGGAAATGCTGAAATATCACACTGTGGCTGAATGGGCCTCGATAAAGGAACCAGGAAGTGTTGAGCAGCCAGAAAGCTGAAAAGCCCCAAATCCCAAACCTCAGTGCAACCTCTCAGCTCAGTTCAGGAGCCAGGGGGGACGGGACTGCATGTTACAGAGGACAGAACTGGTGTGCATGGGCTACCCAAAGCACCACCATCTCAGCAAACCTTCTCACCTGTGTGTGAAACTCAGATGGGCAAGTAGGTCCAGCCGTATTTATTTAAATTCAAAAAGCAAGCAAATTTTCCTTGGGTTCTGACCAGATTATAGAGTGCAAAATTGCCATCACACAGGAATTACCCAACGAAGTTGTTGCAGGTGTAACTGCACAGGGATCAGCAGGTATGTGAAAAAACTAACTTGATATGGAGTTTCCAATGAGGGACTGCAAAATGTTTTCCAAGTCTGGCTGTAGCACTAAAACACACCTGCATGCTTTTGCAGGAATAAGGTAAAGTCTTAAGGGATGCAAAGTTAGACAAAAGCAGTTCATTTCAAAAGCACATCCTCTTGCAGTTGCTGTCAACAGCAGGCTGCTAAATCATGGCAAGACCAATAACTTCAGTTCTTAAACAAATAAATACAAAGAGGGATGGTTTGCTCTACCAAGAGTCTTCCAGTGGGTGTCCTCCTCTCCTGCCCAAAAGCATCATACATCATTTTGGTAGCAATACTATTTCTGAGCTATTACATCACTCTACACAGCTACCTTCAAATGCATCACAGAAGAGAATAAAACAGCAAGGCCCACATTACAGGCAAGTTTGCTCTGCTGTGCATCCAACAGCTGCTGAAAAGGGAATGGTCCTTCAATGTATCTGACAGAGTTGGAGCACAGGAATCACCTTAATGTACTTTTCACATGATATAAAAAGGCCAAGGCGTATTAGTGTCCTACTTAAAATATTTTATTTTAAAGAAATTCTATTGCAAAATCTTTAAAAATTCTATTGTAGAGGCAGTGAAGTGCAGTAGATTTGCCGAGAGATTTTGAGACTTGGGAAATTCATGGAGCAGACAGTTTCCTTATGGAATTATAACTGAAGATCAGTCTCAAATGCTTGTCCACACTTCAGTGCCTCTTTGGAAGTAAAACAGTCAAAACTGCTTGATGAACTACAAGTCAGAAGCAAAGATGAGGGAAGGAAAACCAGAGCCATTTCAAGTTCATGCTTTGATTAACACTGACAGAGGAGAAATCGGGTTTGTTCCAGTCTGGCGCCAGCAGACGGCAATTTCCCAATGCCTCCTTTCCCTCTGCTCCTATTCCAGGACAGCAAACAGCTCACACACATGGAGAGCCTTGTGCTGCCCTCCAGCACCTTGGGTGGAAGGTATGGGGAGAACAATAAGCATTAACACTATTAAATAAGGGACAAGATGGGAGGGTTTTACTGGTTTACAGGCAGGGTAAGATGTTCATATTTTAATGCTGACAAAGTTTACAGAATTCTTTCCATGCTGCATGTTCTGCCATCGGGGGCTGCTGAAGGACAGGCCAAGAGTACAAAGTAGAAGATTTTGTGGTTTGGGTTTTTTTAAAGCACTTTGAGAGTTGCTTTGGAGACTAAATATTGGCTTATGTTCCAGCAGAGGCAACTTCCTGTAAGTGATTCATTCCTTCTAATCCACAACCCATTACGGAGCAGCGCTCTGTCAGATTCTTGATTTCTCCTGGGACAGCAGCACAACGTGAAAAGGTTAATGGGAGGTAAGAGCATTCCAGCCAGTTACAGCACCAGGCAGCTGAATTCATCTTACTGGAAAACTATGGTATTTTCATTTAGTGAGAAAAGGTGAAGGTTTATTTGAAATTGTCTTTAGAGTAAGACACATCACAAGGATGTCATCAATGCAACAATCTGAGTTCAAGCAAAGACAAATCACTTGAGCCAGACTCTAGTACATGCCTTAGACCCTGATGCCAACCTTGATTACTAGGACAGCTCTGCAACAATACCCTAAGGCAGGGCTTGATCTCCAGGCTGCTGAATCCATTCTGAGAAACACAATTTACATCCCTAAGGACCAGGGATACAGACCCCTATTCTAGGGCAAGGGGAGAGAAAAGGACCCAGGAGCTTTGGTGATACTTCTGCATTTCCAGCTGTTCAGCCCCACAGTTTATCTCGAGCAGATCCCTTGGGCTTTTTGCTCCAACACTTCCCCACAGCAACGGTGTATGAGGGCACAGCCCATCAATAACAGCAGAACAGTCATCCCCCATCCAGGAACTTGAAGCACTGGGTGCAGATTTTGAGAGCCATGCAAACCTTTGGGAGAACACTAAGTTACTATCCAGAGTAACAAACGCGCATTCAGAAGGGTATTTCCCTAACCATTAGTACATTAGTTCTACTTAGGGAAGATGAGTGGAGAGAAAAAATAATTGAATTCTGTTAGCTTAATGGAAATTTGAAAAATCTGAGGGGAGAAAATAAAAGTTGTCTCTAAGTGGTTATTTCCCTCTCTGTGGACCAGAGAAATAAGAAGTTTAGCTGAAATGAGCTGGCATAACATCACTAAACAAGTGTGGGCTTTATATTTACTGTTGCCTAAAATACTTCTAAAGTGAGGTCCTGTAACAAGACCTCTTTCTCATCAAGGGGCCCTGCATTAACACCCTCCTGAGAGCCAGGAACACCATTATCTTAATTTTCAAATAGAGAATCCAGGTAAGCTGAGGCTCAGTGGCTTCCCCAAGGTCAGAGCACGTGGCTGGTAACTGAACCCAGGTTTCAAGTCACAAGCTGCTGACTTTGCTCTGCTTTGTTCTTGCTCTCTTGGCTTTTCCAAAGGACCTCAGTGTCACTGAAAACTGTCTCCTTGGTTTACCTATTGACAGATGAAGAAGAAAAGAACCCATGAATTATTCTAAAGGTGCCGGGATAAGAAGCACCTCCACACTCTGTGTGGCTGTTCTTATCTGAAACAGCACAAGCCTTGATTCCCATAACAGAGTTAGGCCCACAAAATTTGAGTTTGATTATGAAGAAATAACCAAACAAAGCCTACATGGACTTGTTTTCTCTTCAGCCTGTCCTTAAGTTTCTAAACATGTTGATCTTGACTTTCCAAGCAACTATTCACCAACCCCCAGACTAACAGAGCCTGTGTGGAGCCCACACCACCATCAGGCAACCCAACAGCTTGACCAGGAGGCACCAGGGTCTTACAGAGCTTCCATGATTGCTCTAGGAACCTAATTCCACTCCTTCTGTCCATCCATTCCCATATATTCCCCAGCACCGGGTGCTTAGTGCTGCTGTAAACACAACAGACATTTTTAGCACTTAGCTCAAGACTTCTAAAGCTCCTTTCCTGATTTGTGTGATGTGTTTTGATACCTGAACTAGGACAAATCTACCTAAACTGCCAGCACAGAAGTGAAGTGTGTTTTAATTGCTCCTGATAAGTCACTACCCATGCACTCCCCGAAACAGACACTCTAGATTAAAATTGTTCCATTTCTTTATTTTTGAAACATTAAAAGGTGAGCAAACCACTCAAAGGTTTATACATGGACAAAGCCCTGCAAACATTAAACTTTTGGAATAGTCCTGTATAGGAAAAATTCCACAAACCTCTCACTTGGTGTGATACAAGGTTGAAGGGTCTGTCATAGCCTAAACTCCAATCCTTGCCTCAAGAAAATATTCAAAGACACTCTTAAACAGCATTTCTTAGCATTCTGCTGTTCTCACTCTGATCATTGCCAGGCACAAGGGGCTTTTTTTCCTCCTTGGATTGCTGGTCCTACTGTTCAAAAATAGGACATTGTTTAAATTTCTTACCCCCATCATATTTTTAAGGGCTGGCTGTGTGATAGAATATTTCTATTTTTCCTAAACTACCTGCGTTTGCTGTAAGTTTTGGAGAAACTCTGTGGTAACATTCCTCTAAAAAGCCTCAGTATCTCCTCTTTTGGTGGAGTTTTTGTTACCTTAATATATGTTTTCAAGCATAAAATGACTAACACAGCAAACCAAGAACTTTAAGTAGTGTGATCACAGCAGAGCTTTAGGTAACCTAGAGCCAGGTTAGGGCCCAGAACACAGGAATAAATTACATCCTGATGAAAACTGTAGTTCTGGTTACTGAAAGGTGTTCCCACTCCCCACCACCAGCAATAACTTCTATTCAGCCATTACTCATAAAGGAAAACCTGGCTTGCCTGATCATATTGAGAGCTTTTTGTAATGCTAACTTTTCCAGAGTAGAAGGGTGAGCTGGAAACCAGGGGCTGCCCTGTCCAAGATCCACTATTAGGCTACTGAGAAACAAACCTCAAGTCTCTCTTTCCAGAAGTGTTACAGTTGAAAGAATATTTATTCTTCATAAAAGTGCCTTGATGGCAATCTCTACACAAGAGCTATTAACAAGCACTAAATCCTACAGTTACAGGTTGGAATTGCTTTTGCAGTGTGCATGTAAATACCGCCACATGTCCCAGCCCGAAAACTGGAATGGTTCTTGGCATTCAGATGCAGCAGGATAAGCACATTTGCAAGGGCAACCACAGACTGCCTGATGTTAAATGTCATTCCCTGCCTCCTCCCTGCGTGTCTTCAGCTCCTCATTTTGTGGTATCTGTTTCCAGTCAGTGGATTGAATGCCTTTTCACAGATTGCCTGCAACATCACTCACGTGACCATATCCCAAGTAATCAAACCTCTAAGAACACTCAAATTCAAGCATGGAGCAAAGAAGGAATGAGATGCCACAAGTGAGCCAGTCAAATAATTTTCCCAGAAGGAGCAAAGAGAAATATCCAGACCTCACTAACCCCTAGGATATTTGCCTGCACATGTAGCATCAGAGTAGTGAAACTGATGTTGGAGAGCACCAAGAGCTTTTCTCAACAGAGCAATTCTTGCTCCTGTGTAACTGCACACCTCCCAGCTCTGGACTGGGGAGAACTTCCTGCCCTGATCCCTCCAACACTGTTAAACCCCTGAGGCCCTGCCGAGGCAGGATCTGGGCTGTGGGGAAAGGTGGTGCACTCACATCCCTGCAATGGCACCAAGCAAATCAGCACACCTAAACTTGGCATCCAAGCTACCAAACAGCAGCAGATGCATTTCAGTCTTTTAATAGCTAACCTATTTGCTTCCCTGTGTTCTATTATTTGCTGAAGGCAGCTGCAGACTTAAATCGCCTTCTTTGCCTTCAGCCAAAATAAATACTTATGGCTAATTAGGGCTTCCTTTTCAGGGTTGTGAGTGTTCACCTGGCTGAGCCGCTGCAATAAGAGGCAGGTCCCAGGAATTGTATCAGCTGCTGTGCCTCCAACCACAGGAGAAACCAGGAAACAAAGACATCACAGCAACACCAGCCTCCATCTGCACTGTCTGTAAGGGCAAGCAACACCTCCTGCCCCACATCCTGGCTCTGCAGGGCAGAGCTACAGGTACAGCTCCAGCACTAATACAAGGGCCTCAGGACAGACTTCCAGGGGCTTATGGCAGGAGGATCAAGAAACAGTCCTTTGGTTTGTGCCTGCCTATTTTTGGAGCCCTGGTGTTTATAATCTGCATGAAGGCACCATTGAGTGTCACCACCTGAACGTGCCCTGGTGGTATTTCACAGCACCCACAAGCCCTCTACTCAGAGATGTGACACACAGCACGATTCAAGAATAGCTTTGCCTCAAAATTACTTTTAAATCAAAGGAAGCCACAAAAAAAAAGTATTTTATGCCAAGTACCTCCCCCTGTGAGCAGCTACAGAGCCAAGGGCTTGGGATTTGTACAGGGATTTCATTAAGATGTACATCCCAGTATAGCAGCACTGCTGCACAGCAGTTCAACACCAACTCATCACTGAATACAGTGACAGAGAAGGATGGATGCCTGCATTTTGTCAGACTCCCATTCCCGGTCACTGCAGGAATTTTGGTTAAACCACTCTCAGTAGCAAATTTTTCAAAAACAGCTATGTTAGCAGTCAAAGGAGAAGTGAAAACATGAATAATGTAAACGCAGACTTGCTGAAATCCCTTCCCATATTTCAAACGCAAACCAGGGACTCCGAAAGCAGGATAAACCTTATAGAAAACGGGACATCTAGTGGCACTGCCCGGGAATTGCGGCGCGCGGAGAGACGGCTCACTCGATAAACACCGAGACCAATCAGAGGAATAACAAACTGCACATAAGAGTCCTTCACAATCCTGACACAGAATAAAATTTTATTCCAGGAGTTCATGAGAAAAATTCCCTTTCTAAGTAATTAAAAAAAAATACCACCAAGCGATCAGGCAGGTGTTCCACTTGATGAGTTTTACTTTTATCAAACTCTTGCACTTTCTTTCCCTTTCTCCCTCAAAACCAGTCAAAAAGTTCACATTATGCCCTACTGCTACATCTTCATTATGGATTCACACTTGGAAACACGATGCAATTATTGTTAAGAAGCTCCAGGTGAGGGCTCTGGCATTGGGGGGAAGAGAAGCTTTGTTCACCTACACATCCTGGTATTTGATCCCAGAATACTTTTGCTTGCTCAGCATTCTGGGCAGCTGCAGGCAGATCCCCCACCAGCTCTGCTCCTTGCAGTGAAACTGCGAGCAGGTTTCTGTAAGGAAAATGCTCCACACTGACAGATAATCTCATGCCAAGAGTCTGTCTCTAACACTGAGGAAAGCTGAGCTGGAATCCAGCACAGATGCGGTAGGATCAATATGGCAGGAAAGGTGCTGGGGTCTTTTTCATTTCTTTTTTTCCCCTCAATCCTTATTAAGCCTTTGCATTTAATTTTTGGTGAGGTGTTACCTGTCAAGGAAATAGATTTTTGTGCTCGAGAAACTGCAAATCCTACAGTAGTGGGGAATAAATAAGGAGAAGAGAGTAAAGCCTGCAGATCAGTCAGATTATTTCATTGGAACTGCAACCAAAACCATCACAATGCATAAAATAATTTCGCTTCCTCCTCTGTATGCCACTGAGTAGTTTCAGTACTTTCTAGTGTTCAAATAACTCCTCTTAAAGCAAAGGTGAAAGGGGAAGTATTTTCACAGCAGTGAATGTACAGTCAAAGCACATTTTGGTCAAGCAAACTTTAAAAAAAAGTTGTATATTCATAGACATCAAGAATCAGCTTTCAAGTGGTCAATAAGAAATTCAGCCATGCCTTGACTGTTCTCAAAGGACCAGATTAAAGCAGAGATACCAGATTAAAAAAAAAAAGTCTATTTTAAACTTAATTTCTGTTTTAATTTAGAATGGACAGTTCCAGGATTAGGCATGTACTCTAAAAGCAGAAGGGTTGAAGAATTAGAGTAACAGAGTTTTGCCAAAAACAGCAACCAGGAGAGGGCCAGCAGTGCACACACAGAGCAGGTGCAGCACATTTCCCACCCAGCTTTGTGAGTCATGGCCAAGGGGACTGAATTCAGCTGAGTTTGAATGAGTTACCTGGTGTAGAGCAGCAGTGAATCATCCTTCTCTCAGTGCTTGTTCTGTGCACAATAACATATTGCAACCCCCTAACTCCTCTGCTAAACATCCATAATCTTCTGACAGCTGATGAGTCTCCAGGGATTTCATATTTGAATCAGGGCAACTGACACAGACAAGTCCATTAAAGCACACTTCAGTAAATCAGAGTTTAAAAATTTAACAACTTCTACTTTAGCCAAACCGTGCATTTTAACAAAGAAGTGTTTTATATAACTTCAACTACTGACAGATTACCATGTCACTCTTAATGAGATAATTTCATCAGGGGCTTATGAAAAGAGCATAAAGATATATTGTCTTTTTTCCCCAGCTTTGAAGAGGGCACCTCTCCCCAAGACAAGATACGCCTCCCTCAGGCAAGAGGATGGCAAGCCATGCTCATAGACAGACAGACAAACCTCTGTGCAGAACTGAAACCCTAGAGAAGTGCTGGGGAGTGTGTTAAGAGACCCCTCCAGATCTTCCCATGTGGTGTCTTGGGCTCCCCTTGCCACATACAAGGGTGCTAAGGGCCTCCCTTTCCTTCCCGGCACATGGTTGCTGATTCTTCTTTGATTGATGGTCCAGAAGGGAAGATGAAGACAGCAAGTCCCCTGTGCAGCCTCAGGGTTTGCTTCATGCTCAGATTTGACAAAGCACAAGAGGTCTCATCAGCCACTGCTTTGTAAAATGTCACTGCTTTCCTGGAACTTATTTGGCTGAAGGACAAAAAGGCCCCATAAACACATTTCCTTTCCCTCTATACAGAAAGGGGCTCTATACAGGTCCTCTGCTCCTTCCTACACAACACAAACCAAGCATAGCAAAATACACAAACATGCCACCTGCTCCTCCTGGTCTCCTGTGCCCTGGGCCCCTCCATCTCTCTGCATCCTTACCTGCTTCTCTTGACAGACACCCACCACGTTGCTCTGCCCAGATCAGCAGGTAAGATCCAAGACATCCTTCCCCAGCCCTCACCTCTCCCAGAAAACCCAGGCAGGTGCTTGTCCCACTCCTCTTAACCTCTGTTTCCACCCTCAGCTGCAAGTAAATAAGCCAACTCCCCTCTCTATTGGCCACACCTGTATGTCGTTCTGCTCCCTCTCCACCTCCTGCTCCCCACACAACCCCTTCTGACTGGCAGCATCCCAGGGGGCTCAGAGAAACAGCCCCAGGTTATCCCAAAGAGTCAGCAGGACAGCAACACTGCCCTAATATGAAGATCTGAGTGGGATTTTATCCCTTTCAGTATGGGGATCCCAAGTTTTCATCTCATGTCTGATGTTACATGGCTTCTCACCATGTAGAAAGGACTGGTTTGTGTACATCACTCACCTCCAAAGGAAGAGAAAACAAAAGAGGAAAAGTATAGCCCAGTGACCCTCTATTGCCAAGCAGAATAGTTAAACTTGTCTTCAGCAATCAATCAAGGCTCCAGCAAACCGTGTTCTACCAGAGATAGATGATCTTTTGTGGAAGAACAGATACCTCTGAAAACTTCATTACTGTTCATTAAGACAAAGAGTTGCCTCTTGACAAGTGTCCCTAATGCAGCATAAATTTCAATAAGGTGTGCACAAACAGCTTTGGTGCAGCTCACAGGCTCTGCTGAGCTTTAGGGAAACAATTCCCTACAGTTCCTTTTCACCTCCTGTCCTGGTATGGCTGAACTGCCATTTCAGCACACAGAGGGCTCTGCGCTGAACAGGGGAGACTCCTGTCCTGGGTCAGACAATCTGGGGGAAGAAAAGCTAAAGATGAGAGAAAGAGCCTTGGATGAGACCAGTCCAAAGCACCAAGCAGGTGGTGGGAGACAGGCAAAGAGAGAAGCCCTCACCTCATACTAATTGTTATTATCTTTTAATAACTTTTCCAGTTCATATTCTCACTCCTGGGTTCACTGTTGAAAATTAAATCAAAGGCAGGCAGGTGAGCACTTCTTACTCTACATCCATTTATCCTAAGCATGGCATCTTTTGCTGACAGAGGAACCCACCAAGCCTGTGATCATCCCTTTGTAGAAGTCTAGAGAGAAAGGTTGTGTTAGGGGGTATTTAATAAACTGCTACAGAAAATAAAATCATAAAGAAAATAACATTTACAGCAAGGAAGATGAGATTTAGTGTTCAGCAGGAGATGCATGTTAGCACACACCATTTCCCAGGTGTTAAATAGGTGTGAGCCTGCCTTAGTGATTGCAGCAGACTCACAGTTAATTCAACATTTAAAGATATTGAAAACATTGTATTGGCTCTTCTTGGAAGAGCAGAAATGCCACTTACTAACACAGAGATTAAGTAAAACCTTGTGTAGAAAGGTTGGAATGAAAATTAATTTGGTTTTCTCTGTCATCTGCAATCTCCAGCAAGCAGGGACTCGTCTTTCAACCCTTTTCACAGAGGGCTGTTTCTGTCAACACAGGCTCAGAAAAAGTACAAAATTAAATTCTAAAAAAATCACCTGTAAAGGTAGAAATAATAAACTAAGTGGACTGAGGATGTACATTTTATCCCTGATTATTAAAAAATGATCCAGATAAAGTGTAATATCATTTTAACACCATTGCTATTGACATGATCTGTTCTGAAGATGTTTATTTTTTGAAATCAAATAAAGAATATGCATCTTCAGAGAAAAGTTCACCTGAAGCTGCTGAATTTCACTGAAAGTCACACCGACAACATGTAACATTCCGATTTGTGAGGCTTTCCATAAACAATTCCTCCAATAATTATCTAGGTCTCTTATAGACCTGAAACATACTTACATTAAGAAATAAATTCTCTGTTTTCTAAAGCTCACAGTCATTATCATGTCGAAAGCTAAAATATCAATTTAATAAAAATATAAAATTCTTCTGCAAGCCCAAATCAGATGGACCATCATATTCTGCACTGAAAGCTTTGTCAGCTCAGATGTGCCTGTACATCTGAACAGAAAAGCTGTTTGGCTGAAGTCCCCCCAGGGCACCTCAAAAGAGATCTTGAAGGACTCAGAGTTTTGACAATCCTCCATAGAGGTGGATTTTCAAAGTAAGGTTTGACAGATGTAACAACATTTGAAAGGAACCAAAAGAGTAAAGAGTTTGGGGAATGCTGAGAAATTAAAAGCAGATCTTGCACAGCTGTGGCTGTGAGTGGAGCTACACTACATGTCACTGTGAAAGTACTCACGCCAGATCAGCCATCCAAAAATAAAAATGTTGCTGCATTTGTTTTAGAGTATTTGCAAATGCCCAAGTTAGGACATATCTGGCACAATTCTTCAGGCCTCACTGGAAACTATTTTGGTCCACTGAACCTTTGTGTCTTTTTAGTTGGGAAAAGAGGTGCTTACACAGTGTCTCTCCATAAAAGCACAGCATTATTCCTCTTGTGCACTGTCTGATCTTCAACACACAAACACTGAGCTTTGTGTGTCTTCCTTGAGAGATTATTTCTTGACTTAACACACCTTATTGTCAAGTACTTTCTTCTGCTTTTCTTTTGACTAGTCCCTGTTTGTCCCCTGTTGTAATTCCCAGTTGCAGGTTATGCTAAATAAGTCCTCTCCTTCCTCAGTGCTTATATCTCTCAAGTATTGGCAGGTGATTGTGTTACCCTACAGCTGCCAGCTAGCAAAAGCATACATATTTAACTATTTTATTCTTTCCTTCTGAATTCCCCAAAAGTTTTTCATGGCTTATCTGAATTCCCTGTGGTTGCCAACAACGGCCTAGGAATGTGGTGTCCTAACACCTTAGTGCTCAACAGAAGGACAGGATCCCTTCAGCAACCAACACACAGGGGCCAGGATTCATTTACTGCTTATTATTCCATCTTGTATCTCTCTCATCCTGCAGTTTGTTTATGTCTTTCCAAGATGATTCATCTGGCTAATCTTACAGAGCCTTTGGCTGACTTGTGATTCTAATCACTGATTAGATGAAATGATGCACATCTTCTGTTGAGAAGTTGGACACTGGGAATTTAAAAACTTCCTGGAAGATCTTTGGGCAGTGGGACAGGCACTCCTTGTGCAAGGGGCCTGCCCTCCTCTCTGAATGAAATGTGTCAAATGCATATATGTTAGAGAAAAAAACGTGGAAGTTTTCATTTTCCAGATGAAGATAACTCACCTGTGCCCTGCCAGTCACACTTGTAGAGAGTCATTACAAAAATCAGATTCTCTGTGCTCCCTGCAATACAGTAAGTATGAAATGCTTCTGCAAATCAAGTTATTAAAAGTGCACCAACTGTCCACAAGATTTTAAGCACTTCAGGGCTACTTATCTGTGAAGTCAGCTGGGTCTAAAGATAATCTCTTTGTGCTCATGCAGAATATGCTTTACAGTTTTATGGCTAACTCATATTAATTGAACAAAACCATTAGTCACGCTCTTTCCAATCACTGATGTGAGGCCAGAGTAACTCCCACCATTTTCACAGAGAAAGAAGAAGAACACTATATAGATAAGAGGCTGATGGGTCACTGGCAGGGAAACCTGTGCTGTATGGTTTTCTCACTTTCCCTTGACTTTGAAAACAAACAACCAAGAGTGCAGAAGGGCAACTGAGGCACCAGGAGGAGGCATGGCAGGGCTGGAGAGAATTGAGACTCTGGCCCTCGACTGTGCCCCCACTCTGTGGGAATTTGACAGATATATCTCCCTTAACTGAGCTGAATTCCCCCTATGCACTGAATTCCCCCTGGTGCAGGAACACACTGGGCATGGGGGAGCACAACTGTTCATGCCTGAATGGCCCACTCTGCAGTCTTGACTTCACCAGATCCTGCCACCTGGCCACAGACAGCAAATCCTCGTGGTCCAGGGTGTGTGAGGCAGGATGGCATCAGCTCCAAGACTTCTGTACAAGTAGCTCAAATAAAATGTCCTATGTCTCACAAAACCTCTGGCAAGCAGAACAGTGTGTTGGGACAGTTTGTATAAGAGATGACTGGGTCTATAATGATGCAAATAAAAGACTGACACAAATCCCAGAGTGTGCAACAACTTCAAAAGCTTGCAATAAAAAGCCATGGTGAGCCACCCACCTTCTGTCACGGTGCAGAAACTCAGCAAAGTAAGCAGGGTCAGAACTTACAATTGCTTAAGCTCACTTTCTGAAAAACACTGTGGTTCAAGAGAGCTATCAAAACCAATGCTGTGAGAGGGCAACCACAGGTCTGCCTCAAGCACAGATTTCCTAAAGGCCCAGGGGCCGAGTTGCTCCCTCTGAGCCCCCCTGATGCCAGCACAGGGTGGGGGCAGTTGGCACGAGAGTGTTCCATGCTCCAGAGCTCCTCAGGCTGCCTGGCCACAGCACAGGGACACCAGCCCCAGGCAGCACCTGGGGAGCAGCAGCTGCTGTGCTGGGGCCAGAGTGGTCCCTGGGTACAGAGTTGGGGAGAGGTCAGCCATGAGGTGTTACCAGGTCTGTTCCCACCTACAGGGAGTGAAGCCTACGCAGCATTTGAGCTATATGAGGAAATACCTTCTGCGTAATAAAAGGAGGAAAACTTCAGATGTGTTAGATGTGAATTAGATGTGCTTAAAGTGAAGAAAAAAAGAGTTCTTTTAAAAGGTATCTGCTTCTGCACAGGAAAAGGCTAAATCTAAAAATGCTCTAATAGGGTCAAATTCAGATCTCTGTATGCCAAAGTAAAGCCAACATAATCTCTCAAAGAAGGACTGAGGGGAGTTTATAATAGTCTGCTACAGAGTAAAAGCTGCAGGGCGAGCGCACCTTCACATTTTCCCTACGTGGCAAATGCAGCCCCCCTGGAGGGAGCGGGGGACCGGCGGGGGGTCGGGATGGGGCGGGGGTGGTGGCGGAGCGGGAGCCGCGGAGCCCCCGGCCCTCCCTGCGCCCCGCGGACTCACCTGGGGCGGCCCGGGGCGACGGGCGCTCAGCGCTCCCAGGTGCCGGGGCGCAGCTCGAGGCTGCTGCTGCGCGGGGGTGCTCCGGGAATGCTGCCCTCCAAGCCCCGCAGCTGCCGGAGCAGCAGGCACAGCAGCAGCAGCACCACCACCAGCAGCACCAGGAACAGCGCCAGGTAGAGGAGCGGGTTGAGCTGCCACTCCATGCCGCCGCGGCTCGGCTCCCCGCGGACGGCCCGGTGCAGGTGCCGGTGCAGGTGCCGGTACCGGTACCGGTGCAAAGGTGGAGCCGCCGCTGCTCTCGCCTCCCGCAGCCTCCTCCCCTGCGGCAGGTCGGCGGAGAGGGGCACCGGGAACCCGCGGAGCCAGACCTGCCTTCAGCCCCCGCCGCTGCGGCACCTCCGTGCCCGGGGCAGCCCCGGCCGGCGGCAGGAGGGCACCGGCGCCGTGGGGCGGTGGGTGCAGAGGGCACTGCGGCCGCCACACGCCCGCCGTCCGAGCTGGGGCGCCTTGCCCGTGCTCCTTGGGCACAGGTGCCCCGTTCCAAACATGATGTCCCGAGACCACCCGGCACCACCTAGAGAAGTTCAGCGGGGTGGCTCACTTCGAGACGGAGCCTCCCATCCAATCCCGTCCCGTCCCGTCCCATCCCATCCCATCCCATCCCATCCCATCCCATCCCATCCCATCCCATCCCATCCCATCCCAACTGAAGTGCCCACAGAGCAGCGTCCGCAGGCAGCACCCACCCTCCCTGCCTCCCCACCCCGTGTATATTTCACACATGTCCACTGGCTCAGGGCAACCAGCTCTGAGCTCCACGGGTACCAGAAAACATCTCTGTCCTTGAAGACAGCTGAGAACTGTCCCCTGGGCCAGAGGTGCAAACACTTGTCAGATACTGCCATGGCAATAGAAAAGTTGTTCAGATTTTTGGCCTCTTGGCTCAGATTTTGGTGATCGATGGCCCCACCATGACTTCTGCTTCAAAGAGGATGAAAGAAGACTTTAAAACCCCCAGATCCCTCTTGTTGCACCTTTCCACTAAGATCTGGCTGTTGGTCAGGTAACAGAGCCCAGGGACACAGCAGGGTTGGATCTGGCATGCCCTGGTGGCTCACACAGCTGCCTTCAGAAATGCTCTGCTTAATGCAAGAGCCTCCAGTCTTGACAGGTCACTGAAAAGCACAATCATATTTCACACCCTCGAACTATGGCACTTCAAAGACCACTGATGCACTGAGGCTGTGGGAGACCAGATGAGGTGAAGGGGTGGAGGGATGTCACCTTGCTGCCACCCTCAGGGAAAATCCTACTTGCACTTCATATGTTCACTTGCCCACATGATTTGTCCCTGCTTGAGTCACATCCCAAATGCCTTCAAGGACTTGTATATATATAAGCAAGAGAAGTGAAATTTTACAGAGTGAACACAAGCCACTGATGCATATCTTGCAAATTTTGTCAGGCCCATAGAAAGTGTGCTATTTCCTGAAGAAATATGTCCAAAAAATGCATCAATTCTACTTCATCAAGGCTCCCCAATTCTTAGTATAAGCATCACCATAAGTCTGAGCTAAGGAGACAACTACATAGTGAGTTATTATTTTACACTGGATCTGAATAATACCCCATAATAATGCTCAGTTCAACAACTGGAGACAATTTGGGTGAGTGGCCATTCACCTTTCCCTGAAGCAATAAAACATAATTCTGACAACTTCATCAGTACTACAGAAAACATTACCTGGTGCAAAAAGCAAAGACCAGCATCCATCATTCTCCAGAGCTCACGTGTTCCATCCTGGTTCTGTGTTCTCTGACACAGTAACCGGCACTTTCCCATTTTGCTTGTATTATTATGAGGAAGTCAACTCCTCACACCACAATTTTCTTATAAGCATTTCTTGACAAGGAATGAAGAACTGGGCTCTACAGAAAATATGGAGAGATTAACCCTTCTGTGGTACACACAGAATTCGGCTCAGAAGCTCCACAGGAGACATCTGTTTTCAAGCATGAGACACTGGTGATAAGGCACCTTGTGAGTGGCCTTGTACACAACAGGAGGCACTTCTAAACCTGAAGTTTAACTTCTATCACTGCTCATGTTTTAAGATAAAACTGTAGAAGTGAAATTGCACTTAAAATCAGCTGAATCAACAAAAAGATACATTGGGGGGGCCCGTTTGTGTTTTATATGACAGAATTCTGAAATTTCTTAAATCTGTAAAGAAGAGAAACAGTTCACCTTTTGTTATTATTTAAATGTTTTGCTTTATCCTATGACTAAATAATTCAGGTGGTGTCTTACAGTTTAAACAGGAAAGTATGACCCATAACTTAAATAAGCAGGTATCCTAGAATTCCTCCTCAATCCATACTCCTCTCATCAAGCAGCAGTCAGGCTCCAGGGAACAATGACAACTGGATTACCAAGAGGCACATACAGAAATTTTCTAAAATGTATCTCCTGTCTTAAAAGAAGCATTTTAATATCAAGAGTTATTAGTCTCAAAAGAGGTTATTCATGCAGAACAACAAAAAGACTTGATTGGAAAAGATTAGGACTTCCAGCATTTCAAGGCAGTCAAGATTAATTTCAACTCTGTAACAGAAACTTGGAAGCTGAATAAGCAAGAGAAATAATTGAAAAAAGCCATTCTGATTTAATGGTTTAACTTGATTATCTGTTTTTCATCCTGCTTATCCTGGGGCTGATCCCAGTTTTCTTGTAATTGTAGCACAACACACTGTTCTAACGTGGTGACAGCAGGTGATGCTGCACATGCAGTTCAGCTTTTCCCCACACATTTGTGAGCAAACACTCAGGTGCCACTCCTGGATTTCCTCTGTGTTGTAGGAGTAGCAACATGTGGTATCAGCAAACATTGTCTGTTACCTTTTCCAGCAGAAAAAAAGATCAGTTTCCAAATAGATATTCACTTAATTTTCACATTCCTGAGTTTTTGTATCAAGCCAAGAAGGCCAATGGGATCCTGGCCTGGATCAAAAACAGCGTGGCCAGCAGGACCAGGGCAGTGACCCTTCCCCTGGAATCTGCGTTGGGGAGGCCACACCTTGAGTGTTGTGTTCAGTTCTGGGCCCCT
>JAWWEV010000134.1:3645971-3673024 GCA_035583235.1 Hafferia zeledoni
AGAAGAGACCAACCCCCACCTGGCCAGAACTTCCCTTCAGGGAGTTCTAGACAGTGCTGAGGTCACCTCTGAGCCTCTTTGAAACAGACACAGTAATCGATCTTCTTAACTCAAACTAAGCATAAAAGCCACTGGTAAAGGCCTTTTTACTTACGGGCAGCACCTCAGAACCCCAGGGAGGGGCGTTCTGCCAGGTTGGAAGCTGTTGCTGTGTCTGTGCCTCCCGCCCGGCTGCCTCCCACGGCTGCAGGCCTTGAAGGATGGGCACCCCAGCACCATGCACCACTAGAGATGTCTGGGATGTGCGCTTTTTGTTTTAATTAAGCTAGCAGAGTGTGCAAAGGAGGGCCGCGAGGGTGCTGAGGGGTGTGGAGGGGCAGCGCCCTGAGGAGCGGCTGAGGCACTTTGTGTTCAGCCTGGAGAGGACACTAAGGGGAGGCCTCGCTGTGCTCCTCAGCACCCTCACGGAGGGCAGCAGAGGGTCACACACCGAGCCCTGCACTGTCGCGACCAGCGACAGAACGGCATCAAGCTGAGTGGGGGCAGATTTAGGTTGGATACGAGGCAACAAAGTTCCTTGCCCAGCAGGTGGCCAAGGCCTGGCACAGGCGCCCCAGGGCAGCGCTAACAGCTCCAAGCCTCAGGACAACGCCCTCAGGCACTCGGAGCGATTCCCGGGATGCCCGGGCAGGGCCAGGAGGCGGGACCGCCCCTTTCCCGCCGGGAATGCTCCGGGAATACGCCGGGAATGCGCTGGGATGGCGCTGTAGCGGCTGAGGGGAGCGCGGCGCGTGCGCGGGGGGCGCGCGGCGATGACGCAAGCGCGGCGCGCGGTCCCCCCATGCCCATGCCCATCCCTTGCCTTCCCCTCACGGCCCGGCCATGAAGGCGACGCCGCTCTCCAACTGCGAGCGGCGCTTCCTGCTCCGCGCCATCCAGGAGAGGAAGGTGCGCCGGCATCGCCACCGCCGCCACCCCCTGCCCTGGCCCTTTCCCCGGCCCTTTTCCCCGCTCCCTCATGCCGTGCGGGCACGGCGCGTTAACCCGCTGTGTGTGTGTCTGTGTGTGTGTCTGTGTGTCTGTCTGTGTTCCCGCAGCGCCTGGACGGGCGGCAGTGCTACGACTACCGCAACATCCGCGTGTCGTTCGGCGTCGATCGCGGCTGCTGCATCGTGGAGCTGGGCAAGACCAGGTGGGCCCCGCGGGGCGGGAAGGCCTGGGCCTGGCCCTGAGGGGCGAGGGGGGACTGTCCCGGCAGTGGGGGATCCATACAGAGCTGTCCCGGCAGTGGGATTCATAGGGAGCTGTCCCAGCAGTGGGATTCATCCCGAGCTGTCCTGGCAGTGGGATTCATAGGGAGCTGTCCCAGCAGAGGGATTCATCTATAACTGTCCTGGCAGTGGGATTCATCCCGAGCTGTCCTGGCAGTGGGATTCATCCCGAGCTGTCCCGGCAGTGGGATTCATACAGAGCTCTGCACCAACAGCTCAGCTGTCAGAGCTGAAATGTGGTAGTAATTCACGGGCAGGACCGTGGGGGAGTAGTGGGAAAGGATGAGGCTTCCATGTTACTTATAATGACAAATTGTGAATTGCAAAAGTACTTGGTTTTCATCCCTTTATACACTGATCTTGCATTTCATGTTCTTCCACAAATCAAACAACCATGGAAAAGTGAAATATGTGCATTTATATAAGTATTTAATTGCAGTTTCTCATGTGCTGGAGTCAGATTTTAATCCTAAAGGATGGGAGTGTGTTGTAATTCCTACATTTGCTTCTTCCCGTTGTTGACCAGGGATTAAATATGGCAGGGAGGCACTGAAGGAGAAACTGTCAGGAGTGAGAGTTACAAACTAACACACTAATTGCACACTTTTTCCCCAGTACGTTATTTTGTTTCTAGTGGCAGGAGACTTTTCCCTGGCAAGTTCTGTGACCTGGTGGTTTATTTACCTTCTCAGGGTTCTTGCACAGGTCTCATGTGAACTTGTTTGCCCCAAGCCGAATCGGCCTACAGAAGGTGTGCTCTTCTTTAACCTGGAGCTCTCCCCCATGGCTGCACCTGGGCTGGAGCCTGGCAGGTAGGGAGCTGTCTTAAAACAACCATGACATGAAAGGCACTGTCTTGATAAGCATGATCCTACTTATTTTGGGTTAATTTTAACAGGCAATCTGAGTTACTGGTGTCAGTGAACAGACTACTGGAGCGGTGCCTGAGAGATTCCAAATGTATAGACACTGAATCTCTCTGCGTTGTTGCTGGGGAAAAGGTAGGAAACTGCTAATTTCTAGTGGTTTTAAACTGAAAGATGCACACAGTCTGCTTTTAAGGTGGTTTCTGTCTTGTTTGGAAAATAGAAGTGCTGATTTTAGGTTCATGTGAAGATCCACATATCTGACTTGACAGGTATTTTTAGCCTAAATATCTGCATGGATTTTCTAAAGCAGTTGGGTCCCTACAGACTCAAGTATTTCCTTGCAGAATGAGGTTTTAATTGTACTTAAGAGTTATGTATTTATGTATTTCTCATAATTAAATCTGGCTCAGTGGGTGTATTGGAATATACTGAGATCTTTCATCTTGTAAGCAAAAACCTGAGGAAAATATGCTGGGTTTTTTTATGGTTCAAAAAATGAACTTGTTTTGAAAAACAGCAACTTCTGTAGAATTGTAGGGGGGATTACCAAGCAGGTCTGTATTTTTCCCAGGTTTGGCAAATTCGCCTGGACATGCACCTGTTAAACCACGATGGGAACATCACTGATGCTGCCAGCATAGCAGGAATTGTAGCTCTGTGTCATTTTCGCAGACCAGATGTGTCTGTGCAAGGAGAGGAAGTAACTGTGGTAAGTTTTGTGTGTGTTTTAAATATCTCTGTGAAGTCTGTCCTTTTAAAATGAAATGTGTTTCATAAATAACTGTATTCTGGGCCGATTCCTTTCCAAGTACACTCCTGAGGAACGGGATCCTGTCCCCCTGAGTATCCACCACATGCCCATTTGTGTCAGTTTTGCCTTCTTCCATCAAGGGTAAGATTTTGAAGTCTTTTGACAGCAACAGCTTATTGTTAATTATGCAGAATTTATTTCAAACATAGAAAAGTCCTAAAAATACTTGTATTGGCAAGCTGATTTCTTAAAAGATTTTATCTGAAGTAAAACACCGTGGGGAGATCTCTAAGTGTTCTGCACAGAGTAACTAACCAGCAGCTTTCCACAGGTGGTGCAGACAACTTTCTAGGGGGAGCACACCCATAGTTACTAATATGTAAGCCTACACATTTTAGTTTTAAGGGTAGAACTCGCCTCAAACTTTTCCTGTTTCCTGCATTTCTGATTCTAGGACCTATTTGTTGGTGGATCCAAGTGAGCGTGAGGAGCGTGTCATGGATGGGCTCCTTGTGATTGCCATGAATAAACACCGTGAAATTTGTACCATCCAGTCCAGTGGAGTGGTTATGCTGGTGCAGGACCAGGTAAACCTTTGCCTCGACCAGCCCTTCTGTGGTGTATCAACTTGTTCCTGTGCTGCAGTCTTGGTACTGAAATATCCCTGACATTTGGAAGCTAAGAAATTAATTAGCTGTCTGATTTTAGCAGAAAAGATTATGTGTTTTTAGTGGAAGAGCATAGCACTGTGGGCCATGCTGCAGAAGAAATGTTGAAAAGGCAGCTTTTGGTCAGATAGGAATATTTTTTTCCTTTGATTTGGCTGAGAAAGTCTTCAGATTATTTCCAATTGCACTCTGAGGAAAGGCTGACAGGTGTTGTATTAACCTTTTGCATAACTCTTAATGAATCCAGTCCCTCATGCTAAGATGCCATATTTTAAGTGTGTTTTGATTCCTGTGATTTAACTGTTTGTGATTCCTATGATGTTCTACAGTTTTTCTTAAAAACGTTTTGTTTTCCTGGTTGTAAACTGTTGTGTGTGTAACACACAGATTCTGAGATGCAGTAAAATAACAGCTGTCAAGGTTGCAGAAATAACAGAACTCATTCAGAAAGCCCTGGAAAACGACCACAAAGCCAGGTGAGTGTTTGGGAAGGGAAGCAAATGGGTATTTTTAAGAAATTCACTAAAAAGTAACCTGTAGTTTGAGCAGCAAATTGTTTGAGATTGTTAATTGTTTTATTATATTTAATCTTTTAAATAGTATGTATATATTTGAGTTTGAAAAAGAGAAACGATTTTTAGGTGTGAAACATCCTGAAATAATGCCTGTCCCTGCATGACTAGGAAAGAAGGTGGGAAGTTTGGCTTTGCAGAATCCATCCCCAACCAAAGGATCACTGCCTTCAAAACGGAGGGTGCTGCTGTTGATACAAACAACGTGGAAGAACAAGCAGGAGAGATCATTGCTCAAGCTGACCCTCCTTCTGAGGTGTATCTTTTCTGGGGTAACAGCCAGGGGAAAAACAGGCTACACTGCTACAAGCTAAACACACATCTAAGATTGCTCACAGCTTAAGGAGCCAGACAGCCTTCAGAGGAAACATTATCTTGGGTTTGGTTCTGACTGCCTTTAGGTAACTTAATTTCCTGCATAAAGTGCAAAACTGAGCTCAGAACTGTGATTGTTACAGTAACTGGAGAAGTGGTACTTTAACTCCCCTTTAAGGCTGTTCTTCCCCAGGGAGAAAAAGATACAGCTTAAAAACTAAACTGGTTTGCTCTCAGAATACAAAGAGTTTTAACAGCAAGCACCAAGATTTTTCTTAACTTAACAGTTTTGCCAATCCAATATTGCACACTCCCGGGACAGCCCAAATTGGGGAAGGAATAGAGAACTCCTGGGGAGACCTGGAAGAATCTGAGAAGGAAGAAGCAGCAGAAGAGGAAGGTGAAAGTGAAGCAGCTGCTTTGGAGTGTCAGAAGACAGAAACTGAGGATACAAGCGTGATGAGTGAAACTAAGAAGGGTAAGTATTTATTGATCTCAATATCATATATGCTTATTATATCACTTTATTAACAGTCTAGGATTAAAATATGAAAGGGGTTCTTAGCAAGAAAATATTGTAGCCACTTCACACATTTGTTGCTTCTATTTCACCTGGTCACCACTCTTCAAAACTTGGTTTCTGTAGTAAAGGGAAGGCTCCAAATTAATCAATAAGCCAATCTGAATGTTTCTTTAAAAATGCTGTGGTTATCAGTTACAGAGGTTGTTTGTACAAAACAGATCACCAATTTATTGTTGATTGGGTTGTTTGCTTTTTAGATGAACCTATTGTAGTGTCTGACAGCGAGGAGGAAGAGGTTGTCATTCTGGAACCACAGGAACTACCAAGGAAAACAAGGTAACCACCCTGTAATATTGGGAGGGAAAAGGAGTTTATGAGGAGTATTTTCAGGAAGGACAGGATATTGGCAAGGGCAAGAGAGTTTCAATTGATCAAAGGGACTAGAGAGGTAAATGACAGTAAGGAAGTTTAAATCCAGGCTAATTCACTCCTGTCCTGAGAGGCCAGGCCTGGCAGGGCTGCAGCTGCCTGGAGTAGTTACTGATACTTGACTAACCTCAGCCATTCCAAAAGGAGTGGATTTCAGTCAGTGTCTCCATAGAGATGTTGCTGAGATTCTATGTGCTACACTAGAGGTAATGTAAAGTTTTACCTCCCAGAGTGAGGTTTGCTGCTGTATCCCTGCACTACCCATGGAAACTTTGCTAGAAATTAACTTTGGACTTGGCACTAGCTGGGGTGGGTGGGTGGGTGCCCCGTTATGGATGATCATCATGTGTTCTTTTTAAACAGTAAAACTATTCAGTACATTTGTTTGATACAAATGTTATTTGATCACAGGACACAGACCAGCACAAAACCAGAAAATACAACTAAGAAAGCATTTAACAAAAGGAGAAGAAAGAGGAGAACTCGATAAAGCCATCACCCCTCCCGCAGAAGTGCTGTACAATATGGAATTTGGTCTATTACTGAACTTATTTTTGTAGATAATTTTATTTCCTCCTTCCCCCAGCTCTGGTTCTGCTTTTATGTTTGTGTTAAAACTATTGTACACAGCTTTAAATAAAAAAATTTTGCCTGAAACTGAAATTCCATGGTTGGCAGCCAGTTGCAGCAAAACCCCACTAGTTTACTTGAACTGTCTCAAGTTCCACAACCTGAAGGGCAGACACAAGATGCATCATTTCCTTAACAAAACAGCCTGTGCACAGTCAGAGTTCAGGTGGTAAAAGTTTTAATACCAAAGGTAAAGCTTCTGCAGGTGGCTATTGACACACCTTGGAACAGTTTCATACCTTAGAACATTCTTCCACAGGGCAAGTCTTGTGCCATGCCTGAGACCTTCTTGCCCATATCACTCCATGTTCCCTTTTACTCAAACTGCTTTGTATAAATTAATCAACAGAAATTCATGTACTTAACAAACTAGCACAGAACCTCTGCAAGATAATAGAGAAGCAACTCATACTTCAGCAGTGGAGTTTCTTAAAAAGTTTAATTAAATATTACATGCAACAGACAGGAATGCTTCTTGAACTTACAGGCAAAGATTTATGCTGTGAACTTAGGACTGGGCAAACATAGACAAGGAAGGTTCCAAAATATCTGATTTGGGCGCTTTGTTTGAGAACAAGTCACATTGGAAACACGCACATATTTACAGGAGTGAAGTGGGGCTATTTTACAGGTGACCTCAGCATTACATCAGCTTGAACAGGAGAGAAGTTACTGTTGCAAATGTTACATTTCCCAAATCAAGTTAAAAATTTCATATAAAAGAAAATACAACATGGCTGCAGCCATGCAAAGCTTTCATCAGGGTGTGCTCTTTCGGAATGGGACCACCATGCCAAACCTTTCCTCCAAACCAGTGTGTTTTCTTAGTTCTTCCAACCTAAAGTCACTGTCATGAGTACAAAAATGGATGAAGATGCAGTTTCTTCTTAACTCTGTGGTACCACAAGACTGTAAACTTGTTCAGAAAGAAGAACAGTGTTTGCACTGCTGTTTCTCTTCCTCACACATAACATCTCATGACTACATTCCTTAGAGCCTTCCATTTGAAGGGATGAGAAGTTGATGATTAGGCTTAACAGTAGTACAGTGCAATCTGGGGTATTTTGGTCAAAGCTCAGTAGCAAAAGCTGCAATTGTCCCATGCTGACTTCAGAAAATGAGAGGGTGGAAAAATATAGTACTTACTGCAGCAGGAACAGCTGCCCATGAGGAAGGAGGAACATAGTCATGCTGGGCACAGATGCCAGGCCATGACTGAAGCTTTTTTGTTAGGCTGTAGAGGAAGTCATGTTGATATGGTGAAAGCAAAGCTGAGGGAGCATGGAATTTTTCTCTGTTGTTGGAACAGTAATGGAACAATTTCCCTTGAAACCAGAGCAAAGGTATTTCATTAAGCAGTAAATACTAAAACCCCCTCAAGTCCTTTCACCTAATTACCACTACTTGCTCTGTTCAGGAGAAAACAGTTCAATAAGATTCCTTTAAATTACCCTCTTTCCAGTGTTCATATTTCTCCCTGGTCTTGGAATGCATCACGAAAAGGAAAGAGAAGACAGAACCCAGTTTCTCAGGAAGAGCTTTGTGGCCTGTTGTCTTCAAGTAAAAATTGCCAGTCGGCATTGAGAGTTATCCTTCCAAGGTCATAAACGTGGAAAACACATTCCTGTACACACAAACTCCCTCCCTTGTAAGATTAGAGTGTTTCCAATTCTAAGCACCAGACATGATACATTGCCCAGCCCTGTTAGTTTTAGCTTTTCAGGGCAGCCTAATGGAATTAAGCTAAATAAAAGCTAGTCACCAATGAAATACTGTTCTTCCATTAAACATCAGAACACGCATGAAAGCCCAAGTGCATCCAAAGAAGCTCAGATTGGCCAGAAAGGGCCACCTCTGCTGCATATTTTGGCTGGATAAGCACCACTCGATCAGTTTTGTAACTGAGGTGGTTTAGGGAGGGCTCAAACTGCAGGGGTGGGGCAGAACAGTCAGTTTGTAGCTGCTGAGATGAGCGTGAGTTGTCTCACATTAACATGTGCCGGCTTCACAGAGGGCTGAGGATTTTTAACAAATGTAAGTAGCCCACACCCTGACAGCTGTTGGACATCTGTGAGGAGTTTGTACTGCTCACTGCTGGGTGCCCAGATAAGCACACAGGCAGCGCTGAATCAACTTCAAGTCAAAGAGGCACAGGTTTCACCTTGCCAGAAAGCTTTAGAAATGAATGCCAGTTTAAGATGGCAGTACTTCTCCTCAGTGGTTTGAAGTTACTAGCAAGACCACCAGCATCAGATACAAAAACTGTTTATTAGCCAACCTGGAAATGGCTTAATTCAACCCACTTCTGTGCACTCACTGCTTTACATGCAGAGAACAGCAGGTACATCACTCCATTTACCCAGGCTGAAGGCAAACATCCAGTGGATCTAATGCTGAGTATGTTTGCTCATGTAACAGTCCCAGAACTAAGGAAAAATACAACCAGTGGGTTTACATTTTTGCTGTGTGATGCACAGGAACTCCTTCCGAGCATGAGGGGTGTACAGAATTCATATAGTTCTGCAGGTAGCCCATCCACACCAGAAGACTTTCCCTCCTCTTGAGGGCACAGAGTAGCTCACCCTCCTGCAATTTAATCCCTCCACCACCCTTAAAGAGGTACAAGGTAAGCAGACTGAGGACTGATTGTTTTAGTAGGTACTGATGGCCTTTGGGGACAGCTAACATGTCACTGGGAACTCCGTGGGTTTAAATTACTATCAGTTTTACACATGGACTAGAAAATACCTGTAGCAAGACCATTTTCTACACAGTGGCAGCAAGAAGTATGAACTGGTGGAGGAGTCTTAGCCTGATGAAGTTCTGGCACTACATTATACAGCAATCAAGGTACATCCTAAAGAGGCTCACAAGTCTACTCCAGCAAGGTGTTCTCCTCAAAGCCAGTTTCTTCCAGTATTATAGTCATTAAGCCACATTTTGGATCTATGCTAAGACTCAGTTTAAACTAGACAGTATAAAACTGCTACTAACACTGTTGTGGAGTCCAAGTCTTTCTTACCCAGGAGAAAAAACCCTACTATAAAAATGTACCCCTAATAGTAACATTTAGGCTAAAAGTAGATAGGCAGTCACAGACTTCACATGGTCTGCATGGTTAATTCTGGGCCTGAAGAGAACATTTGATAAAAACACGGCTAAAACTCTTAACAAGATTGCATGTACAAAAGATTTACATTAAACCCTCATGAAGCTAACTTGATAGTTAAAGTCATCAAAGCCTGTATTCTGAGTGATCACATCTAGAATTCTGAACCACATTTAAAAACTGTACATCATTTCCTGGTAATATACATCTCTCAAAAAGATCAGTCTCTTGATTATTAAAATAAGTTTAGTGTCTCTGGTGGGTCAATAAGCGATACTTCGTGGTACCTATAAAGGGGAAAAAGAGATGCAGGATGTCATCTTGCTGGAGTGCTGTCACCACAAAGAGCAGCATGCACACTGCAGCAAAGCACATTTCCCACAAGGCAGGAAACACTCTGGGGGCTTGTTGGCTGCCATGCCCACACAGGTTTTTAGGAGCATCAGGTATCACCAACTGTAGGAATGTCAAGGAAATTCCTCCAGCTTCCACCTGACAGTTCAGGCAACAACAGAACACCAAGTATTGTTCAACAAATCACCGTGCAAAAGCCTGGGGAGTCTCATCACCCTGAGATTAACTCAGTTGGTTAAAACTTGGTTGTAATAATGCCAAGGTCAGGGGTTCCATCCCCTGTAAGGGCCATTGACTTGAGTTGGACTCGATGATCCTTGTGGGTCCCTTCCAACTCAGAATAGTCTGTGTGTGATTCTGTGATCACCATTACACTGAGGTGGTAGATTTGGTTAGTGGAGTCTGCTGAAGACTCAAGGTGTGCCCCACACCCACACCCTGACAAACAGCTACATGTTAGGACAACTGAGGTGTAACACCTCTGCCTTTCCCAACATCTCTACAGATACTCACTTTGTACTCTTGTACTTTTCCCTTATGGACTGTTGGGTGTGCTGGGCTGCTTTGAGGTAGGTGTTGTGTAGGTCCATGAGGCAAGGCTTGATGTCTTCAAGGGTGTAGCCAGTTACTTTGCATAGGGATTCAGGCTGAGGGGAAAAGGAAAGGAAGAGAGATCATTTGAACATTTCTGTTTGCTTATGCTGACAACTGCTGGTGGAGGTTTTGGTTTCCTGTTGAAACCGTAATGCCCCCAGTCCCACTTTTCAAATACCACAGGGCCCAATCCCTAAATAACAGCCCAGGAGCATGGAGGGGCTGCAATTCCTGCAGCCCAGCCCCAGCATTCAGAACTGTGCACAAATACACTAAACACACAGGAAGGCACGTACCCAAGTTCGTCCAGTGAGCGTGTAGTCTGCTAGAAGAAATGCTGCAGCAGCAGTAACTGAGGGCAAGTATTTCAGGTAAGGATCAGCATCAATTAGACTCAGCTCCCCAAGGTACTGCAGGGGAAACAAGAAAGGGAATCATCTATTTCCAAAAGGAAGAGGAAGATCATTTAACAGTTGCACTGGAACTCTAATTTAAGCTTCCAATCCTAAATCAGTTGGAGGAAACATCTTTTATCAGTTTCCACTTACCTTCTCTTTTAGCATCTCCTGCATCTGCTGTCAAACAGTGTTCCCAACACAGGCTTTTCCAGCACATTTTGTGTTTAGGGGTATATAAGAACTAGAGGGAAGAGTGTAGTCGGTCTGACCTTTGCACAGTGAGACCCAGACTTCTGTTTTAGGAACTCTGGTACCTACCATACAGTTAGGATTTATTAAAACTTTAGCTGAAATGTTATCTGTGCTTTGCTTTAGAAATTAGCCTCTGGATTTAGAACTTGCTGCCTGTTGGGGGGAAAACCAAAACAAAAGTCATTTTTAGCCAAAGTGAGTGGGTATGTGTGGCAATTTTAGATAAGAGAGAAGGAAATATCAAACTAGCAGTGAAACTACCCCAAGTCCAATAATCTCTGCCTTCTCTGAGTACATGTGCACGCTTGAGCCAGGCCAAGTGCCAGCCTGTGATAAGAAAGGAGTATCTCAAACAGTAAGTGGCAACAGGAGCATTGTGGCACCACTTGTGGAGGAGCATCCTTCATACTGTACATATCTATCTCTGCAATAGAACACTCCAGGTGCGTGGACTGGGCTAGTCATTCTTACTGACCATTGACAGGCTCTCCACTTTGGCATCTGTCTGCTGGTGGAGGAAGTACTGGGTGAGGAACTGGTTGATCGTTGGAGCTGCCAAGTCAAACGACAAAACCTTCAAAATTAAGTGCTCCATCCTGAGAACCTGCTTCTTGGTATAGGTGTCATCTGTGATGTAGACAAACTCGGCTACTTCAGGAGGGTAGATTTCTTCAAACTTTCTGCCAGGAGAAATAGTTATGAGTAAACAATTGGGTACTAGAAAACCAGATAACCAGCAACATTTAATGACAGCAAGCATGCTCCTTTAAATTCTGACTTGGGAAGTAGCTGGGCACTGGTACCAAACAAGTTTGCTACAATTGGTTCAATAGCTCTTGAATCAGCAGAATTTGAAATCAGAGAGCTACAACAGCCTGATATTTTAGGACTACGTAATTTGGGACTTGGAGTTACTGAAAATCCAGAAGAACCCACTGAACTAGTAATTGGTGCAAGCAAAACTTTCTTTTCACGTGCTTTACGCATATTCCTTCAAATACTGTTTAGATGCCTGCTGCACAGCTGGAAAGGATGAATCCTCACTCTAGGGCAATCTACAGAGGTAACTGCAAAGATTTTAGGTGGATAACTCCTGAACTTTTATTGTAGTGTGAAGCCCTCCCAAGTCAGTCCAGCCATAGGCAGCACAACAGTGATAGCCACAAGATTTCCATCTGTAGGAGCCCAGCAGGTGGAATTTGACATGAAGCAATGCCACTTACGATGCCAGCAGCATAGCTGCAGTACCCACAAGCTGGAGTTTTCCTCTCAAAACAGACATTGAAGAAAGAAACCTATCAATGTAATTTACAGCTAAGTGCAGGGTTTCATTCTGTAGTTTGTACTCTTCTCCAACTTCCACCAGCCAGTCCACAAGAATAGCCCGCATGCTGTTGGTGATGTCAGGTTGCTTCCTCATGTAACCCATTTTAGGCTTGCATTTCACCTGTGGGGTTAGAGGACAGATAAAGCTGAGTTTGGACCAAGTGCTGGTAGGGAAGTAACTTTAAGCTTAATTTACAACAGATTAAAGAAATCAGAAGTAAACCATGATAAGTTTGGGATCAGTATGCTGTTTCTGTAATCTTGCTTTCCAGCATGTATGGCACAATAAACCAGTCTTGTGTTCACAGCACCTTCTTTCTCCCTTTCTAGCAAGCTCTATTTTAGTCCCTGTAGCAGTAACTCATGCTTAGATGCGTTTCTCAACCCCAAACTCCTCCCCCATAAGCTGTATGCAAATAAGAAAAGAGACAGCAGCTCACCTCCATTTCCCTAAGATATGTATGGATTTCGCTGATATAGTCTGGCACATTATTAACGTTTGGTGTTCTCTCTTCGGTTTCTGAGGTTATTGAAATATCCATAATACTTGGAGAGTCTAAGCAGAGGATAAGAGCCATGTTAAAATGGGCACCATCAGACAACTCCCTCACAGCACAGGGAACTCATGCAGGCTCACTCAGCTAGACAGGGAGTTGAGGAGGCTCTAAGGAAGCCAAAATGTTACAGCAAGGGGAAGTTACCCCTTCCCCTCCCTCTTCTTTCCCCTAAGAATAAAAGGATGGAAAACTCCCTTGCAATTATGTAGTGCTCAGTGCACTCTGTGTTACCTTGTTACATAGATGTGGATCCTGAAAGCTTAGACTGTGGCTTAAAACAGAGTTGGAGTCCCAGGGCTTTTGGTAGACTGCAGAAGTGGATCACAGTGAAATGAGCCCTCAGACATTCCCACTCATGTTACAGAAGATGGACCAGGCAGTTCCCATTTTTTACACACTGGGAAGAGCTCAGAACACTTGCACCATTACAAAGTATTTCCAGGGAGAAAATCCTGTTACACCTCAGGATCTGCCTAAGTAAAGTCCCCTTCTAACTCTGCAGTGGTAGCAAACCAAGGATTTAAGGCCTGCTCTTGCCTTTCATCTGATTTCTCTCATGAAGAACTGACAGTTAAAGTTAAAAAGTATAAAACTTCCTCAAGATAGCAGGGGATAGAAGCACAGAGTCTCAGGCAATGAAGAGGTATTGTGTGTTTGGTTCAAGGGAAGCAAACTGGTTCCTGAGGCAAATCAGACCCGACTGTGTCCCAGACTGTCCCTGGACCTCCAGTCTGTGTCCCATCCTGTCCCTGGATGTCTAGTCCGTGTCCCACCCTGACCTGGCGACCTCCAGTCTGTCCCCCAGACTGGCCGGGGACCTCCAGGCTGTGTCCTACCCTGCCCAGGGACCTCCATTCTGTGTCCCAAATTGCCCCTGGACCTCTGGTCTGTGTCCCAGATTACTCGGGGACCTCCGTTCTGTGTCCCAGACTGTCCCTGGACCTCTGGTCTGTGTCCCAGATTACTCGGGGACCTCGTTCTGTGTCCCAGATTGTCCCTGGACATCTGGTCTGTGTCTCAGTTTTCTCGGGGACCTCCAGTCTGTGTCCCAAACTGCCTCTGGATCTCTGGTCTGTGTACCAGTTTACTTGGGGATCTCCAGTCTGTGTCCCACCCTGCCCCGAGGCCTGCACCCCCTCGTTGGTCCTGGGAACCATTCCCTGTCCGCGCTCGGCACAGGGCCCGGCGCGGCCCGGGACAGGCGTGTCGCGGCCGGGGGTGTCACCACGTACCGAAGCTCAGGTCCATGGCGTTGCCCAGCGGGGCCAGCGGCCGCCGCTCGCCCAGGGCACACACGGCCTCTCGCAGCCCCATGGCCGCCTCCTCCTTGTGCCCCGCCGGGCCCCGCTGCCGCCGGGGCCGCTCGCCATCGGGCTCGTCTACAGCGATGGTGAAGGGCTGCGGATGGACCCTCGCCGGCGCCGCATGGCCCTCGCAGCCGCCCCGCGCCGCCTGTGGGGAAAGCGGCGGTGAGTGCCGGCCCCGCAGCCCCTTCCCCCGCAGCCCTTTCCCCCGCGCCGCCTGTGGGGGAGCGCGGCGGTGGGCGCCGGCCCCGCAACCCCGCTCCCATTCCCCCACAGCCCCGCTCCCCCACAGCCCCGTTCGCCCACAGCCCCGTTCCCGTTCGCCCACAGTCCCACTCCCATTCCCCCACAGCCCCGCTCCCGTTCCCCCGCGCCTCACCTGCAGCGGCAGCCCCGGGCCCCGCAGCACGCCCAGCGCCACGCGGGGCCTGGCGGGCGGCGGTGCCGCCGCTTTGCCGCCCGGCGGGGGCACGTTCTCCTGGTTCTCCTGCTCCGCCAGCATGGCCGCGGCAGCCGGGGCGCACACCGGGAACACCGCGGCGGCAGCGGCGGGGCCGGGCCGGGGCCGGGGCGCGGGGCCGGGCGGGCGCGTTCAGCCGCCCGCGCCGTTCAAGCAGCCCGCGACTATTGAACCGCCCAATGGGCGAGCGCAGCGTCACGGCCGCGCCGGAGGGGAGGAGAGAGCGAGGGAGGAGAGGAGGGAAAGGAGGGAGGGAGCGGCCCTGAGGGGAACGCGCCGGGCCTGGGCCGTTCCCCCGGCCCCGCTCCCGCCCAAGGCACAGAGGGCAGCGCCTTGGCCCTTCCCGCCGGGAAACGTGTCTGGAAAACGCGTCTGGCGAGGGAAAATGAGGCCCGGGAAGGGTGGAGAGAACGTGTTTAACGCGAGGAAAGGAGGCTTGGGGGGCAGTTTTGGCTCTCCACCCGCAAGAAGGCTGTAGGGAGCGGGGTCGGGAGGAAAGGCCTTGATCTGAGTCTCAGCTTGTCACAGAATCACGGAACGGTTTGGGGTGGAAGGGACATTAAAGACCATACAGTTCCAACCCCCTGCCATGGGCAGGGACACCTTTCCTGGAGCACGGGTTGCTCCAAGCCCCATCCAAACTGGCCTGGAACACTCCCAGGGATGGGGCAGCCACAGCTTCCCTGGGCAATCCATGCCAGTGCCCCACCACTCTCAGATCTTAAAATAATTTTTCACTGTCAGGATGGTCGGGCCTTGGAAGGGGTGGCCCAGGGAGGTGGTGGAATCACCAGTCTCCAGAGGTGTTTAGGAGGCATCAGGATCTGCCACTGGGTGATGTGGTTTAGGAGTTACAGTGGTAGTTGAGGGTTTTAAAGGTGTCTTCCAACCTGGATGAGTCTATGATTCAAAGTCCTTTTAATGGAGTTGGTCTTTTTCACTTGTGAATAACTTCTGTATTCACAGGCTGGTTCATCTCTTCTAATTTTAAATGAAGCCAAGTGAGAAGCAATCTGGAGTTTTGAAATGAAGCACAGGAATGCTGGAGAAGCACAGAGGAAGTTTAATGCCATCCATCACTAAACAAAACTTAATGTGTGGCTTTAAATGAAGCTGTCTTTAGTCTAAAATTCAGAGTTCTGCCCCTCTATGCACACATCAGGTCTGGTGAGACAGTCTTAGAGCAGCAGGCAAATACTACACAACTTACATATAGCTTAAACACAATTTTTTTTTCCAAATCCATTCAAGTCTCTGGAAACCAGTTTCTTATTCCATTCTTGCAGCTGGAGGACAGACTGCTCCATGTTGTCCTTAACAGTAGTGAAAACATTTTTGTCAAAAGGGTATTTGGTATTTACATCTGATTCTAAGTTTTCTTCAGCTATTAACAGCATACATAGAACCTCTGCACACATTTAATAAACATAACAGTTTATATAACATTTAGTACTGTATCCAATATGGTAATAAATATGAATAAAACCTAAGAGCTGACAATACAACAAAAGAGTAAAAGTGTTTTTCTTAAAAAGTGCTTCAGACTTAGTATTGAAATGCCTTGATTAAAAATAGAAAAATTACTCTGCTTTTCTCTTGTCAGGCTGCAGCATCAAAAAAAGCAATTAATCCATCTTGATCACAGCCATCCAGAATTTCCAGCAGCAGAGGAACTTTGGTTTTCACATTGGTGCCTTTAAATTTAAATTTATCTATGAAGAGATCTGTGATCATACCTGCAAAGACAAAATTCCAGGAATTATTCTTTGCTTTGCTTTGCTTTCAGTAGCTGTTAACTCATTATTATGTACTATCTTAGTTGTTACAAGACTTTTTTGACTTCATGTTTTAAACAATGGTTTCATTTTAAACAAACACAAACCAATGTTAGCCCAGATTCCAGATTCGTTCCAAGCATGTATTTCTGTGTTAGAATTACCCATATTTGCAACAGTAAAAGGAGAACTATCACAGGACAGGTAAGGAGGACTCTGCTTACACAGTGTATACATGAGCTTATTAAATGGTGTCTGGCAGAGTTCTCTGGACTGAAGAACATATGTGGAACACTAGAGAATGTTACAGAGTTGCCTTCCCTAAATGAGATTATTTTCTGTGAGTCTCTCTTCCCACCCCTTGTGTGTTTTATTGTTTCTCTGATGTTTTGCAAAACTTCCCCCCTCAGAACTTAGGAGCTCATTTAACTTTGATACATTATTAAACGCCACCCTGACTTTGAACACGATCCTCAATCATGTCCATGAGGACAAGGATCATCCAAATATAAGCAGCTGCCTGTCCAAAATTTTAAAAAGTAGACGACTCAGTTTGCAAATAATCCTGGTATTTTCATTCCCAGGGCTATGCCTGTGATGCCAGACCAATTTTAGAAGTTCTCAAGTGAACAAATCCTGAGAACCTTTAGAGAACAAAGTCTGTAGTGGCGGACAAGCCAGTTTCACTCTGTGCCAGGTTTCACTGCCTCACCTTGAAGTTCAGGTTTTCATGAGATGTAAATATGCAGCCTTGGCTGTGTGACCAAGCAGACATTTGTGCCTACACACTGAATGTTATCACAGAGTGAACAGGGTTGGAAAGGACCTTAAGGGGTGTCCAGTTTCACCCCCTGGCCATGGGCAGGGACACCTTCCACTAGACAAGGTTGCTCTGAGCCCCATCCAACCTGGCCTTGGACACTTCCAGGGATGGAACATCCACAGACCTGTTGCTGTCCTGAAGCTCTCCATGTGCACCCACTCATCAAAGTATTTAAACCCTGCTAAAAACTGCATACACAACTATTCCAGACATGTCCAGGGTGCTCTCTGGACATGAAGTCCCATTTAAATAAAGCTGAATTATCAACAAACCATAAAGTCTCTCCAGATGTGCAGGTTGTCTCTTGTATTCCTCGAGCAGCTGATCGGCCTCTTCCAAAATGCTGCGGTATTTTGGGAGCAGGAAGTCCACATTTCCTTCGTGAACTTGTAGTTCCTCAAAGACATTTTAAAATCATAAGAACTAACAGCAGATAATTATTGTAAGAGCATAAAAATAAGAAGAAATTAAGCTTGGGTCTGACAGGAGGAAGTACTTCAAAGGGAACAAAATCCCTGAGTTATTTTCAGAGTACATAATTTCCTAGTCTTCTAATGAAATGTCAGATGTTATTTGTCACTTCATGGACTAGATTCTCAAAATCCTGTGTATTACAGCTTCCAGCTCCCAGTCCTGCCAGAACAGATCACGCCACAGCCCTGCCCCTACAGACTCAGACCTTGACCATATCTTTATTTTTAGAATAAGTAAACTCCTGAAAAAGTTTAGCACATGCTGAAGTCTGAAGGTAAGAGTGAACTCTGAAAGTATCTCTCAATTCGTGATAGCAAGAAGTTCTGAGACCTCCTCTAAAATGCCTCAGTATCATCAAACCAATCTGAGGTGTTCGATAGTATAGATCTTTTTATCCCCCCCAGAAAGACTGTCCTAGAGAAAAGGTTATTATGTTGTGCATTGTGAGTCTGCTGGGATAACGGCTTTCATCAATCACTACATTATTTTACCACCTATCAATAAGTTATCATGCACAAAAAATGAGTAATGAAAAAAATGTCAAAGATTTGCTGTCTAAAAAAAGCCTAAAACAAGCCAGATATGCAACATTATTATTGTACAAACACCATATGCATAAGGAATAAATACTCTATTACTGTTTATACCCCTGGTTTGCCAAACCCAGCCCAAGTAAAACACTTTCAGTGATAATAAAGATATACATTATTTTAATTGGTAGTCAGCTTTTCTGCTAAGCAAAGAGTTCTGACAATGACTAGTTGACTCCCCCAAAAAGTCTATTTTCATCTTCTTTCCACCTAAATAAAAAGTACCAAATTGATCATAGCAAGTTTTTGACAGTAAAATCCCGGTTGTTGGAAAAAAGTCCAAAAACTGAGACAAGCTGAGTAACTGCTGAGGAGGGTATTAAGCAAAAGATTAAAAAGCAGATCATGCAGCAATTATGACACACAGGGACGAAGTTCCAAAGCAAGGAAGTTGCATCTGGCCTGGATGTTCATCCCCAGATCTAAAAAACTTTTAAAGGTTTGTGGAAGGAGACACAGAACGAGCTGTAAAGAGAACATTAGATGATATAAACTGTCTGCTTCCTACTGTCCAATTCCAGCCTTCTCAACAGCAGTCAGTAATCCTATTTGTTAACCACCAGCCATGTAGCAAAAATGGGAATTTTCCTTGAAGAAATCTATCTCCTGGATGCTTAAAATACATGATTTAATTTAATGAAGGGGAACAGAAACAGAGCAGTTCCCCACAGGACACACATCTGAGTTGAGCCACACAGCTTGGTCTCTGACAGCATAATCCCCCTAAAAGCCAAACGACAGATACTCACTCTCAAAGCATCTATTAAGTGAACCTTCTTGGCCAGCAGCTGCTGATACTCCAATTTAGGGTGGATAAGCTTCAGTGTGTGCCTCACAGATTCTTCATTTACATCTAGCAGGGAGTGAAAAGAACCCCAAGAAACAAGTGAATACTCTTTCTTCCACTTAGAGGAGTATCAAATGAACTCAAGGGAAACACAGAGAAGAAACTTTTACCATATGATATATTGAGATTAATCTTCCTTTTAGTTGCCTCTTTGGAAAGCACATCTTTGAGGATGGATATTGTAGAAATGTTGTCAGACTTAAAATATCCCTCACCTTTTCTAAAAAGGAAGAAAAATTTCAAATGAACAAACTTACAGATTTGTCCCTATGTTAAAACACAAAGCCTGTAAATTAATGACCATTTCTGTTTGTATGAGCATTAGATGCCTTTGAAGATATTTCTTCTCAATTAAAAAAAAAAAAGTTAGAAAACAATTATTCTACTGTATTAGCCAGCTTTGATCTTTAAATTCTAAAAGCAAGCCTTTCCTTGCTAGCAATTTTAGGGTTTTTTGGATCAGCTTCAAGAAAAACTACATTCAGGTTACAGATTGCATAATTACTGGATAGTTCTCACCTCTGGTAATGTTCGACAATCCTTTTTAAGAAAGATTCCTGTTCTCTTTAACGGGAGTTTTGAAAGAGCTGAGGGTGGAGGGGTGAAGAGTAGGAAGTGCCCCATTGTGCTTTAGTAATTCCATTTACCTGTAAGTACTTTCCAGCTGTGTTCCCAGGAAGGTGTTCTGAAAGTAAAAGGTGATACTCTCCCCAGCAGGAGTCTTTTCAGGCACCTCAGGCAAGCAAAACACAACCCAGGAGTGAATCTCAGCAAAACTGAACTGGCCTTTGAGCGTCAGCGTGTTCATGGGTCTGTGATGTTATCAAGTTAAAAGAAAAAAGGACAGTTAATAGTTAAGAAGGAGGGACACTGTCTGTGTGAAAAAAGTTCAGTGGTTTCCCTTTAATCAACGCCCTGTAAAACTCAAGTATCTCACTAGGCAGAGATTCATATTGCAGGTTTGCAGCTACCAAGTTTTTGATGTCCTGTTTCAAGCTGTTCAACCTGAAATTTAGGACAATGGCAAACAAGTGGCAACACAGAAATATGACTAAGAGAGAGCCTCAACAGTCTTTCGTGCTGCAAACCATATTTATATTAAAAAAAGGCATAATGGTGCTCATTTGCACATTGGTATCATCCCTTCAGTCTTTCAGTTTTGGTTTGAACAATTCCTCGGAGGCAACTCAAGATGTTAACTGAGGGTGGGAAAAAATCACTTAGAAATCCCATAAAATACTAAATTAAGAACAGAAGGATAAGGGTAAAAAAAGTCTTGGCTTAGTTTTGGGGCCAAATTTGCTGTGAGAAAAAATTAGAGGGAAAAGGGTGGAGGGGAAAATTAGGCTGAAACTGAACGACTGTGGTTACTGAGACAGTAGAGTTTCCTTTCTACCACACCCTCAGCTCTACTAACTTGGGTCAGTAAAATGCAAAATACCCTGAAAACAAGAATAAAAAAAGCAAGAAACCCATTTAATCCACATTTTCTATTAAGAAACCCATAAAATGGAACTAGAGGCTTAGGGCTTAGAAATTCTGTATTTATGTTTACAGAGCAAATGCTGCAACTGGATAGTGGCCTTTTTTCCAAAAAGGCATTGATTTCTCTTCACACAAATACCTGTCCTGGTCAATAGAATGAGTCCTCTGGTGGAGTGAAAGTGGTTTGATTTGGTACTGGTGAACTTGGCAGGTTTTGGGTTGGATTCTTGGTGTCACATACGCCTGGAGTGTCCCGTACTGCCCTTCGATGGAGCGAACCTGCAAGGAGGGGCAGAGCCCACAGAGGAGGGAAGGGACAGGATTCACTGACAGGAATTGGGTGAGTAATTCAAAATATTTGACAGAGTTAAGGCTGCAGTACTGCAAGAATATTTAGAGGACTGTATTCATTGACAGTGACTTATAAATAAAGCAGATGAGGAATGTTTTAAAGATGATGAAGTGGGGTCCAATGAAGTGCTGCTATATTAAATGAATAAAAATTAAGAAATTTATTAACTTTATATTTAATATTAGAAAGTAATTTAATATATGTTTATATTCTATATATTATTATTAATACCATATACTATATATTCATATATTTTATATTATTTTAATTTTTATTCTTAAAACTTGTTAAAATATTTCTATTTATTTAACTTTTAATAATTATTTAATCATATATTTTACTAATATATTTATATATAATATATATATTAATATATACACACATATATACATATATATACTAATATATATTAATATATACACATATATACATATTAATAACTAATATATCTTAATATTTTATTTCTATATATTATATATATATATATCTCCCAAATTTTCATTTGCAAAGCCTAACCATGAATGATATTATATATCATTATATACTTTTGTACACAATATATTAACTATATATATAATGAATATGCAACTATATATAAATAAAAATATTAAACATGTTTCTTTAAAAACACTTATTTCCTCATCAGCTAAAATAAAAAGCCTGAAAATTGCTTCTAATTCTTCAGTGCTGTCATTTTTTTTTAAATTAAGGAAATAAAGGGATTTAGTTAAGGAGTTCAAATACAGGTTTGCTTTATAACCTTGATTTTCTCCCCTATTTTATAGGGTCTCAGAACAAGAAGCAGCCTTTTGCAGGAATTTGTACACTTCAGTATATTTTAATAAAAGACTGATGGTGCAGTGTTTGGATGACACACACCAATTTTATAATTGTTTTTAGTGGTAGAGTAAAAAAAATCCTCTTTTTTATCTATCATGAATGCATTTAATTGATTTCTCTTGTGTTACTGACTCTTTACCAGGTATTTTCAATATTAAGGGTGGGCAGGCTCTGTCCCTCAGCAAGAGCCACACAACCATCCCCAACCTTCCTGCTCTTGCCTTGAATTTCTGATCATAATCTTCTAACTGAGCTTTACATTAACACATATCAGACTAGGAGGCTGCAGTGAAAAAGAGAAAACCTAATGCCCCTGTGCACCTTGAGGATTTTCCTCCCTGTCATTTCCTTCATTATTTCCCTTGCTGCTTCTCATAAAACATGCCAATTTGGTGGATCATTAAAAACCAACTCCCAAATCCCCCACATGCCTTTAGCATAATAAGCATGGAATGATGGGATTTGCTTCCCCTCCGAAATACAAATCCAGCCTTCATTCCCTGGTTAGTTCCCAGTGTAAGTGCCTTCCCACACTTCAGAGGATCAGCAGTGCCAGAGCTCTGAGATCCACACACTGCCCCAGAATCCACTCTTGTCCCAACCTGTGATGTCCCCATATCTTAGGAAGGACCTAAGGCTCTATTAAGGATTTTAAATCCCAGATTAGAAGGTTCTTCTCAAACAATCAGCAGCAGAAATTGGACTGACCATTTCCTCAGGCTAAGCAGGCAATCCAGGCAGACAACTCTCCACTCCCAAGCAGGAATAACCATTAATTTACTGTGGAAAATAATTGGGAACACTTTACCTTAAGTTCAAGTCTGGTGGTGTTTGCTTGGCATCGGTAAGTTGCAAGAAGAAAGTTGCTATTTGGCTGTGAAAAGAAAAAATAATACAAAATAGGTCTGTGGAGTCACAAAAATTCTAACTGGTCTGTGGGCTGGAGACTTGTAAAGTTTTTGCTATGTGTGTACAGCTGTTGACAAAAATTAAATACAAAAAAGGCATCTTTGGTTCCCCTGAATATCTAATTAATTTCAATTATGGCAAAGTTAAAACCAAAATTCTTTATGTAAGGAGAAAACAACCAAAGTCTCCTACACTCTTTAATATCAACATCCAAGTTACATAAATATCTACTTTTCATCTGAAAAATGCATGCCAGTCTGCCCCACTCATCTGCAATATTAGTTCAACTAAGTAAGATCAGTAAGAAAACACACCAAAAAAGCACAACAATCATCACAAATGATCATAAACTTAAAATAAAAAGTTGAGTTCTCAAGACTTCAGGACAGACCAATGATGTGCAAATTTAGTCCTTAAAACTAAAACACAGGATTGTTAGCAAGGAAGAAGATTTCACAAAGGATTTTCATAATCCTAAAGTAGTTTCTGGTTTTCCCCAGAAAATCCCTCAGCATCATTAGTAATTCTATAACTATTTAAGTCTGTAATTACTATATTAAAAAAAAAGGCACCAAACATTTGACTCCCCACACAGTGGAACTTTTACATTCTGCAGGGATTTTTAAGAAACGAACCAGGCAAGAAATACAAAATTCTTCATTTAAATTACTTTGAAGTAAGTATATGATTCTGTGAAGTACAGAGAAGAGAGAAATACTGAATGTGTCCCTCAGAATCCTCATGAGGCAGGAAAAAACCCCAGGAGAGCAGGTGCAGGAGCACATATTCAGCTGTGCATTATGTCAGGATCTGCCACAAACTCCCAATTCTGCAGCATCTCTAACGAAGCTGAGCTCTCCAAAATTACCAAATGAGTAGTTTAACTCAATCTATTTGAAATCACATCTATGTAAGTATATAGAAATCAAAGTTCTACTTTTACCAGACAACACTAAGACCTCCTCTGTTCCACTCACCTCAGAATCACAGCTGCTAAAACTAACCACAGCAGAGTTTTTATCCACATCCAGCAGGTCTATTGGGACGTCGCTCTGCACAACACAGGAGGGAGGGAAAATAAAGAGCTTAACTTCCTGAGGAGCTTCCAGTGCACTTATCCTCTACTGTCACCAAGCTTTTTAATAAGGGAGAGGCAATGATTGCTTCATCCACGAGCTAAAAGCCTAACAGACATGCAGCTTATTACTTAATCCTGGAGTAACATGATGATCTTTCTGTTATTCTCTTACAGCACTGAACTCTTGTGGGGTTGGCTTTCAGCTACTGCAGTGCAAGGTGTGTAACTGTCTGCCAGGCATGAAAGGTAGATTAAACCATTTCATTCCTTCCTCACTTAGCTATGGAAACAGCTGCAAATTAGCTATAAATTAACATTGCTCTGTAACATCCTCAATAAAAATAAGAATTCTATTAAGAACTGAAAAAAAAATCCTGCAGTAGTTCTTTCTCATTCACTGTAGCAAACTCACCTCACAAATTCCTTGTTGTGACATTTTTCTCCCCATGCATTACCCAAAAGAAGGTAATTCAGTACCACAACTCTTTCTGACTACCAAAGATGACATTAATTACGGTTGATGCAGTAGGAGGAACATTTAATTAAGGCTGCTCTACTGGGCAGGAGTATTTATCCCCAACTGCACATAAATCAGCTGCTGTTCCACTCTGCAAGTGCACAGGTGGCCCACACCATTCTAAAATTAATTTTCCACTACAGAGGCGGCTTAAGTGGGGAATGACAATCTGCACCTCCTTTAGGATTTAACTGGTGTTTCAGTAAGGACGTGCAAAAGCAAACAGAAAGTTACAAAGACACCTCCTCATCCAGCAGGCCCTTTGGGCTATTTTGGCCATGGAATGTGGCTCTGCCCAAGCCAACAAGCCCCAGGGCACACCCACCTGCACCAGGACGTTGTCTATGGCTGTCTGCACCTCCAGGGTGAGGCTGTAGCTGGCATCATCCTTGTTCAGGGTGAACTTCTCATTCACACTGAATGCAGGCACTGCGGACACAGCAGTGCTGGACTGAGAGGACTGCTGGTATTTTTCCCTTTCCTGAAGTACTTTCATCTGTAAGTGTTCCAGTTCATTCCTAGAAAGGGGAAGCAATTTATAATGTCTTAGAAAAGGCAGCTCTAAAAGCTGCCATAGAAATTTTGTAGGTTAAGCTTGCAAGGCAATCATGTTTATCTCCTGTCTTGTTTTCCAGCCAGAAGTGACTGGTGACTCCCCTTCCACATACTGAGCAAAGATAAAATACAAACACAAACTATATCACATGGACATGTAGAGTCTACAGTTCCTTGCCAGAACAGATTTCTGTGAGACACAGGAAAGGACAACCTTTTTTCCTGCAAGAGTGCAATGCACTTTGGATAATATACTGCTTTCCTGCCATCATTTGGAAGCTCTAAAGCAGCACAGAAGAAGAGAATCTTATCTTCCTGATATTGAGGAAGAAGGCATTAAGACATCATCAATTGAAGGCAAGATAGAAAGAGACTGTGAAATGAGGCTGCTATTCATTTCTGCATTGAAAAAAGCTTGATTCTACTTCTAAATATATTAATGATACAGAAAATCCAGGGAGATAGGAAGGAAAAATGACATTTCAGCTTTTAACATCTCAATTCTTCCATTTAAATTTCTTTCTAGTGCAATTACCTTAAGGATGAAATCTTGTTCTGCATTTCTTGACTTAATTTTAGTTCTTCACCTGATCCACCTTCTCTATGGACAGGTTCTGTGGTCAGTCCTGTCAGCCAGCCTAAACCAATATATGAAGTTTATATTCCTTATAAGCTAAAAAGAAATTCTACACTCAGCTATTGCATGTGTGAAGCTGTGTTTGTTCCAGATACTGGGTAGAGAGAATAGAGCCCCATTTAATCCTTTTTGGAGGATTAATCTAGACACTGAGCATGATTTTTTATGGATTTCATTCTTAAATTGGAAAACATTACTTATTCTTTTTCATTAAGTGCTCTGAGCAATAAATCCCTCTGTGACAGTTTTTAACTGAGCACTTGAATTTTTTCCCACCTCTGGTTTTCTGACCAAACCTTGAATAACTGGCAGTACAGAACAAAAAAACAGCTGGAAACAAAGCCAAAGCTATGCAATGTGCTCATTGCAAACTGTACCTTGCACAGTGGGCTCACAGACTGAATGCTGCTGGTTGAAGCGAAAGAAGTTCTTTTTGCTTACTAAATTACATTTATTTAGAAAAGCAGCTACCAAATGATTACACTGGGACACCTCAGGCATGATATGCAGACTTGGCATTTATAGGTCTGCCAAAATCAGTGTGGGGCACATCCTACCAGAGCTCACCTTGGAAAACACACAGATGAACATGGGCTTTCACTTTCCCCGTCTTCTGTTACTCATGGATCTTTTTAACATTCCCACTGAAAGAAGCCACAAAGGGCTTTTGCCACACTGTTCCTGCAGCCCATCACACCACAACAATTCACATGAGATCAGGTGGAAGAGTCTTCTGATCACCCAAAGACTATTTAAAAGAGGCACTTGGACACCAATACTTGGCAATAATTCGCTGAGAATTGTATCTTGCCAAATTACATGATTTTGAACACAAGGAGTTTCAATAGGCTAAATTTGAGCCCTGAAGGTAACCCAAGACAGAGAATTAGCAATATTTATGTCCACATATGCAGCCTGTTTATCATGACCTCTGGGACAGTCAGGCCTACAGAGGAGCTGCTGAGATGCCTCACATGGGGGAGCTTTATTTTGTACTAAAAGCAAAATCAACCCAATTTAAAGCCCTGTGAAGCTGAAAAGGAAATCATGTAAGAGACAAGAAAAAAAATAAAGCTATGCATATCTATCAATATTTTTAATTTTAAAAAGTTATAAATAGTTCCATTGGACATAACATATTCATTATTTCATCACAGTTAGGCAACAGTTTGTACTAAAAAAATAGCCAATCATTGTGTTACAGAGCAGAACACAATGAAGAATACCTTCAAATATAAAAAACTCCACAGTTTAACATGATCCTGGTTTCAATCAGAACAAAAAATTAAAAGCTCTGAGCTGCACCAACAACATAACCTGCTTCATTTTATCACATCACCACACATGGAGTTTATTGAGTAAATAACATGAAGCTCACCTGAGTATGTGGCTGCTAAAATCTCATCATAGCCATCCTTTCCTACACAGCCACCCTGGATCGAGGCAATGCTCTCCGATAAAGCCTTCAAACAAACACAGCCAAGCACAGGGAGGGATCACTGCACTCATTTTGGAAGTTTGGAGGGGCTTTAAGGGTTGTGTCCTCCTTCTACCTGCACCCCAAAACACTTACAGAGGTGCACAATATCTAGACCTACAAAAGAGCAGCTGGTGACTGTCACAGCTGAATCCTGGGGTTTGGACAAATACAGTCCAACTCTACTCCACATAAGAAACACATTAAAAAGTTTAAAGCAAAACACTGATACACAGGAAGTTCTGGCCAGGTGGGGGTTGGTCTCTTCTCCCAGGCACTCAGCAACAGGACAAGGGGGCACGGGCTCAAGCT
>JAWWEV010000134.1:3683008-3696633 GCA_035583235.1 Hafferia zeledoni
GTTCAGGAAAGAGAGTGAGGGGCTGGAGTGGGGCCAGAGAAGAGCAACGAGGCTGGTGAAGGGACTGGAGCACAAGTCCTATGGGGAGAGGCTGAGGGAACTGGGGTTGTTTAGTCTGGAGAAGAGAGAGTTGGACCAAGGGTTGGACTTGACGATCTCTGAGGTCTTCTCCAACCCAATGGATTCTATGATTCTATGATCTGTATTTGGGTGCCCATGAGGTGCTCATGGCACTGAGCACTAGTTCTGCTGTGCATCCAAAGAGGGAGATTCAGGGGTTCCCTGCCTTGCTCAGAGCAGACTTTCCCCTACAAACACTGGTGACAAAGTAAGAACCATCCTGTCAGTAAATCCTGATTCTTCTGCACTGTCTGGCTTATCTAGACACACATATATACCAATACCAAAAAGGGCACTGGAAAGACCTGCACGTTCCTGGTGCTGTTGATGAGAGCAACTTTTCATCACTCACTAGGTGGATGATTCCCCACATCACAGAGCAGGAACAGGAGGAAAGTAGTGGGAATTCAGGAGGGCACACAGAGAGGAAAACACTTTTAGGAACCTCTCTGATTTTGTCACTCACAATCACAGCTCTCTACAGCCAGATGGGGATGCATCAGGATAACAGTCAATGTACAACACGGCCTTTGAAAGGCATGGAGTGGGATTTAATTTAATCTTTCTCAGTCCCTGCTTCCCACTGCAGAAAGTAACTGAGAAGCAAAACAGAAGCTCTACTGCCTTAGCTGGGAGAGCAGTCCATTCAGGTCCCTCACATAATGTATGCACAGAGCTGCCTGATGCTTCCATGCCAGTAAAAGCTCTGCTCATCCCAAGCTGTCCATCAGCACATCACTCTCTTGCCTGATATGTCAGCTAGAGTGCAGAATAAATACACTCAATGTTGCACACACCTCTTTTCTTTGTTTGGGGAACTGCCTAGAGCACAAGGATTTTTTTTTGTTCGACTGTAGACCTGTGTTTCTTTCCTGGATGGCTGGAGGAAGGAGGACAGCACTTATCTTAACCTCATCCCAGTGGGAGTTGGGGTGTGCCTGGAGCACACAATCCTCCCAGTGGCCAGGGAAGGTCTGCACTGCCAGCAGACACCAAGCTCAGATCCTTCACTTCCCAAAAGGTCTCTGGTCGCACACTGAAAGAGTGGCTACAGGTTTTCCCCACCATGCAGCTGACTGTGGAACTCTGTTTAATGATGTGCAGCTTCGGTGGTGATTTTTCCTCACAGCTTTATGAAGGAAGGCAAGACAAGAAGTTCATGGAGTAAAGTGGTAAACTGTGGGTTCAGCTGAATGAAACAGAGAGAAAGATGTTCTGCAGCTCTGACTAAAAGCGTGAGTGCAGTTAGTGGCTTCCTCACAAACTTCCTTTGTGGCTCTACATCATGTCTGTGCTCTCATTTCCTACCTGTAAACTGGGGCATGGAATATTTCTCAGTTCTACTTCTTTGGTCCAACTTTCCCATTTTTTTGACATCACAGGCACCCTTCTACTACTAGCTGAGCTTCAGGGCATGTGAAATAGAAATAATCCCTCTTTTTACTCAAAACCTCCATGCATCACTGTAATACTGATTACACAGCATGTCCAAATTTGTCTCAATAGTGCAAAGACTTCCTTACCTTCATTCACCTCATCGTTTTCTTTGTCCACTTGTGCTTTCAGAACGTAACGTTTTATCAGTCTCTTCATTATTTGCTGCCAGATTAAAGCAGTTACATAATCAGGTGAGTATTTATAATTAAACATTATTCATTTTTCTTTCTTAACTGTCATTGTCACATCTGTATAAGTGAAAGGACAAACTGCCCCAGATCAAGCAGTTCCCTCACATGGGCTTTTCTGGTGGGATGCTGAGAAAAGAAAGCAACTAGCCAACCCAGTCAACTTTCACATTCCAGAAACCAGTTTCAGATGTTTCATTCTCACTTTTTCCCAACTGGGATATCAAAGAAAAATTTTAATTAATCTATGGGCTAGTTTTGAAGCACCTCAAATAAAGGGGCTTGAACAACAACTGGGTTTTTTTTCCAGTAGCATCTTAGAATTTGTTTTCTACAGGAGATTATCTGGTGAAGGCAAAATGTACTTGAAACATAAAATTATGGTAGTACCTTCACACAATTCTGCTGCTCAAAAGAGGGACCACTGCAGGGACTCACCTGATAGCGTGTTGGCTGATTGAGGATGCTGTTAAAACTGTGTGACTCAAACACTCTGGAGTTCGACTGAGTGAAAAGGTTTAACTGGCAAGAAAAAAAAAGACAAAGTTAATGTCTACATATAGTATAGATACAATATTTAATTATAAATTAAAATATATTATATATGCCACATAATTATATTGTAATCCACAGTTAGAGTTCAGCTCCTTTTTTTTCTTTAGACATGTAGATGTTTCCTTTGCCACTGTATTAGAATAGAATTAAAAAAAAGATATCACCATGAATTATTTGTTGGAGGGGTTTTTTGGTTTTGTTTTTCTTTTTGCTTTGGTTTCGGGGTTTTTTGTGTTTTGTTTTGTTTGTTTTATGGGTTTTGTTTTGTTTTATTTTGGTGGTTTTTTATTGGTTTTTTTTTTTTTTAAACTTAGCGTCCTGAAGAAATAATGAATTATGACTTGGGGGTAGGAACGACTGGTCAGAGCCAAGAGAGACCCTCTAAAGTGGCTTTAACAAAGATCTGTTGAGGCTCTGTACTCTTAAGCCCACTTTTCACTACTAGTGCTTGCCCCAAAACCAGTTGTACTTAGTTGAAAGGGGTTTTCCAAAGAACCTTTTTCAGGAATAGCAATACATTTTGTTTTAAAATGGTCCTTGTTCAATTATTCAAGGATCACAAAGCCATCTGACCCCAAATAATTTAAGGGTTTTGTAGCAGTGGGCTAGAAACAGAAGAGGGGAAAAAAGCCACCTTGTGACCAATGCAGAAGGTTTGTTACCATGAAATCAGGGACTTCACTCTTCTCACAGGCACACTGGTGAGGGTGAAGGAAAAAAAGGTATGTCTAGAGAAGAAAGTTCAACCCCCAAGTCTGCATCTGTCATTGATCTGCTGTGTGGCCAATTAGAAATCACTGGGTCAGTGACTGTTAATTTACAGTAAAAAAAATTATTTTCAGAGTATTGCTTTGTAATACACAGGGCCTTGAGCCCAACTTATAAAAAATGCCACGTGTCCTCTTTAACCAACCAGTTTGCCATCACCAAAAGGAGGGGAATTGTTATCCAATTCCCACAAGGGCATGATGACACTGCATTCCATTAATATTTGTAAAGAACACTTACTTAGATACCCAAATATAGAACGCCATGAAATGCTCAAGATTATTATTACCAATCCTGCCTGTTTCAAGTGTTCTTCTGCTGAGAACCAGCTTTGACAGCAGGAAATGAATTATCATACTGACCATACTTTTCCTTTCAAGAAAGAACAGGAAAAGCATAAAGTTTTCTCTCCTTAACCCTCCCCTGAACTAAAAATTTTCCTAATGAAGGCTTAAAGCATCTTTATTCAAGTAACTGCTTATGGGAATTATCTGCATCTTTGAATACTCACTAATTTCTGTTTTAATTGTGTTTTTCCAGTCACTGAATTTTGTTGTCCTAATAAAATTTCTAGCTATTTTACACAGTATGTTTAGGCAGTCTGAAATACAGATGTGTTATTTTAATATAATAATAATATGATAAATTAGTAATAGAAATTATTCATTACAGTACTTTCATCAAAAGCACAGATTATACCCTAAAACTTCAAAATAAAGCAGAATGTTGAAATGGACACATAATTCTTCAATGCAATACAAAGACATCAGAACCTACCCTAGATTTGGAGTTGCCCATTCCCATTTCAATGTCCTTCTGCAGCCGTCTCCTCCTGCACTTGGAAAAGTTTATGATCCTCATGATGAAATAGAAAAAGGATTTGGGGCTCGGGACGAGGCTGAAGGGTGGGGGTAACGTTTTCCCATCATCAAAGTAGGACAACCACAGCTTAGAACGAGCAAACTTCCACTCCACGTCACTGTCATCCTGTGTTAGGAAACAAAACCAAGTATGTGCTTGGTTTTATGAAATCCCAAACTTTTTTTAAAATGAGATTTCCTTTAAATATCAACCCTTTCTGTTTGATATAAAATGTTATTTGCTTGCTAGTCAGACTTGAAGTAGTTCTGCAGAAACACAACCACTTTACCAAGTCTGTTCTGACCAAACTTCACTTGTTTCTTTACAGCAACATTTCATTGATAATACTTAGTTCAGGCACGTGAAACACTTAAACAAGCATTTTATTTGCACTGAGAGAATGCCAACATATAAACTCCTTGCTATTTAAAGTGGAACTTCTGGGGGTTTTTAAAGTCATGTTTTTCTTATTTAAGTGGTCACATGAGGTTGGTACTCACACCACCAGTGTTGAAGTATTAGATTCAAGGCAGACATGGCTTAAAATGGTTGTGCTCACAGCTCTTTACACAACCCATGACAAGTAACTCTGATTTATAACAGAGTACAGAAAACACAAACTTTGTTGTCACAAAGAAATCGTGTTAAAAACTAACAAACTTACTTTGTCCTAATAAATTCTTACTGAAGTTTTCCAAAGCTGGACCTGGATGATTCCAAAGGTTAAAGGTTTATTATAACTACTTTTCTCCCGCTGAATTTTCTGACATTTCCCAGAGCTCACTGAACATACTGGCAATTAGATATCCATTTGTACACTGTGTCTTAGATAGTCCTTTTCCTGTTTGTGTGGGTGTGTGCCTGCATCCATGTGAATGGAGTACTCTTTGAACTCACAGTCTGGAAAGCTGGCACTATAAATACACTTTTACTTTCATTTCAGCAATTTGAGATTTATTTTTGAAACCGAAGTACTCTTGTCACTTTAAATTTTCTGGGTTGGTTTTTAATTGGAGTTGGATGCTAAATATACTATTTAACTATCTTCAAAAATAAAGATATTTTGCCATCACAATGGAACTCAAATAAAATATATCTCCTTTAATAAGCAATGGAGCCAGTAACATTGTGGGAAATTCAGGTATTTATTCAACAGAGGCATTGGGCATGTTTGAAGAAATACTGCTACTGTCTTTTGGGGGCATATGGCAAAGCTCAGTAAATGTAAAAATTAAGTTTAAATATTGTACCTGGAGGTGGGAAAAAAGCACATATCACAAAGCAAGTGTGTGAGCATTCAAAAGTGTGGCTGAGTCATAATGGTCCTGAAGAGAAACACCTGTATCACACCCCAGGTACCAAGGCATGGAAATGGTAATAAATTATGCCTGTGTATCACTGCTGTGCTTAAGTGTCTACCTCATTTGAGGATTAGAACTAAACCTCAGGTTTCCATTAAAGAACATGCCAAAATGCATTTAAATCATATGCTAGTGATCTTTCAAATAATTCAGTGCACTATAAGGAAACAGGCAGTAAGAATTCTAAGGAAATTGGGAATGAACCACCCATGTCTCCAATTTTACAAGCAGTTCCTTTGCTTCCTGCTTCCCAGCAGCTTTTGCATGTCAGGGTTGCTTTAGATTTTAACATTTCTGGATGGATGGCATCTCCTTAGAGGTATATGTGACACAAGATGCACTGCTTGTTTAGATCCTGTAATGCTCTGCAGTGTGGCTGGGTTGTTGGATAAAGTCAGCCCTGTCTTACACCTTTTGTGATATCCTTTACTCTCCTTTGTACTTTTGCATATCAAAATGTGCTCATTGAAGTAATTCCTATTAACTCTGCCCTTTTCCCAACATAACAAAGGAGAACAAGTTCAGAACAGAGCCCACCTCAATTTCTTGGTAGGAACTATTGATCATGGCAATCAGCATGTTGAGCAGAACTACCACCATTGTCACATTGTATATGCCATACAGGACATAACCAATGTTCTCTATGAACTTATGGTCGTATTTCAGGACAACAGAGGTGACTTCAGACAAGCCAAATATTGACCAAAATAAGGTCTTGAAACTCTCTTCCACTCTGCAGGGGAAAAAAAAGGAAGACATTATTAGCAACTACAGAAATAAACATGTAAGTTGTGTTTGCAGTGACTGATAAACAATCTCAGTTAATTTATCTGTGAATCAGGTTTGCAGAGCACTGATCAAAACAACAAACAGGCAAGGAATCATTTTCACAGTACATTCAATTTCTCCTCTGTGCTCCACCTATCCATCATAGTTGTAACAATGCAGAACAACAGTCCAGGAACTAGGAAGGCATTTTATGTCCAGGTTTTGAGATGAACCACAATTTCATCTCATTATTTTCCCATCTAATTCTGCAGGGGCAGATTGTCCCTGTCCTAATAAGGTTAAAATGGGGTTGATGGGAACAAAACCACTGCTCTCCTTTCAAGAACTTCTGGTTAAACCTTCCTTTAGGTCATTCAGAAGTTATCAAGGAATGTTTTCCTACAATTTGTTGCTCACATCTGTGTGATTAAAATAATAGAGAGGTAAAATAATTTTAGACTACAATGAAAGCTTCCATTAAACAAACAGAAAAAAGTTGGCCTTTTGTATTTTGTTTCTAAGGTTCTGAGACACTTGATTTCCTGCTGACTTCACCTGTCTTTTATGTAGAAGAGAACACACAATATGTCACAGACTTTGTCACTTTAGTGAAAAACCTCCAAGTTTCATCTTGGTTTTTCTGCTGAAACCCAAACCTCATACTTACGTTGTAAAGGCCGGGTTTAGTTTAGCTCCAAGGTAGTAGGAATACAGTATGAACATTCCAATCATGAATGCAAGAAATACCATAATGAAAAGGACCATAAACTTGAAGATGTCCTTAACAGTCCGTCCCAGTGAGATCTGCAGGGGCCCAAAGCTCTCGTTTGCAGGCAGGATGTAGGCGATCCGAGAGAAGCTCAGGACCACAGCAATTGCATAAAGGCCTTCTGATATGATCTGGGGATCAGATGGGAGCCATTTATCTCTGGCTGGAAGACACAAAACACAGGGGTTACTCATTTATCACAATGCTGGGAAATGAATCTTGGGAGGGTTTTTCCATTAACGTGTCTGAATTTAGTTGAGACAAATATTTGAAGAGTTTAATAGTTGCTACTCTGTTCCTATTTCATTTAAGTCACAAATGATGGAAATAAGTTACATTTCCTCCTGCTAGAAGAAAAGTGACATTTTCTTCTGCAGTTTGCATTTCAACTGAACTAAATAACAATAACTGATTGCTTATTGCTTTTCCTAACGTGCCTGTGTCATTAGCTGCCATAATAAGCACTGTGCTAAAGCTGGAAATTTATTCTATGCTAAAGCTGTAAATTTATTCTTCTTTGGTGTCTCACAGTGTTGGTTGATGAACAATTTCCTTTATTGATCACACCAAGCCTTTGCCATTGTTGCAAGTTCAGGATATAACCCTGTTCCCATAGTGATCATAAAGATTTTTGCCAATCACCTCAAAAGAAGCAGGACTGTGGGTTTTATACACACTGTGCACAGAAGCAATTGAGTTGTATAGAAATTCTTGAATCTCTGTGAACTCATACACCAGAATATCACTGAATTAAAATGTGTTTCTCAATGTGTATTTACATACTCACAAATTCAAATTGGTTACATAGCAATGAAGTTAAATAAAAAAACCAGGTCTGCTGTTACAATATATTGAAGCTCATACATCACATGCTAAAATACACTGTCAGCAGCAAATACAGCACTTGTTACAAATACAGATTCATCCCACCCTTAGTGACAATTTCTGTGCTGCAATAACTATTTAGTACTTTTATTCCATTTGAGCAGATCTTTACTGAGCCAGCATCCTTCCTGCAGGAGGAAATGCCAATAGATGTTTATGAATATGAATAACTACTAAACAACTGAACAAAAAAAAAATTCAAACCAATCACATCAACATTGTATCTGTAGTGCAATTAGCCAAGAATAAAATACAACTTGCAAGTGTTTAAAATCAAGGGGATCAAATTTAGCCCTCGGACAGAGAGATACAACAAAATCATGGACAGCTAAATTTGAACTGATTTTTTCCTTACACCTATTACTTGGGTTTTATATTATAGCACATTTGTTTGTCAAGTTAGCCTCACAAAAACTACTGTTTAAATACCATAGAAATAAATAATAAATAAATACCATAGAAACAAAGATATTGAGACACAAGAGGTTACACAGAGTCATGAACACAAACACTGCAAATACTCATCCTCAGGCTCCTCAATGCTACTGCATCCTTCAAGCTTCTCTGTGTTCAATGCTGTTTGGCAGAAAAGTGACACTCACCATAAGTAAAATACTCAATTTCTGGAGGAAGGGTGACCTCAGAGAGGTCGCTCTCCTCGATGTAGTTGTCCACGTACTGCTGTGCCTTGGTGGCCTGCAGGAATGCCAGGAGCCTCGCTGTGAAAGCAGCAATGAAGATGGACAGCATCCCAAAATCCAAAACATTCCACAGCTGCAGGATGTATTCCCTGGGTCCTTCCAGCCACAGCTCTTTGCATTCTGACCACATCATACCTGCAAGAAGCAAGAGAAAGGCATAGCAATGTTTGCCAAGCTGTTTGCATTTAAATCTCTGCATTCTCCCATTTCATGGAACTGGGTAACAGCAGTGGGGCAAAAACTCACTTGCTTGCAGTGGGACAGCACCATCACCCACCCTGACTAAGGCTCTCTGGGTTTCAACAGGGGTGATCAAATAGCAAGGCTTTAATTGAGATTAATTGACAAATACAGCTCAGGCATCCCCACAGAGGGCCTTGACTTTGCAGTGAAATTACTATGGTTTAACAACATAACTTCTGTACTTGCAAAGAAGAAAAATGTAAAATGTGGGGGAAAAACCCTCTTCTCACTTTGTTACCATTTACATTCATAAACCACTTCTGAATCAGAAGGATTCATCCTCACAGAGGAGCAAAACCACCCAACAAGACAGAAGAGCAAATAGACATGGCACAATTATACTACTTTACAGAATAAGATGGTTTTCAGCAGAGAAAGTGGAATCTGGTTACGTGTAGTTCCTATTTCTTACTCAAACACCTCCTCAGAAATTAATTTACATGGGTGTAATCCAGAAATTAATTTACGTGGATTTAATCCAGCTCACAACATCATGGAATTTATATTTTTATATACTTTACAATTTATGTCTGCAGGGAAACAATTGACACAAAGATGAAGGGGTCTTATACCTACCAAGCACCCATACCATGATCAGCATTTCTGTCCAGGTGAACTGGGTGGTCTTCACCCTAAAGATCTGTTTCGGGTAATCAGTGACAGTGACATTGGGCAGCGTGGAAATACCCTCGAATCTGTCTGAGGCATTGAACACCAGCAGGCCTAGGAAAATAATGAAGGATGCTGCATGTGCCACAAATTTCATAAATGGGCTTCGAAGAATTCTTCCAAGCTGCAAAGGCAGAATGAAAGCAGTCACTCAGTTTTCTCCAAAGAACATCAGGCATTCCAGAAGCGTAAACAGGCACTCAGAGCAGTCAGAAATCTCATCTCTAAAGGGTACTGCTGCAAGTGCACTGAGCTGTGGTGCTTTAATGTTTCAGAAAAAGCCTCCCATAGGGAGCCTCTTGGAGTGAGGTGTCCTGTTCCTGAGCGTTCATGGCATTCCACACACTCTAGAGGGCAATGTTGGAGGGGAAACGCTCCAAGGAATTACAAACAACGCCAGTGACCAGAAAGAGTTTGCAAAGCAAGCCCAGGGAAAGATAAATTATTAAAGCCTCAGAGTAGCAAAATGTTTGCCCTACCAAGAGTGTACTATTAGCTTGTCTACGACTGTAGCTCTAGGAAAAATTAGTCATCTTCTCATCTCTGGCTACTGTATTCCATCCACAGAGCACATGTTCACAACTAGAAGTGCCAAATAAACACCTGTGTCTACTAAAAGTAGCGATTGTTCCACAAAATGGGCTAAGAAGAACAAGATCAGAAACGTTAACCATTCTCAAATAAATTCAGCAGGTTTAATTCACATCTGCCCCTGGTAAAAGCACAAAACAGCAATGGCAGAAGCTGTCTGTCTGCACCAAAGGAGAGGACCAGCTGCCTCCAGAAGACCAGACTCTTAATACAAGGAATGGTTTTCCTGGGATTTGGGTCAGCAACTATGACCTAGGCAGACCAGCACCCACGGAACTGCATTTCCTACCTGTGCAAACAGCCTCATGTTCCCTTCCTGCTCCTGACCTTTAGAAAGCATTTTGTAATTGCTGGATCAAACAACTGACCTGAATGTACAGCAGTTTATTTGACATGAGCACCAGGAAAAACGTCAGATGTTTCTGGGACTGGGAATTAAAACTCAGGGACAAATGTCACTTTTCCATATTAGACATCAGCTAAAAATAGATTAATATGTTTCTATGATATGGAGCTGTGAGTGAGGGGTGTATTTACCGAAGTCATTAATGGGAAGTGACATTTCAGAGAATAAGGAGAGTAACAATTACACTATTTCCATAAAGGTTTATCTTTAAAGCAAATAAATATTTAACCCACAGAAAAGACCAAGTTCCCTTCCCTTCAAATATGTAGAAGTAGAGCAAAATTGTCCCCTCTTTGAGATGAATTACAACAGTGAAATATGAATCAAATTCTAATTTCTTTGCTGTACTCTTGTTAAGGAAATAAAATTGAAAGAGCACATCCAGCACAGAGTAAGCTTACTTTTTTTTTTAAAATGTTAATGTGAGAGAGAAATCTTCCTTCATCTGATTTACCAAAGATCTATAAATACACTTCATTTGCAAACAATTCACGTGCCACAGACTACCAGGATTCCAAAGTAACTGCTGTTACTTTCCTTGGGAGATCATCAGGAAAGCTGGAGGCATCCTTACACTTCCACATAGTTTCAAAAAGCTCAGAGTTTACACTTATGCTCTTGTACAAATATATCCTACCACATGGTTGGAATACTGCACTCAGTTTAATTTCTGCTCTAGGCTTCAGCTGGTAAACAGACCTCCTAGGGCAGGACTAACAAATATTTTACTTAAGATTAAGTTCTGCATCAGTGAAGTCAACAGATGTTCTGCTAATGGTTTATATGGGAACAGCATGAGCCCTTAAGATGCCATCAGAGGAGACTTAATAAAGAGTCTGAGTGGTGACTTGCAAAAAATCCATGTAAATAATACAAATATAATTACGCAGCACAGACGGTGAGGTGAACACATTCTATAGGAATTTAAAAAGGGAAAAAAGCTCTCAGAGAAAGTTATTTTTTCTTTCTTTAAACTTCACATCAGTTTCTTTTCATGCTTCATCACTGTGGTCCCCTCTTTACAGTGCAAATAAAACAAGTAGCATCTTTTGGCTCAAGATCAGAGAATGCTAAAAATACCACTAATTAAAATTTGGAAGCAGCAGACTTAGAGGTACAACATTGCATGTTAAATGCCAGAAGTTGAAAAGCAGCTCCCAGAACACCACAAGAGAGGTAATTTATAAAATTCAGTACCCTGCTACATGGTGCAATCCAATAACCAATGGCTAGAAATGGAAGGCCCAGTGCCACCACCAGCACCACCAGACACTTGATAGCTATGGTCTGCTCCCGTAATCCTGAGAGGTTTTCATACCAGATAGTCAGGAGCTGCTGCTGGCAGTTTGGATGGGCCACAAACTGCAAAGGAAAAGAAACAAGACAGGTTATCATTAATAAGAAGAGTTACGGAACTGCCGTGCACACAATCAGGATCACCATGGTAGGTGTTAAACAAAAAGGATATGAAAATAATTCTGGTAACTCTGATAATTTGTGTTGGGTTAAGAGGGAGATTTGACATCAGCTGGTTGTACCTTGGGATAAAGAATTAAAATACTGTAAATCTTGGATACCCATTTTATTATCCCTGTACTCTGCAGAGATCATTATGTACTATACACGCTGTTGTTTGCCAGGTCTTGCCTGCAAAACTCCATTAATATTCCAAATCTCATTAAAAGGTGCACAGAGTAGTACAGCAGGACAGACTTCTTAAAGAAAATCAAATTAAATTATTGGCAGTGAAAACACAGAACTTTAAAGCTCTCAAGAAGAGAAATCTGAAGCTGTTGCATGAACTTTAAAAAGGGAAGCAATCTTCATTCTTTAATCCACTTTGCTCTAAAATTAAAGACCCCTAAGCATTTTGGGGTGTGATTCATTAACCAGTTCACACGTTAATGCAGCTTGTACACAGAGTGGATTGGCCAATGGAAATAAATAAAAAGCTTGTAAAAGTCTTTTAAGAAATTAACATCAACTCAAACTACATTTCTATTCTTTTTCCTAGGCTGTCACCTTTGAAGCTTATGCAGCATAAAAACTGCCAGCCTGGCCCATTTGAGAAGAGATTGGGTTTTTTGTGTGCTTGTGCATTCTGACATATGCCCCCAGTCTCTTCTTTCACTAAGATGAATTTCATTGTCATCTCAGGACATCAAAGGGACAAATCCCACAGCAGATTAACTGTGGACAAAGGCAGAAAAGTAAATAATTATTTCAAATTACAAAGACATTTTTAAAATCAGGCTTAAAACTGTAAGGAAGAGGAGAGAAGAAATACCCACATCATTCCTCCTGTTACCAGTGGGAATGGGAAAAACAGTAAAGGAGCTTTAAGGGAGCTCACCCAGGGCTGTAAATCAGCCCACAGGCCCTGTGGCATCTCATCCAGAGCTCTGTGCTGCTTTATTCCTGCTGCTCTATCAACGTTTGGATCTGACACTAACAGATCATCTGCCTGGCTATAATTTTCCACAGAAAAGGGAAGATTTAGTGAATAAAATGCCAGGGGTAATGGGCAAGTTCTTCTCTGGCAGTGAGTCTAAGGGCTCTTGAGAAGATCTCAGTGACTTATTTAACTCTTGGCAACTGCACAATGTGCAGCAATTCTAAGACCTCGGAGCAAGTCATGTCACTTCTCAGCCATAAAAGCCCTGAAATTCATCCTTCTTCTCTCAGCCTCTACTGAAATATTTCAGTTTATGATGGTGTTGGTTTTATTTTCAGCAGCTGTAAACTCTGCTGTGTCCACCCATAGTGTGGGTGTGTCCCTGGATTATCTGTCCAGCCCTGCCTTCAGCTCCTCCAAGGAAAGTGGGTTCCCATCACATTTTACCTACTGTTCACATCATCCTGCAGCCTTCCTGCATTTCCCTTCTCCCATTCTATTTTCCATGCACTGTCATACTTGTCATCACACATGTTGATCTTATTATCACTCTGATCTAATATTTTCAGATCCAATCCAAACCCCAGGGAACAAAAAAGGTGCATGAGGGCAGTACTTGGTAATTTAAAAAAAAAAAAAAAAAATCCCTATTTTAATGTAGCTGCTTTTCTGAGCACAATTGGCTGTAACACTTCTGATGTTTTCAGTTTCATGACCAGAAACGAAGTCATCAGTATGTAAATATTTTTGTGTGTGACTAAGAGTGATTATAATGTTATTTATTCCTACCATCCTAATGACTGAGTTGATGTAGCAAGAGCAGATCCTGGCACACTCTGACACACAAAGTGAATTTTGTATCTTCGTTCTTATCTATCGATTCAAAACTTCAGTGCTGGAAAATTAAA
>JAWWEV010000134.1:3714271-3737960 GCA_035583235.1 Hafferia zeledoni
AAGCACACCTGTTTCACCACAGCTGGACATGTTTTACTTGGCTCCAAGCACAGCTGCTCGAGGAACTGAGAAGCTTCATTGGCAAGGAGGAAGAACGTCAGGAACTGAACCCCAGCCTGCAGGATCCTCCCTCAGATACTGAACCCTAGCCTGCAGGATCCTCCCTCAGAAACTGAACCCCAGCCTGCAGGATCCTCCCTCAGATACTGAACCCCAGCCTGCAGGATCCTCCCTCAGGAACTGAACCCCAGCCTGCAGGATCCTCCCTTCACCAGTCCTGCTCTCCAGCGGAATCCTCACATCAGTGAGAAGCCACAGACAGGAGCAGAGCACCTCTCAAAACCTTTACCTAATGATAAGCATCACAAGCTTTCAGACAGAGCAATGTTATGCACACTGAACAACCAGCTGGCTCATTACACACCAGGTAGATAATACACAAAAACTATCCTACATTATAACATATTTCTGTTTACTTTAGCTATTTTCATCTAAAATGTGTGACCTTCATATGGGAAATAAAAAATGATTTAAAAATTTTTCCACTGAACAAGCAATGCCCACTTGCCTCTTGTATTTTGCACAAATCAGATTTACTATGACCTTACCCTGCATCATATCATGGTCTGGACAGAGTTATTCCTGCATACAAGGCAAGATATTTGAGCAACACAGCAGCTGCAAAGGGCTGGAGAAAGCCTGATGATCCCTCTGCTTCTACCATGGACTGTTTCAATTATGGATTCCTTCTCTGTTACTTACCTGTCCGTTTTCATGTTCCAACTTCCAGAATTGCAGTAGAACAGAAAAGTGGGGCAAATAGTTGACACAAGAATTCCTTATTCCTTGTCCTGCTCATTAGCTCATCTACACCAACCCAAGAAATTTGTAATCTTGTTTCTAAGTATGTTTTTTAACCACATAAGCAATTTTTAAAAAAAAGGAGAGCAGCTGGAGAGACAGAGGTTCCATTCCGGGCCTTCCCAGATCCATAGAGCAATTTTCTAACATTTGTGCTGGAGAACAGGCTGTTATTCTTCCTGAACTACTAAATGCAATAAAAGATGGCATCAACAATTTACAAGCAGTTTACCCCACTGCTGAACTACAATACATTAGTGATCCTGATTCTATTCTAGCCCTGAAAAGGAAAAGCAGTCCAGTGATTACAGACAGAGCAGAGGAGTACATCATGCCAACAGCACTTAAAAGCAACACCACCAGAGTCAGCCACACAGGAGATGAGGACTGTGCCTCTTGGTCTGATAAAAGTAACCTCTAAGGCTCCAGTTTTAAAATTAAAGATGATAATTGCCTGAAAAACGAAGTGCTCAGACATGCACACACATAAGAGCAGCATTGTAGCTCATGACTCCCAAGATCTCTTAAACCAAGAGACCTCAAAAGTCTTGTTGCTGTCCCAGAAAAAGACTGTGCTGTTCCATGAGAGGAAGCAGCTCCTTGCTCAGTGCAGGGCCACAGAGGTGTTGTGGGGGCAATCCCACAGCCTCATTCCTGCTCCCAAAGGAAGGTTTTCCCATCCCTCCAGGCTCTGCTACAGCCAAGTGCCAGAAGAGGCCGCTGCTTAAGTTTGTTCCTTCACCAGTAAAAACAGTGTCACCTTCCGATCTGTTTGCATGGAAGTTTGCACATGTTCCACACAATTTGGGAGTCCCTGCAGCAAATCCAAAATGCATTAAAGGAGAGGTTCCTTCTCCCTTCTGAGAACTATTGCCTGGGCTTTCCAGAAGAGGGAGGTGAATTCAGCTGAACAGCAGAACATAAATCAGGCCAGCTGCAAGGTCTGACTTAGGTCTGTACTCTCCCACTGGTCTGAAACGACACAATCCATCATCCAAAATGCCCTCATGTCAGCTCACAGAAGTTCTGGCTCCAAAATGGAAAGAATTAGTCAAAAAAAAAAATTGGAACAAAATACAAGGAGGTATCAGGAGGAGGTGAACACTTAAGTTTGTTCCATCCTCTCCTGCCCCACAAACTATGCAGAGCTTTTTCCTACCATTACTCTTCACTAACTCCTCAAAGGAAAAAACCAACCCCCTGAATTCCTGTGGGAAAAAGAAGATCATATCTTGGTGACAGGAGGGTATCTATATACACAGAGACTAAGGAGAACATCTCCCCAGACACAAACCAAGTTAACAGCACTGCAGCAACAAAGAATTTTAAAGCTCAGTGTGTTCTGTTGTACCAGTCACAAAACTCTGCTGTGATTTTCAGAGATAATTAGGCATTCAATGCTTACTACATTTTATTTATGGGTTTTGTCCACCTTTTCCCCACTGGGACATCCAGTACCTTGTGAAACAAGTATTACATCCAATCTGCAATTTTAGTGGGAATCTGAGGTTGATTACTTTTTTGCCAGCAATTTTTGGCACAGGAGGGAGCCAGCTGTGCACTGACTGGTACCTTACACAGGTTACAGCTTTCAGAGAAGACATCTGAAATACCAACTAAGCGTTTTCTTGTGCAAACTACTTCACATCTTCCTGCCCGTTTCCCTTGCACCTTGTACTGAATATTTAGACTGCAAATTCTTCCAGCCAAGGATTCTCACAATTTCTTTGTGCACCCTAAAGCCTTAGTCATGTCAATCTGAGCGCCTTATGAGCAAAGTGATACTCAGAAACAAACTCATCTTTGTTTCATTAGCATACCCTATGATTTCAGGCATTAGCACCAAACATAAAATGTTACTCCAGAAAAAAAATCCCACTGCTGTGCCGAGAATGACCATGGGCACATAGCAGGGAAAATGGCAGTTCTGGGTCTCTTCCTCATTGCCCCAATAGTTCAACACACTCCTGCAACATTAATCAATGCCAGGCCTTCTGCCAATCTATCAGGCAGTGGCTGGTGAGCACAGACTGTCAGGACAGGACCACAGGAATTATGTACCAGGAAGAAATTCCCAGAGACAGAACTCACTCCAGGCTCAAATACCTATAGCTGTGGAAACTGAATTCCAGTTTGATCCCTTGGTGACATAATACCCATTTCTTAAAGGAAGGAACATGCCAACCATGCTAGAAGGACACCAGGGATCCAGAAGTTTAGGACTTATAATTCATCTGACATAGCTTCAACTGCCTAAAAATAAAGTGTCCGAGTCTAAACTAATCCTCCAGGCTCTTTTTCTGGTGGATAAAGACAGGCACCTCAAGAAAGAAGATAAATGACTACGCTGCTTTTCCCACTGCTATTTCCTCTCCCATTCCATCAACTACAAGAGAGCCTAGACAAGCAACTCAAGCACAACTAACTTTCTGACAGGTAAAGACATGTGAAGGACCAATTCACTTGAAGTCCAGATTGCTGGGCATGGGGTATTTGTGAGGAATTGTGAAATCCACTTTTATTTATGATCATCCCATTGTGCGCCCTACCATAATTATTTCTGTACTTTACAATTGTCTCTAGGGTGATTTTAATTAAAGCTTCTTCCATAAATGCTGAATATCTTATCTTAAAACTCAGCGTGTTTGCTATCTGGTAATTAAAGTATTTAATTAAAAACTAAATATTATCCTGAAAGCATAAAATACTCAAGCAATCCTCAGAGGTAAGTCTTTCTAAATCGCAGTATGTTATAAAAATAAGTGAATAATTCATGGACAACGTACATTTTGCAAGTCAGGGAAAAGAAAGTTAACATCCCTACTAGTAAAATTGAATACACTTGTCTTGGAGTAAGTTTAGTCAGGGTTAGTATATTTTTTTATATATATATATATATATATATATGTAAAAAATCACATATATAAAGTATCCCATATATATATATATATGTACACGATTGCATCTTTGGAAATAAATTTTGGAAGAGCACATCAAACAGGATAAGGTGCATCTCAAGAACCCAGGTTTTCTGCACAGGTGTCCTAGATCTCTGTGGGAAATCCGGCTTTTTATCATAGCATAGACTTTAAAAAATTACACAGATACAAAAGGGATGCATTAGCATCTCGAGTAGAAACGGGTGCAATGGGTCCTCTGGACCTCAGCTGAGCCAATAAACAGGCGATTTCTCGGCGGCTACACTTGTATCCAGGCGGAAAAAGAGGGGGAAAAAAAAAAAAAAAAGGGAAGGGGGAGAAGAAAGAGATGGAATGTCTTGTGTCCCGGCGCACACCGAAGAGGCAGAGCCCAGGGGCTGGGGAGGGCAGGCAGGGACCGGGCGGTGCCCTCGGGCAGTGCCCCCGAGCCCCGCGGGCGGACGGCCGGGGCCGGCAGCGCTTCCCGGCTCCTTCCTGGAGCCGCAACTTGCCGGGAGCCGCATCCCCGCGCCTGCCCCGGGGAAGTTGGCGGCCAGCACCCCGCGAATACCCCACCGCGGGCCCCACTTACATGGTGCTGGCAAAAGTGGGGGGCGGGTAGTAGCCGTAGGGCTCCCGGAGGGTTTTGACAGCCCTTTGGGGTGGCGGAGGGGGCTCCGGCCCCCCATTGACGCCTCTCCAGCCGCGGCGCCGGCGCTGCTGCTCCTCTTCCTCTGCCCCCTCCTCCTCCTCCTCCTGCTGCGGAGGGAAGGTCACTCTCCCCTGCTCCTTGCTCTTCCTGCTCTTGCTCGACATGGTCAGGGTCCCCTCAGGCGGTGGCGGCGGCTGCTCCCGCTCCCGGCCGGCCTCGTCCTGCAGCGTGTGCGGCGGGGAGGGAGGCGGGAGAAAGAGGAGGAGGAGGAGAAGGAGGCAAGCCCTGCGCGGCGGGGCACAGAGCACCTGGAGAGGACGAGCCCCTCGCCACAAAGCCGCGGCCGCCCCTCCGCGCTCTCCTGCCGCCCGCGGGGAAGGCGGCGCGATGCGCAGCCCGGCAGCGGGAGCCGGGAAGTGCCGGGGAGGCGAGCAAGAGACGCGGCTCCCGGCTCTGCCCCGCTCCTCCTCTCCCTGTCATCATCCCTCGCTAGGACAGCATCGTCACGGAGGCAGCGGGGCCGGGGACAGCACGGCCGCCTCCCGCAGCGGGCGCTCGGGAGAGGGAAGGAGGGGACGCGCCCGTCCCACCTCCATCACCGCGCGGGGGAGGCGCGTTATCCCCGCGCCGCTACAAATGCCCCTCAGCCGCCCCCGCAGACCTGAGGGACACCTTTTTCCCGCCCCCGCAGACCTGAGGGACACCTTTTTCCCGCCCCCGCAGCCCTGAGGGATAGGTTTTCCCCGCCCCAGCTCTAGGTGTTGGTGCTGCCGGGAACCCTCAGGATGTCCCTGCACCGAATCCCGGCTCCCGTGCCAACGTGAGGCGGGGGGCTGCCAGCAGCAAGGTAATTTTGACTGAAATGGCCCAAAAGCTGTGCCCAGCCTCGCCAAGCCCTCACAAAGTTCGGTCGTTACTTAGAGAAATACTCACCCCCACTCCTGAAACTGTTGAAGTTGAAATTTTCAGGTAACAAGAGGCACTTTTGACTGACTTACAGACGGTAAAAGCGAGCTAAGGTTCCCGAAGTGTTCCAGGTGTTTCTGCCTTTGACTTAAGTGATTTGTGTGGTGCCAAGCTGAAAAACAGTGGGAGGATGCTGAGGCGCCCATGGCACGTAATCAGAGCTAATTATGCTCTATAGATACCAGTCACAAGGATTCCTGCCTTACAGAGATATATTACCTCTTCTTTTATTATGTGGAATTTTTTGGTGTGTTATGCCATGGGGAAAATTATTCTGTGACAAAACTGCAGCCCCATTAAAATCAAGGCAGAGCATGCAGAAGAGCAGGTACACACAGACTGCATGTGCCAATTTATACATCATAAAGCTAGTTCTGTCTATGCTGAGATGCCATTTTTCTATTGCTTTAAACATGTTTTTTAAAGCATTATGTGGCTATGAGTGTAAATTTGTGTTAACTTGCATTCAAAATCTATATTCATGTCCTGATGAAGTTGAAATCTAAGTGTTCCAATTGCTTTAGAGAAACTGGACTTTGAATCCACATATGACTGCTTAGATGGAGTTCTCACCTGTGAGCATTATCAAGTAATCTCTTAGTATAATTAGGTAGTAACTCATTAGCTCACACTGTTATCAGTGTGATCCACAGTTTTATCTTTGGTGTTTCCTTATGTACAAAAGTTGTCCTCATGAAACACAGGGAAAGCCAAACAAGAGTTTCCAGGAGATAATTTACTCAGCTACAGCTTTGAGGAAAGAATTGGGTTTTATTTTTGTCAGTTTAATTAACTTGCATCTTGAATTGCTTAGAGAAGTGGGTTTTTCTGCCTTTCATCACATGCAAAAGCCCTTTGATTGGAATTTTGTGTGTGACGGGGGAAGTTTTGCTCTCTAAGAAACCAATACATTGTGTAGCTGCTGCAACTTTGAAGCGCTGAGGGTTATTCATTTAGGACAGTCTAGGTGTCTAAGCTAAATAAAAATACTGTAAGTGTGGTACATTTTAGAGCATAGCCATGTAGTGTCAGACCCTGTATTCCTTCGACTTAAAAAATTATACTGCCAATACCCTTTTTTTAAAAAAAACCCCATTGTTATTACAGTGGGCTACAGAAATGTCCTTCCAGTTGCCTTAAGAATTTCCCTTGAGAAAAAAACATAAAAGTACAGCTCAAAGTTGAAGAGAAATGCTCTTGCTTCCCAAATGGATGCTCAGAGCAAGGCTTCCACATATCCAGGTTTATGTTCTTTTCAGAAGAAGACAGAAAAGGGGTTTAATATTGGTTCTTTGTTTTAAGAAAGTCACATTCTTGTGTTTTCCATTATGCTTCCCATCACTAATTTGAATTATGTGTTCTATGGGCTGTGTTTTTCATAATCTGGGTATTGTGTAAGTAGAGATTGCTGTTTCTGCAGTGGAAGGTAATGCCCACTGTCTCTTCTGTTATCCAGGTGTCACTGGTACTACTTGACTTGGAGTCATCCTTGCAGAAGCCTCCATGATACATCCCTCCATTTCAAGGGGTAAAATAGTAACTGCCCAAGTAATTACAATGCTATAAATTACAGTATATGTTTCCTGCCATAGAACTTTCACCTAAGCTGTTTCTGTCTTTTGATTCTGAAAATGCTCTGTGAGACAGTGGCAAAAAACCTTATTAAAGTCATGGTGTGTTTTCCTTCATCCTGCTCTTCCTGCTTTACTTGTTTGGACAATTTTGGCCAGCACTTGTTTGCATTTGAACCTTACAGCAAAATAACAGTGGAGAAATTTTCCCCTTTGTTTATTTCCATGAGATCTGATCTGAAAAACGGCCAGGATGGCAACAAAGGAATCCAATACAAATTTCAAATGTGTTTTGTGTGGTTACAGTCTTAGAAACATTTCATATTTCTAACTGAAATGTGTAGGGTAATAATCAGAATCAGTCCCTCATTCTTTTCTCCTGACTGACTCCATCGAGACATGGTAGAATTAGAGTGGAATAGGATTCTGTTTGTATGGATTGACTGCTCTGGTAGAATTTATCTGTTCTCCTGAAAACTATGAGAATTATACAATTCAGATTTTAAAATTTCTATTGGCACTATTCTTCAACTGGAAGGGAGTGATCAAAAAATAGCTTTTCTAAACTGAACTAAAGCACCTCTTATGAAACCACAGCAACAAATTTCCCTGAAATATTGTCAAAAACATTTCTCTCTCCCATTCTTTTTTCAGCATTCAGACTGAATGAAGTAAAGATCTGAAATATGCAAACAGATAGCACAGCTGGCATTCAGTGTGGTAAAATATCAGGAAATACATTCAGATTCTTAGACTGAACTGGTGTAGCAGTAAGGCCTTGCAGATCCATGAGGCACCCAAAGGAGTGGATCTGCACTCCAGTAAGACTGGGAAAAGTGATGGGGAAAAAGATCATTTAGTGGATTATGCCCTGAGGATTTCCTTCTCTGAGAGGTACATTAAGAGTGGTAATTTGGAAATAAATCTCACCAGTTTGCTGAAAATTGGATTGCTGACACTAAAACCTCCTTGTTGAAATTAAGTGATTTAGATTTAAGAACCGGTGAGATCCAAGAAACTTCTAGTAACAATTTCCCTTGCAAAACAACTTTTTCTGTTATGTATACCAAATTATTATTTCCCTGCCTTCTTTTTTTAAAAAAAAAGAAAAACCCCAAAGTAAGATTATCTTCCCTCAAGAGACAAAACTAGTTTTTATTTGCTTCAAGTGATGGGTGAAGAGAAGTAAAAAGACACTCCTGGTAATGCTAGAAATAGAAACCAGGTCGTGCAGTACATTGAACCCTTCTCTAAGTGTGTGTGCACTACTTTCATAAAAATTGGGAAGTTGGTGGGAATAGCAACAGTGTAATAAAAGGAAAATTGGCCTTCTTTGCCTCATACTGGGAATTTGCCTACTTGCCAAGAACCCAGCGTTTTCAAGGACATTTAGCTCCTACATCAAGGACTTCTATGAAAGTCTAAACAGGTTAATCAGCATGAAGAAAAAAGGAGAAGTGATGTGATGTCACTGATCTGTAAGCAGATCTCAGCCTCAGAACTAATATTATGGTTTTAGGCTTTTAAAAGGGATGAAAAGACACATTCCTGAGACTGGAGCCTGTAATTCCAGGCACAATGTGCAGCCATTCAGGCCCACGTGAAGTGAGTGGGTACAAAATGCTGTCAAATCACCTGCTGCAAACCAGGCCCTCAGAGCTGTGTGCTGCAGTTCAATAATGTGGTCTACTTTGTGATATTAAAAAGCTGCTCAAGTCTCCTGCCAGTGAAACCATTAGGTGGACACTCAGCTACACTTTCCAAGGTCTGCAAAATGGCTCCCAGGAAATGGACAAACACTCCTTCTCTCTGGCATTAAGTGGCAACTGTTTGTACACACATGTTTGCATCTCAGTTCCTTTTTATCCTAAGGCAAGCCAGGTATGTCTTTAGACAAATCCAATGTCTCTGCACATGTTTGAACAAATCCACAGGATCCTGAGCCTATTCCAATTAACTTTTATTCCTCTCTTTTCACTCGTACTAGTAAAAATTAGAGGATAACAAAACCGCTACCAGGAAAGGGGCTACAGAATCCATTCCCTTATCTCTGCATTGCCCTGGGGGCTGTAGGTAGCTCATAACCTTTAGAAGGTACACTTTTGTAAGATTTGCTTATTGTTTATATATGAGGCTGCATTTTCTTCCTTGCATTGGTTTCTGTGTCTCTGTGTCAGTCACTACTGCTTGGAAGTGTAAACATGAAGCTTGGCCTACTGCCGAGTGCAGGGAACCATGTGATAGGTAAAACTGTGGTCACAAGACACCATCTTTAACTAGTGATTTTGTGTTTTGGCAGGGATTCAGATATTGGGTGGGTAAGTGCAATATGTCCTGTCCCCTTGGTGGTTGATAGCAAAAATTATTGCATGGATATATCCAGTGTTTCAACTAATGAGCTTGAGAGTTGCACTGGTTGTATGGAGTGCAGAGTAGCTCTTATTTTAGAAAGTTTTCAATGATTTCCATCCTGTGCAAGTAATTAAGTCTGAGTATTTTTGGACACAGTTTGATCTTTCTTTAATTGGGGGAGCAGGATTTGAGGCACTGTGGGGTTCAGAAGAACATAATATAAATAATAGCAAGAGACAAACAGGTCAAGTGATGAATTAAAACAGTTCACAGTGATTTTTAAACCCAGAAACAAGTGGATTTTTTGCATTGTTTTGTGAATTTATGCTGTAACATATTTTAATTTTTAGACATGTTCTCACTTGTGGCACCTTAGCAGAAAGAAATTTAAGCAGAAGCTTACCGGTGTAAAAGAGAAATCTGAGTGACAGGAGAGGCTCCCTGAGGAGGACAAAATCCTTCATCCTGGTTTGCATCATTCAAAGCTCCCTTATCCAGGATTTCTGGTGATTCTGACTGAAAGATTGCCTGATTCTGTCATAGTTCAGAGCCTGCTTTTCCTAAATCACATAAGAACCCTTGGATGTGGTGCTAACTACTTGCCATACCTCAAAGCATTAAATCCCTCTGGTTGGAAGAGGAGTGAACAGCACAGTGCATGGTGTGGACTGAAAATGCAATCTCTGCTTCCGTGGGCTGCTGTGGAATAGGTGATAACACTCCCCCAGCTGTGCTCACTGTGGCTCATCCCAGACCACTTTGCTGTGGTGGAGGAATGGGCAGCTACAGGGGCAGGACAAGTGCCAACACTCTGCCTTTCCATTGCAAATAACGTGTTTAACTTAGGACAAGTTCAGGTGTTCACAAGGTTGGAGATCCCATATATGTGTTGTGTTATGAAATTAAAACACCTATGTAGAGTTTTGCTGCAGTTTTCCTGCCTTGTATATAAGAAAAGGAGTTCTTCAGGAAAAGGAGTGAGAAAATGCCAAAGTTTCTAGTAATTGAGAGGTGTTCAGAATGAAAGAATTACAGACTATTCTGAGTTGGAAGGGACCGACAAGGATCATCGAGTCCAACAGTTAAGTCAATGGCCCACATGGGGGTTTGAATCCATGACCTTGGTGTTATTACAACCCTGTTTTAACCAACTGAGCTAATCTCAGGGTTCAATACCAAAAAAGAATGGAAACCCCCCAAACAAACAGGATATTTCTGTGAAAGAGACTGTTTCTGTCACACTTTCTGTTATAATCTGCAAAGCAACTGAGAGGGAAGATGGGAACGTGTGGAAAAAGGGAGATATGACAGTACTTTTAAATTACTCCCTGAAGCCAATTTGAAATACCCTGAAGGTAGAATAACTTTTGCCATGAAAATTAGAATAACTGCTGTTGTCACTAACAGGTAGATGTCATATTGAATTAATATGTTTTGGGGAGGAAGATGGTTGGAGAGGTAAAAGGGTAAAGAATCAGCACTCCTGCCTTTCACCAGTGCCTCTGGTGTCCTGGTATGTGTGAGCAGGTGCTCACACAAAGGTGTGGAGGTCCCATTCACTTTCCAAATTAAGCAAAGCAAAAAAACTTTTAAGGATGTTCTCTTTTTCTTTCTCTTTTTTTTTTTTTTTTTTTTTTTTTGGTGAGTTCAGGTCAATTCCGTCAATCAAATTCCAATCACTTTCAGTGGAATTTGAGATTCATATTTAGCTTTAAATAAAAATAGTAACCCGTGAAAAGCCGGGAAAAGTTTTCCCAGGGCTTCAGGACACAGCCAAATGCAGCTGGACTGGTACCTCAGACAAATTAAGGAGAAAAGGTAAATCTCAGAAGACCCTCATAGGTTGCATTAATTTTTAAAACATCCATGTCCATTTTTAGGAGCAACTACAGCTCCCATTAAACCTCAGAAAATGAGACCAGAGGTGCTTATTCAGCAGAAGAGCAGTAGAAGGCAAAGTATTTTGTGGTAACATGACAGACAGACAGAAGGAAATGTCTTTCATGCAGAAAACATTGATAGGACTATAATAGAGGTATTTCCATCTCCCTCAATATTTTTCATTACAGCTGCTGTGTGGAAAGTGCCTGCAACAATGAAGTCTTTATCCAGGAATCCCACCCCCTCAGCTTCCAGATTCAGCTAACAGGGATTTGATACAGATAGAGAGCTCAGAGAAAATTCCTCTTAATCAGAACAGGTAGAGTAAGCCCTGAAAAACTGAAATACTGAGCATCAAAACCAGTCTGTAAGGGAAAGGTGATACAAACTGTCTCCTTATCAGATGAAACAGCTGTTGACAGAAATATGTGCCTGCCAAGCTGAGATTTAGGAAAATTGGGAATCTGCACCTTCTGGGCTTTGATGTGGGCATGGAATTCATTTGAAGAGATCCGAAGGTTATTCAAGGGCTTGTTGAAATCAGATGTGTAAATATACATCTTGTGTGTAAAACCAATGTGTTAAAAGATTTGGAGAACCATTTAAAAGAAGTTGCAAAAACAAAACTGTGGCCAAAATTGGTTTCTCAAATTAGTAAAATCCCTTTTACATATGTAATAATCAAAAAATAACTGACAGGCAGTATTAGATAAAAAAAAATTCAGGAGCCTCACACAATTAAACTTTCCATTTTTGAAGTTATAAAGCATCAAAGGGGAACCCTTTAAGAGCTTAAGTGTCACTATAAAACAGGCTATTAGCTTTGTCCATTTTTGATCAATCCATTTTCAGATTCAGGTGGTGCTCAACATAACTCAGTATAATTTCAGCAAACCTTCTAGCAAGAGTGACTCTGTTACGTTGCCTGTTCTGTCCAACACTCAGAAATGGAAAGCACTGATGGCACAGGACTCTCTTGTAGAAATGGTGTCTCTGCCACACAGGAGGGACAGAAATGCAACTTGGCTGTTCTTCCTTCTTGACACTTAGTTAGGAAGATCCTTTGTTCACAGAAAAGATGCCCCAAATTGCAGACATTTGCATTATAAAAAGGGGAGGGTGAAAATTATTTGCAACACAAGCAAAGTTCTAGAAAGGCCAGCAGTGATGCACTGATTTGTCCTCAAAGCAGTGAGATACACAGAAGAAAATTAAAAAGGTTTTGGGGCGGAGGAAGAGTTTGTTTTGGCATTTTCAGGGATGGCATCCCTGCAGAAGTGGAGTGGATATGGAGATGGAATGAAAGGAAGAGAGCAGGAGTGTATTGGCATTTTCACTCTTCTGTCCTTGTGACATCCCCCCAATTAACACAGCACAGCTCATTAGTTCATGGAAGGACTGGTAGGCACTTTCCTGAGCAGTGTCTCCCTGTGGCCCTATTAGATCAGATATGCAGAGTCCATTAAATAATCAGCATCCAGTTTTGTGGGAACCACGAATAAAATCCAAATAAAGGGCACAAGCCTGTCCTTGACTTCTGCAGTCCATGTGGCCAACTGAGATGTGAGACCTGACTCTACACACCACGAGGAAAAACAAGCAGGAAATCCGGTGTACCAAGGCATATGAAGCTTGATTGTTCCCATAGAAGTTCCCTACTTATATTCCTTTACTTTTTCTATCTTCCCTCTTTTCCCTTTGCTGCCACCCCCAAGCAATGGAGCAACAACTATCAGAAGTTGGAGCCAGGTCAGCAGCAAAGCCCTGGCAGAGAATTGCCTGTCACCACCACGGATTCTGTCTGAATCTGGGTAAGGAACTGAGAAATGTTACCTGGGCATTTTGGATCAATCCCTACTACATTTCAGAAACTGTTTTACTGGACTTCAGGCAGAGTTGTGATTATTCTCTTCTGTCCTCTGTGTTCTGCATAGATGGTTTGTTTTTTTTTTTATTTGTCCCCTCTCCATTTTCTCCTCCTTGTATTTTATTCTTATATTTCTTTGCTCCCATGGTCCCTTAGGGCTATCAGATCCCTTGGATACTCCCTGCTTAGTGCAGAAAAAGAGAAGCTCTACCCAAACTGTCCTAGACAAGAAAAACAAAATTTGCATTTTATAATATCCATTTCTTGTCTTTTTTTATGTGCTTATTTTAAAAGTTTTTTCCTTCTGATTTTTATGGACAGTCCCTGTGTCAGAGAGTCCCTTTTCCCTTGTTGTAGAGTCTCAGAGCACAACAGCACAGAACATACAACATAATTCTAGGCTGTAAATGTATATATAAAGCATAGCAGTCACTACAGTGCTGCTTCTGCCCTTTTTTGCCAGTTCTCTCCCACTGCTCTGCCTTTTGGCACCTGCCCAGGGAACACTTGGATACTCCTGGTGCTCAGGATACTCTCGGTGTGGGAGGGTGGCCTGACCAACAAGTCTGAGATGGTTTGGCAAACACCTCAGAAAATAAAAGATCCTCCTGTGCAGCAACAGAATAGGACTCAAAAAATGCAGGAAATTCGGTGGGGTACCATTGTCCATTGTGTTTATTACACCAAGTAGCTGTTCAATAGAAATATCCTCTAACATCTATTTAATATCATAACTGATTTTTTAATACTGACACAAAATGGTGGGGACTTGTGAATACTATTGATTTATTTGGCTGCTGAATTGAGGTAGAAATGGGAGACATAATGAGAATGGATGTGAGGAGCATTGTGCACAAAAACAATTGGCAGTTCAAGAGAAACAGACCCAACCAGAGCATAAACACAACCTTAAATGTTATTAAAACGGTACATTGGGTCATTCATGCCATTTGATTACTTTAACATTTGTAACCACATGGGACAGGGACTTGACATGAAGAATGGAATGGCTATTGCACAATGGACTATTCAAATTGAAAAATTGGCCAAGTGCATGACGGGCAATTTGCCTTCCTTTGAAGCATCTTGCATTTGCCAGGCAGAGTGGAGAATATTGGACGTGATGGATCATTGGCCTAATGGAGCATGGCACATCCTCTGTTCCCATTAAAACTGACTGGCAGAGGGCATTGTTCCAAACACAAATTTGGGATTTAAAGTAAATGTATATATTCTTCTGAGCTGTCCCTCTAATAAAAAATTACAAGTAGCATGATTTCAGTTAAAACTTAATAATTTCATATAGTTCGATTTTTTTTTTATTTTTTTTTTTTTAGTCCTGCACTCTGATTTACAGATTTATTTATGAGACATATAATTTATTACAATAATGCAAGGTGTAAAAAGTTGTGCAGCTGAGAAATGTGGTGGTCTTGTGACAGAAGTACCTCTAGCTCAGATGAAGGGAATAGTCTTGGAAAAGTAGAGATACAATTCAGTGATCTCTGTCTTTATTCCCTTTCAGCCAGAATAATGCAACAAACCTGCTCAGCCCACGGCCATAAAACCTCTTATCAGAATTAACCCAGAATTAAGAAATAAAAAACCATTTAAACCTTTTTACAGGCAAAGGCAGGGCTGGAATGGATAAGTACCTCAGAATTACATCATTCTTCTTTGTGCCAGGTCCACACCCTTAGGAAAAGGGCAAGGCAGGGCATCTGCTGTTGTTGCCTGGCTGCCCATTATTGCTACAAAAAATTAAAGTTTAAAGGGACTAGTCTTGAAAGTGATTTGGTGTTTTACCTGTTTCTCTCTTGTCCTTTCTTTGAAAGCTATTGTAGAACCTTTCCACAATGATAAAGGCAAAGAGCTTTTAAAATCCATCCACCTCCAAGTCATTTACTTCATAATTATTAAATTACCTCGGGGTGAACATCCTCCAGTGAGCAGTAATAGGAGCAAAGGAGACTATCACACTATCTAACTTCTAAATTAAGTAATGAATTAAGAGTCTTCCTGGTGTCTTTATGTATCAATGGAGTAAAGGAGCTCTTCCAGTCATTCTAAATGCCTGTATTAGGGAATATAACAAGAGTTTTCCAGTGTAGCCACCTGTGTTTGGTCCCTAAAGTCAGGCCATGCATTGTGGCCAGAAAGAAGAAGCTCTAAAAGGAACTGAAAATTCTTGCTATGGCAGAGGATGTTCTATATTGGCAACCAAACAGAGACAGGAGAATTCCAGAATTTTGTGAAACACAGAAGTGCCAAGGTCGCTGTATTTAACATGGATTTTGTGTGATGTCCTAACTGGACTAGCAGAGATCATTCACAACTCCTAGCACTCAGCTTAAAATTGCAACTTGGCTCTTCTCCTGACAAATAACATTCTAAGACCTCGAAATAGAGACAGAAATAAAGCCATAAGTGAGAGACTGAGGTGATTCTTTAGGTCCAGAGCTCACTTAGCAAACATTTAGTTTCTCTTTTCTTAGAACATAGTTGGCAATGCCAATCATCTTTTAATTTTTAGCAAGATAAAAAGAAGAAAAAAAATCAACTAAAAAAAAATGTATATTACTCTTGAATATTTACCATTTCCTCTCTGCTTTCTTTTTTCTCTTTCTTTAAAAATGTATATATGCTTTTTCAAAAATATGCTATATGTAAACTTATATATAAACTAAAAGAGCAATTTTGTCTGTCAGCCTCTGGACTGTCTGAGATCTTCAAAATGTCCTTGTTGGGATGAGGAGCAATTAAATTTGGTAACTCTGGTTTGGGTTTAGTTTTGGTTTGTTTCTTTGTTGTCAAAATGAGTTCTTGGGGGTTTTATTAAAATTGAAGAGAAGAATTTAAAAACATGGAGAGAAAGAGGTCAAAGGCTCTCAGGAGTGAAATAAAACCAGCTATTGCCAATGATGCTTGAACTTTCCAAGTCATACCGAACACAAGAACAGAATGTTTGGTTTACCAGCTTTATCCAAGTTTTCTCTGTTATCACAGGCACATTAGAGGCGTATTAAGCACTTTGGGACCCCAACTACATCAGAATCCATTGCTGGAAATGGGGATTTAAATGCCAAATAAATTATTTCAAGATTTGCTCTGAATCCTGTCAGATTTGGACACTTCCCTGGGAGAAGGATGCAAGGGAGACATTGATAGAAGACACGAGGAAGAAGGTGAAAAGGTCCCAAATACAAAAGCTCCTTCTGCTTTCTATTTACAGTTTTCAAGGTTCAGCTTCCTCCATCCTGGTAATCCCAATTTGTCCAAAGAGCTTCACTTGTGAGGAGTGATGTGAGAAGGACAACTGGGCATTGCTCTACAAGGCTGTCAGCAAAGTGCCAAAAGGACACCTGAGTTTACCTGAATTTCGTGCTTCTTACAAGTGTTTTCATTTTAGCCCTTTGTACATTGTGCCAGTACTCGCCTGGGAATGGTCAGGTTGCCATATGAAGAGGTTTGATGCTTACAGAGTGCTTTATCTTTTCAGAGAGCTTAAAGAACATAAATAATTGCTGTAGTGTACCCACTACTCAAAAGGTTAAGCAGAACCTGAGTTCAGAACAAGTTCAGGGTCAGACCATCTGCCTCCACCTCAGGAAAGGCTTGGAAGTGCTTTCCAAAGCAGCCATAGCTGGCAGCTGTGAGGAGATGATGGTAATTTCTTCTCTTTGAGGCAGCCAGGGAAGACACTGAAAAGGCATAAGCTGCCACAAATAACAACTTCCCTGTCACAGGACATGCAGGATTTTGGGAGAGGTGGAAAATGATGTGAAAAGTAGTAGCTTTCCACACTGGTGACAGCTTGGGCACAAAGTGAGGTTGTTTCTGAGAATGCTGAAAGTGGAGATAACACAGAAGATCGTGGGTAATAAGCCGAGACAAGACAGTTACATGAAGAGGTTTCTTCTCAAGCTGCCTGCTCTGATGATTCCTGCTGCTTTCTGAGCGTGTTTCACTGGATCATGTAGGCAAACACTTCCATCCCTGGCTGCTGCCTGTGCCTGCAAACGCCTCCTGGCTTCCAGGACATGGTGAAACCCAAGTTTTACTACATCTTTCAGGCTGAAGGGATTTACGAGCAGCTTGTGCAGCCAGGGAATAGGAGGTCTCAAGGGCTTTCCTTTCTATTAGGACAAACCCATTACTTTTATGAGCTTTTAAGTAAAGCATTGGCAAAAAGCAAAAAATAGTCGTTGATATGAAACATGGATACGTCTTTATCCGTGCATGAGAAATTAAATAATTTTCATTAGTTTTCAAGGATAAAAACTAACTTTGACATACATTTAAATTGAGGACAGGCTGGAGATAAGGAAAATAAAACATTCTTTGTGAGAGCTGCTCTCAAACAACAGAAATGTTCATTTCTCATTCACCAAGTCACAGCTCAGGCAAATAGTTTTGGGTCATTGCCCAACCCCTTTGCCCTGAATTTGGATTGGCCATTTTGCTGCTGTATGAGCAGTCACTGTGCTCTGCTCCAGAGAATGCTTCTGGGAATACATTTTTGTGCTGTGATTGCAGTAACAGTAAATACAACTGGCCTTCCAGATTATAAAATACTGGATGTATACAGGTCACTCCACTTAGCATGGCTGCTTTTAAAATGCATTTTCTTTCCTGCCTTTTCAGACAGTGAGGTCAATAGGTCGGCCAAATGTGATGCGAGTTTCCTAGCCAGGCTGTGGAAGATGTTTATTAATATGCATCCATTAGTAGTGCACAAAACAACTTATAAATTATGCATTGACCTTTCTTATCTAGAAAACTATTCAACTGTCCAATTTAAGGTAATATTATAGTGTAGCAGGAGTTGATTATAGGCGATTATAGGATACCACATTTAAATGAAGATCCACTTTGCTATAATAGAGGTCTCAGAAACCACAGACATGCAGAACTGGGTATATTCTCAGCCATCAATTCCATTCTCTGGGATCAAGTGTAGTGACTCTCATGGATCTTTGTAAAACCTGTCCTTAGGCATGCCCAGATCCCACAAATCCTGTAAATGATCTCTTTATTATTAAAATGTAGTTAGAAAGTTATTCCTAATATTTAAAATTATTTTTCCCTTGCCGTGAAAAAGGATATTTAATTTTCAAAATTACTTCTCTATGACTAATCTCATTGTACAAGGTGTAGCTTGAGAATGGATTCTTTGACTGAAACCATTCTGACCCAATTTGGCTCCATCTGAGTGCAGCCATGGCACCCTCACACCAGTGCCACTTCAGTCCTGTGAAGCACAGGCTTCAAGGGCAGTTTCCTTACAAAGGGCTCCCACTGGTAGTGCTTATCCACTTATTTCCATGGGCTGGGATATAATAATTACATTCACACTGTACGGACTTTTATTATCCAAGTACAGTGATACAGCTTTTAGATGTAAAAAGATGTATTTTTCATAGAATCACAGAATGGTGTGGGTTTGAAGGGACCTTAAAGATCATTTTGTTCCAGCCCCCTGCCATGGGCAGGGACACCTTTCCCTTCAGACTTTCACAGACCAGGTTGCTCACAGTTCCACCCAACCTGGTCTCGATCATTCCCAAGGATGTGGCATCCATTTTTAAATCTCCTTTTTCCCCCCAGTTACCTCTTGCCTGCAATTCATCTCCTAAGGAAGGAAAGTATCAAGCTGTTTGAATATCTCTAGACAGATAATATAAACAGAGAGGTTGTGTGTTCTTAAGAACAATGAAACAAGTTTTGTAGCCATTAAGAATAAGTAAATATGTTGAATCGATAAAAATAGAAGACTTAGCCTATTCAAGCATTATTTTTAAGTGGTCACAGTTCTAGCAGCACGGTGCTGCACTGCTTTGCTTTTGTAAATGGATTTATCAACAGTTTTGGAGGTAATATCACTCTTTTAGCAAGGAAAATATTGCCTGTTTTCACTGGCAGGCGTGCAACATTTTTTCACTAAAGATGTAAGGGCCACATTACCAGGCATGGGGTTCAATGCAGAAACTAAGGTTAACAATAAAACTTTACCACCCAATAAAGCTTGCAAGCCCTCATATTCCAACCAGCCAGCTGAAGGAGATGCAAAATGCTTGGCCAAATAGAATGTGGGCACACCCTTTATAGAAACACATAAAAGAAACTTTTATTAAAACAACATTTCTTCAGAATCTGGTGTGGAAGAGGAGACTGCCTGGACAGACTGACACACAGAAAGAGGGAGGCCCCTGAGTGCTGTCACCTGCTCCAGTTTGGCTCAAGTCATTGCTGCCAAAAAGTTTTGAATGGTTGTTTAATCCTCCATGCAAAACTACCTTGACTTAGGGTATCCACTTCTTCACATTTCTGAGAAAAAGGGGAATTCTGGGGAACTGGGGCTTTGCCTCATTCTTTCTTCCTGTTCTGTAACAAGTCTTAGGACAGGCTGGAATAATGTCAGTTGTCCTGATAATGAGAAATGCTTATTTCCTTGCTGCTGTGAAGTAAAACAATAAGTTGCTTTATGATAATATTTGCCTCTAACCACACTTAGACAACGCTCTGAATTTCCACTGAGAGGCAAAACTAATGCTTTAAACTCAGCTCCGTGGGTTATTTATAGATCCTCTGCTGGCTGGTGATAATGATCCTCCTCAGGCTTAAGTCACAGGCAGAATAATCCCCTGAATTGGAGACCTTTTATTAATTGTTCTTGTACTTTTGCTTTGTGGGAGGAAAGCTACATCCTACCTGTGTGCTTGGATGCTGTTAACAAAACACCTCAAGCAGCGTAATGTACTTTTCCAGAGGAGTTTTGCCTCAGAGAACAGGCGCCTGCAGTACCTTGGCTCCTGCAAACACAGCCCCAAAGAACTGCACAAGCAGTGGGGTTTATCCTGGGAATATGCTTGTTCAGAGCCACCATTCCTGTCCTCCACATGCTGCAGGAGCCAAGTGGAGTTGCCCCAAACCAGGCAGTCAAACAGCTGTGTTGTCCAAGGTATTCAACACTATGGAGTACTAAAATAATTATTTTCCTCTTTTTTTTTCTCTTTTAATTTTTAATTAATTTGGACAGTAGCAACCCCTAATCAGATAATAGAAAGCATTGCTCATTATTCAGAAAGAAACAGGCACAGATAAATGCTCCCTCTTCTCTAATATGCCTTTGGGAACAAAGAGGCAGGAAAATTGGAGTAGAGAGCCTTAGAGTCTCTGTAAGGGGGGAACAATGAAGCCTTTGCTATACAATTTGTTTTACCAGCCTCACTCATAGAATCATAGAATGGTTTGGGTTGAAAGGGACCTTAAAGATCGCCCAGTTCCAACCCCCTGCCGTGGGCAGGGACACCTTCCACTGGCCCCCGTTGCTCCAAGCCCTGTCCAAGCCTGGCCTTGGACACCTTCAGGGTGGAGCATCCAAAATTTCTCTGGGCAACGTGTGCCAGGGCCTTACAGCAAAGAACCTCCTCCTACCATCTAATCTAAAGCTGCTGTCTTTCAGTTTGAATCCATTCCCCCTTGTCCTATCACTACAAGCTCTTGCAAAGAGTCCCTCTCCATCTTTCCTGTTGGCTCATTCAAGTCTCATCCATGATGTCCCACTAACAGAGCAGGTACTACCTGGGAGCAGGAGTGGTTAATAAGGTAATTCTCTGCTGTTCTTCACTGTCCTGAGGCATGTGTAAATCCTGTAAATATTCCTGGTGCTGATGTATGGAAAGAGGATGCATTCTTTGGGGTTTGCCATAATGTTTCCCAAGGTTGTGTTCCCACATGAATTCCAGCACACTGAAAAATGGGTATTTTCCCAAGTGATAATTTTTTGATCATAATTTTGTTTCCTTTACCAGATTTTACCGAGTTTCCTTCATATGTATGTGTGGCAAAAGAACACTCATTCCATGAAAATTCTGAAAAAGAAGGGAATATTTGAAAAATCATTGGCATTACAGATTTCCTGCCAGCAATTCTACTTGAGAGTGCAATGAGGAAACAAGGGGCAGATTATTTCCCCTCACTTTTTAAGCTTTTAAACCCTGCTGAGAGGTACAGGTGAGAACTAATATCATAATAAAGTCAATAAAGACAAATCTTATACTGCCCCACAAATAAAGAAGGGTCAAAACTTTGCTAGAGGATCAGGTCCTACCCTGAAGGTGGGAAAGAAGGTGTGTTTAATTTAGGCATTTTCTCCAGTCATGGACATCCCAGTTGCTGTAGTCAGACATCCACACATTGGAGTATTACTTGCACTACCAACAGCTGCTAAAATACAGATCCATTCAGGAAAATATGTTTTAAATTAATTTCTAATAAGCCTTCCCTGCAATACAAGAACAGAAAAAAGTTCTCATGAGATTCCTTTAAAGAAACATCTTACTGAGGGATCTGAGGAGAAATCTCTCGGGGAAAATGCTTTAAAATTACTTTCAAAATTAGAATGTTGTATTACCAAGTTTAATAGAATTATACACAGTTGAAAGTGGAATTTTCTGATAAAAACTGTTGAATATTCTTTATAAAGGCACTGCTGTTGGTCTTCAAAGTAGCACTTCCCTGACCAGGTGTGTGCACCGATGTGTTTGTGTGTGTTTGCCCAAACTAAACAAACTCTCTTGCTTTAATTCTCTTTCCTGCAGGGTGGAAGATGGGGGTCTCCAATGGGAATAGCTTATAAGAACAGAGAACAGGAGGAATATTTGGAATAACTAAACAAGGGATACTGATAGTGTGTGGGTAGGTGATCCCTTCCAAATACTTTGCACAGAATACACAGTACAACACTGGACACAAATGTGCATCAGTTGACCAGGTGCTTATGCTTAGAAATAAATGGTATAAAAGACAATTTCAAAAATCATACTTTTAACCACATTTATGTATCCGTGTTAGTTTGTTGAGGCTCCACTGGTAAATATGAATCACATAACCAGCCACTTCATTTGATTTCGAAGAACTAAGCGAGAAGCAGTACAGTGAACACAAAATATATTATTTAGGCATCTGCAAAATAAGCAAATAAATAAAACCCCAGAGATTTTTTAAAAAATTCTTCAAATGAGCCTACAAAACAACACTTACCACAGAACTTCATTAAAGAGGACTAATGACATAATCTCTCTGTGTGTTTACTTCTTCAGAACAATTACTTGAGGCAGGAAATCTTTAGATAAAAACCTCTAATGATGCTAAGTCTCCTATCTAACCTCCTTCCCGAAAACATTACAGTTAATGATGACAAATTCTTTCCTTTTGTATCATAATAAAATTCAGACTTTGTATGTGGTTCAATAAGAACAAGAGACAATTTGCCCTCCTTCTTTCTGATTATAGATTTAAACTGGTAATTAACTTATGAGAAGTTTAAAAAAGGTGGAAAATTCTTTTTCTTCTTTTGTCACCGTAGGTTTTATTTGTTCTGAGCTTGCAATAACCAACAGATCCATTTTAAAAAAGGCCAGCAAATTCAGAAGTTCTGGGGTACAGACTCTGCATGTGTTTTTTCCTTCACAGGCTGCAGAGCAAATAAGATGAACCTACAAGATGCAGTGGCCTGTGAGAGTCAGGAGCTACAAGGACAGTTTACAAACCAATACAATGGAAGGGAAAGCAAAGACTGCAAGTCTAGCCTGTGGTGTGTAAGTACTCAGGCAGGAGAGCTCATTTCACATTTCCAGATAGTGGTATCTAAGGGCCACACGCTGCTGGAAGCACAACAGTGCCAGCTGACCTGCTTACCCACTGATACTGCCAAATATATTCTGAGTTTATCACAAATTTCCAGTTACTATGCAAAAAGTTCACTTTAGCCAGTTCTGCTTATATTTACTGAGTTTTGCAGTAGAAATTACAGTGATAAGGTTTATGCACACAAATAAGGGTTGCAGTGTCATTCCTCAATTTAATTATGACTTTGCACCCAAGTCTACAATGACTGTCAATGGTGTTACTGGCAATGAGTCTTCTACTACTTGGAGTAACCTTTTGCCCTTTAAAGTACCCACTGTTGGGGACATGTATGTAGAGAAGGTTCTGGAAAATGCTGGTACACTTTGATGATGTCAAGTACTCCTGAGAAGATGATATCTGGGTTTAAACCCCAACAGTAATTTCAGCATTTCCCATGCTAGAGATGTGTTCTGACAATCCTTGCTGGGAAGGTGGTGGCAGGTTAAGGCACAGCTGTCCACGGCTGGTTGGTGCTTCTGTGCCAGAAATCACCCCTGCACTTGGGCTGGGAGGATAAACCACTGCAGGGCCCCTCATCAACACCCCCACAGCAGGCAGCCCATCCAGCTGGCACAGCTGCCATGACTGTGGGCAGGAAATCATTGCTTTTACACTGGAGTAGGTGAGGAGAGCTAATAGAATCATAGAATTGATTGGGTTGGAAAAGACCTCCGAGATCTTCAAGTCCAACCCTTGGTCCATCTCCTGCCCATTTACCAGATCATGGCACTCAGTGCCACATCCAACCTCAGTTGAAAAACCTCCAGGGATGGGGAATCCACCCCATCTCTGGGCAGGCCATTCCAATGCTTGATTACTCTCTCTGGAAAGAATTTTTTTCTGATCTCCAGCTTCAATTTCCCCTGGCAGAGCTTGAGCCCGTGCCCCCTTGTCCTATTGCTGAGTGCCTGGGAGAAGAGACCAACCC
>JAWWEV010000134.1:3738060-3749556 GCA_035583235.1 Hafferia zeledoni
CTCCTCTTCTCCAGGCTAAACACCCCCAGCTCCCTCAGCCTCTCCCCATAGGACTTGTGCTCCAGTCCCTTCCCCAGTCTTGTTGTTCTTCTCTGGAGTCTGTTCCCTGCCTGAATTGTGGGGATGTGGCTGCCTGCAGGGAGCTGCTGCTGACAAATAGGACAGATTATCTGAAGGTCGCCTGGCAGTGCTGCCTTTGGCAGGCTGGAATCAATACCAGTTGCTGCAAAAGACTCCTTATCAGTCTGGATAAAGCCAGAGACTTTGCAGAAGCAGCATCTTAAATGCTTGAAAAGCATAAAACTGATGTTTAAGGCAATGTAGGTGCACTGATACTGGGGTTTATTACAAAAGCTCTCATTGAGGCAGTCGATGAAATTGTCTGAGAATGCCCCTTAGCACTGCACATGCAAAGGGAAGAGAAGCCCATTTAATTCAGTATCTCCCGTCTTTCACTCTTACGGGAACTGGTAACAGAAAGGCATTGACAAAGTTGCAATAAGGTCATCAGGAAGTTGTTATCCGAACAAAAGGTTGTGGTAGTCACTTTGTTACTGGAGCTGAGTCGGGGCGCTGAGGAAGGACTTTCACTGCTCAGGGAATTGCTGATACTTTTTGACAAGTCCAGCACAGGATGTAAAAGAACGCGTGATAATCTTTTGAAGTACTTGCCGGAGCTTCGTTCTTTCTGAAGTTAAAACACATGGCACTGCAGTTCAGGAACTGCACACACAAGACTGGACCCTGTTGCCTGAGTCTGAAATGTAAACAAAGCACCACCCCTCTCAAAGGAACATCCCCATACCCAACCCCACACAGCACCCCTCTGAGTGTGCTGAATTCTGCTGTTCTCTACAGATATTATCAGCTTTAACCACCTCCATCTCACACTTAAAAGTAAAGATGATGCTTAATTTCAACTCTCAGATTATTGTCTTTTCCAGACAGAAAGAAAACACCTTTCCCAGAGAGAAAAACCCACAGAACTAATTATTGCTCTAAAACGCAGCTCTCTTTTAAAGTGATTTTCCATCTCCATGTGGTTTTCTACCCTGTTTGAAGGTGGGGGTGCCAAGGCTGGCCTGAGGCAGAGAAGACCATCAGAGGTAACTGGAGAAATGGGAAAGCAGCTGGATGCTCATCTGGTTGTGGTGATTAGGTCTCAGCTATGGGATCACAGGGATACCCTTGGTTGGGACTGGCAGGTCAGAGCTGGAAGTTTTTGCCCGCATACACCTGCTAAGCAGAGCAGGCATCACCTCTAAACCTCAAGCAGATCCAAACTGAGGAAAGTGTGTTCTGAGAGCTGGAAAACTACTAATGGCACTGAAAGGCCGTGTCAAGGTCCCAGGCTGAGGCTGTTTGTTCAGAAGACAGATCAACAACACAGCTGGAAAGCATCCAGGATGCAGCTTCCAGGCCCTTTATGAGCTCCGTGCTCCCATCATCACTCTTCTCACCCTCTCTCTTGGTTCTGCAGAAGATGTATCCATTCAGCAGTCCTTGGAAGGGGAGTGGGAGCTGCCAAGTGACCCTGTCCAACTCCCTCTAATCCCTGCCCTCTCTCCCTCTTTCCAGTGCATCAGCACCAGCCTTCTCCATCCCCAAAGCCTGCACAGGATCACAGACACCCAGGGCTCTGCAGCTGGGCTGGGGGAGGTGGGAGATGCAGCAGCAGGTGGTAAAGAGGGAAACATGGTTAAAATGAAGAACAAATATTTTAAAATAAATCAGCTTTCAGGAGGGTTTTGTGTTTGCAGATAGTTATACCAAATCTGTCACTTCTGTCATCGTCTTCAGAGCCCTGACAGAGCCTGTCCTCATTGATTTTGGTGAGCTTTGGGTTAGATCTGCAATCAATACAAAGTATTAAAAGAACTGATTAAAAACCAGCAGCAAGTCCAGGAACTTGGCCAGTCAAAAGCCCTCCTGGTGCCTGAGTGATGCACCCTGCTCAGCAGTCAGTGCATCCCTCTTGGGCTCTTTGCTTTCCCAGGATGTACCTGTGGGTGACAGTGACACAGAGAAGCACACCCAGGGGACACCACTGGATCCAGGGCTGCTCCCTGCCAACAGGAGCTGACCCTGGGCTGACAAAGGTGCTCCTTCTTAGACTGAAATACTAAGCTGGCACCTACACTGCAGAAGGCCAGAAGAGAGGAGGCTCACTCTTTTGCGGAAGTGCTAGTGCTAAAGTAAGCAGTTTTCCTTTTTGCTAAGTCTGCAAAATCCATGCCTATTGTGGCCAAAGTCAAAGGAATAGTCAGTTTAGCAGAAGCCTTGTTTTCTAAAGGGCTGCAAGTCCTACTAGTGAAATCTGGGAAGAGCAGAGTTGCTTATATTGCACAGTTAATACTGAAAACACTTTCCATAGCAAGTTTGATTTTCCGTTTCCTTCCCTGTCCCTTGCAAATGTAAATGGAATAGTGATAAAATGTAAACTGGATTAACACATTTCAAGGCAAAAATCTAAAATCCTCCAGCATTCCCTAAAACCTCATGGCACATCTTGTCCTCTGGTAGCATTCTAAGGGAAGCTTGCTATAGGAACTCATCAAACACACAGTGATTAGAGAATAAATCTGTAGACTTTTGAACAGTTTTCTGCCATTTTTTGACTCATGGGAAATACAATATTTGTTGGTTCTTGTCTGAAAAGCCAAAGTTTTCTCTTTTTTTGCCTCACAAATTAGTAAAAGCTCTTCTTCTTTAGCCAACTATTGAGAATCTTGGGGAAGATGTGTTAGTGTTTGTCACATGCCTGTCACATTTGGCACAATGCAGTGTTGGCCAAAGCCCAAAGAAAGCCTCTCTGGAAAGAATATTCTGATTTACTGGTGTGCATGACCAGGTAGACCTGCTCATGAGAACTCACCAATGTTTCCAAGGAATTCTTAGGAAGGAGGAATGCCTAAACACGGGTGAAAGAAAACAACTCACAGACCCCTCTCCCTTTACAAATTACATGGGCTGATGCTGTGCTGGGTTCACAAAGTATTTGTATATTGCTTGGAAAAAAGCACCAATATTTATTCCCCGAAAAGCCACTTAGAGATAGAGCAACACTTCCCAAAGTGTTACTGACTCTTTCCTTGTTTAAAAAAAAAGCTTTCTAGTCATCACAAGGAGGAGCGAAGGGAGTAAGTCCTTTGGCAAACCCTTTCCTGTGCACATGATGAGCCTGAGATGTGGACTAACCACAGGCTGAAAGGGAAACTGTGCATTCCTTTCTCTACAAGATAGGCAGTGCTTCCCTATCTCCCCCACTTCCACCACTGCCATAGGAAGCATCCAGCATTTCAGATAACAGCCTATGAAACAGCACAGCAGTGGTGACCAGTTTGCTCCTTACCAGTGAGTGTTTTGATAACTTTGTCCCTCAGTTCAAGGATACCTGCTGGTGTTAACTGCTTTCAAGGATGGTTCAGGTAGAGGGAGAGGACACGCTGTGCAAACAGAAAATGTTGAGCTGTCATTTGCCAGCTGCCCATGGGACAGGAAAAATGAAGAGCTGTTTTTTTTAAGGGCAAAAATCACCTCAGTCTTGCAGAGTGGCAAACTGCAGAATAGAATAGTCAGAGTACAATCAGGGAAGCTGCACAGTGGAGCAAATGCAAATGTGATAAATTGCTTGTTTATAAATTACTTACTGTTGTAAACATAATTTGTGAAGTCTCTAGTAGTTGAAGTCACCAGAATCGTATGTCTCCAAGGTTGTGATCTGTGTATTAGCAATGACACACTGATTGTTTCTGAGTGTTACCACTGGCCAGTTTCCTTCATCCTGTTTTATTACCAATCCCAATGTACTGCTTTGTGCACTAAGTGGGATCTGCAGTGTGGAAGTGTCAGCAGCATTTCCTCTGGGTCTCTGGGGCATATTAAGGGCGTGCCCCCGACTCCATGCATGTCATGGGCCAGACTTGCAGTGATTTCACTGAGAACAGGACCAAGCCTTGAATGTGCTCTCTCCCAACACGATCCCACTGCATCCAAGGTGAGGGGTTGGGAGCTTTCCATGGGTCAGAGTTCCATGGCCGGTCCTGACTCCTCCTTGATTAATTCCCTGAACACTGTACATCTTGAAGTGGTTCCTCTTCTATTCCCACTGCTGCTTGTTATTTTAAGTAACATTTTTAAAGTCACCTTGCTCATCCTTAAGCCTGGAAGGTGAGAGGCAGTTCCTTTGCAATTTGTCACAGCCTTTGGGTGTGGAGGTATCCACACTGATTTAAGACATTGTCCTTACAGCTTTGTCAGTGCTTCACCTATATTTTTCTTATTTATCCTGGAAAACTCTCAGAAGACCTGGAAAATAGGGATAAAGCAGTCACTTCACCCACTCCTATGAGCAGTCACTGCTCTCACAGAGTATGATCAACTCTATGGTCTCACCTCTGTGGCCAAGCAGCTATCCACAAAAGATTGTAAAAAATTACATTATAGGTGTATAATGTGCCAGAGGATCTTCCAGACAGCTTCCAAAGCCCTTGGTCATGTAGGCACAAAGCATTTCAGGTGCTGAACACAGGTAAGTTGCATTACATAGTAATTTGTTGCACAGCCAACTATCACTGTTTTGTGTGTTGAATGGTTCTCCATGGGCACAATTTTGACAACCTTTGGCCTGATTTTCTGTGCCACAATTATTAGCTTTAGATCTCTTCTTTCACCTCCTAAAAAACTGCACTTAAGTGTCATTATTCCCTCGGTTGTACAATTACATCACCCCTTAAAAATCCATGTTATATTTGGGCATGCAGAATTCGCTGCTGGATTCCTCCACCATTTTTTACTTTTAAACCAAAAAATGGACAAGTAATGAAAGGAATAAACCTCCACAAAGTCTCAGTATTGTCCTGCTACACAGCAGTCATTGAGACACCAAGGGAAAAGTGGCTTCTCCAACAAAAACACAGGAGGAGGTTAAAAGGAAGGTAGGTGGGTATTTGTAATTTGTCCAGACCTGGTATTAAACATGGGGTGATATCCTGTGTCTGTCTTTATACACCCAAACTTCAAGTCTGTGGGAATTTCCAGAGTGCAAAGAACATAGAGTATAAGCCAGAATTATTTGTAAACATGGGATAGATGGGATTTATATAACAGGCTACTGCAGATTTATGAATCCAGAAAGGAAATAATTACGAAGGAAATTAAAGTTAAAAATAGCCATGAACCACCAAAAAGACTGTGCTTTCACCTCTTTCTCTGGCAACAGAGTGTTACACCCACTTGCTGTGCGCCAGTTCATTCTTCTAGATAATTAGCAGGGCTGGGGATGGGGTCTCCAGTTTAAAAAAGAAACTTTACGTGGTAAATACCTCTCATTGTATGTTCAAAATAGGTTTTAGATTGCCCAAACAAAAGGCTTATACAATTTGCCTATACATCTAGCACAAAAATTCTTCTAATAGGGTGTTTCAGTGCAATGCACTTCTCTTGAGAGCTGGAATAACTAAAAATAAGAGAAATTTTAAAACCTGAGGCTAACCTACCATCTGATGATGTTCGTCACCAGCAGAACAGCATAAAATGTGATGTGTGAAACAAGATGTGAACAGTGTGGGAATGGACATAATTGCTTTTAGTTATCCTATGGATAGTTATTTATAGGGCTACAGACACACAATAAAATCCAGTATAAATCTATAATGCAACTAGACAGAAAAAGAAACAGGGAGAAAGAGTGAAGAAGGAGCTCTGCCATGCTGGATATTGCTGTTACCTGGGGTACAGACATGCCAGGGGGCAGGGAGGATATCCAACATCTTTAGGGGCTTCCAAATGCTCACCTGAAACCAGGGCCAGTATTTTAGTTGTTTCAATGAATGGATTATAGAAAATCACAAAAGCAACCATTTTCTTAATAGTAGGGAAGTTATAATCTGTACCAAAAAAAATAATACTGAAAAAGGAAGCAGGAATGTAATTTACCTTCATGTGTGCACACCTGGCAAGTGATGTGGGAGACAGGTGAGAAAGGTGGGGGTTTTAAATAATAAGCAAAGGATTTTGTGAAAAAATGTGTGCAGGTGCAACATAAGGACACTCAAGTGTGTTCTAGAGATTGCCAAGATACAGTGATGGGATCTCACAAAATCCCTACCTCTTTGCTTGCTTTCACCTATTGTTTTCTGAAATTAAAAGTAGCAATTTTCCACAGAAATAGGATTTTTAGTGCTGTCTGAAAACATCTTTCATAGCTGAATTTTAACAAGCTTTTGGCTTCTGCCAGCTAAACCCTGGGCTTGCTGAAATCAGTGTTCATTTTATGTGCTTTGATGCCTGTTTCCTCACAGGATCATCTGTATGGAGGTGGGTTGAATGAGATGCACAAGAACGTTCCTGTGACTTTGGCTAAACAACACCTGTTCATAAAATGGAGATTTTATTGTTGGTTTATAATCACACTCATTAATCAGAAGGAAAGAGTTTATAAAAAAATGATAGTTTGAAGAAACTAATATAAAAACTAACATGTTTTGGTAGTATTTTCATATATCATTCTGGCTGCTGATCAAGGTGAGAACTATATTGCTTAGTTTAGAGAAATATGACAGCATATCCTTTATGTAGGGTAAATTATATTTTTCTTTATAATTTATGTAGGGATGTAATGAAGAATAGTGTGATCCTTCTACATTTTTCCTATATTCACAAAGATCTGCACACAGATCCAGGCACCAAGGAGCAAGGAGGACTTTTTCCAGCTAAGAAGGAACCTGTTTGGGAATCAGTTTTTGGGTAAACCTTGAGATGAACAACTTCTTTTGAAAGACAGACAATGCTCAGTGAAGCTCCATGGAGAAATAGGCTTTGGAAGGGAAAAAAGACACTGTGAGTACTGAAAGGTCAAGTATGGAATCAATTAATTCTGTAATTGATAACAAGTGACTTCCAGCTCTGGCAAATTATGTACTTAATACAAATTATTAATATTTGTTTGTTTTCTGAACTGAGTGTCTGTGATTTTATCCTCAGATGAAAAGAACCAAGGAATTTAAGACTTTGCCCCTAAGCTAAAGGACGTGGGTGTTTCGACCCAGCAGCTTCTGGCTTGTCGTAGTGAGGTTTTGCAGTGCTGTGAATATTTTGCATAAGGAGTATTTGTATTTATTTATGTCTAAGCTCAGGGTTTGTTTGTTTTTAATGTAATCTAGAATGAACCCTTATAGTAAACACTGATGTTATTTAGAGAAAGAGAAAAACAAGAAGTACTTCCATGGATATACTCACAGCTCCAGCAACTTCAAACCCCTCACCAAAGCACAGTTGAAGATAGAATTCGGTTTTATATCACACAGAGTGCCAGTAATGTGGTTTGCCTAATGTATTTGTGATTGTTTTCTCTGAGATGGGAGAAGGAGGGAAATGTTTCAAGTTCTGAGTGGATTACCGTGCTGTCCTTGGTCCACCCAAGCCAGACCCCAGCCCAAGGTGTGAGACACCTGAGCCTGCTCTCTGCAGCCTCCTGGGATTCCCAGTGCAGCATCAGGAAAACAATTCCCCAAAGTGGCATTGTTAGAGAGCTCCCTGCAAGAGGATTGCCTGACAAGGGCTTTGCAATCTGATCAAGGCTATGAAAGGACTCCTCAGGGTTTCCTGATTAAATGAATTGTCTCATAAAGTATCTGATGCCAGTGAATCAGCTTCCAGCTCCAGGATGGTGAGTGCCTGGTCCTGCTTCCTGGGCTGTTGCAGGATTTTGGGAGGAGTTATGTCCATGAGTATCAGGTAATGTCAGCTGGGGCAGTGACTGCTCTGTTCCCCTGAAAAATGCCAGGGCTGCCCTAAGGAGGGAAATCATTTAAGTCCAAGAAATGAGTATAAATATGCAAAATCACATAGTTGCTTCTTTGTTTAATAGTGTCATGTACCCAGCAGCACCTGGTTCTGTATAAATAAGTTCTGGCAGCCTCAACATCAGCTTAACTTTGACCCTTGGATGGCATCAACCAAAGATAAAGCCTATGATCTAAGTGACTTGGGAGCTTTTAGAACAGTGTGCAGAGAAGCATCTTCTCCTGCAAAGCAGAAGAGGTGTAAATAATTTAAAGCAGTGCTTTTACTCAATTAGTCCTCTTTACTCACAAAGAAAGTCCTGGAGTTTTAGGTATAAAAATAAATATATACATGTATTACAGTCAGTATGTTACTCTGCTTTTAAGGTACTGAATCTTATTGCAGTGCATTATATTTCACCTGTTAAGCTGCCTCAAGAATGGCTTGATGTGTTGGGAGAGGCTTTCTTGGTACTTCAGATCTGAATCATCAACTCGATTACAGCAGATAAAGGTAATTCATCCACTCATGTCTCTCCTTACCTGAGCTTTTAGGTTTATGTGGATAGCATATCTTGAAGCTGTGATTATTAGTTCAGCTGTCTAAAAGTAATTTCTACAAATCAACTTCAAATGTCAAATTTTATTTTGTTATCTGGAATCAGTGTACAGAAGAAAGGGCTGAGGACAGCAATCCAGCATCATTCCCTCTTGGTAAGAAAATGAAGGGAAAGCTGCTTTCAGAAGAGAGAAAAGGAAAAGAAAGCAGGGGGGGGGAAATATCAGGAGCTAATTTGTAGACACTCCCCCCAAAGGTCATGGGAGGCAATGGAAGGAATGAAACTGGTGATGGAAATCAGCAACACAGGCAAACATCCCAAAAATGCAATCTTCAAAAAAAGCAGCAGGCAGTCAGGCAGGGGTGCTGTGAGAATCCACAACCCGCACGTCAGCACTAACCCCCAGCCCCCACAGCTCCAGCCCCCTCAATCCGTGAGACACCCCTGCCTTCCAGGAGCTGCACTCATGGGGCCAGAGGCTCTGACATAACACCAAGTGCCCACCTAAAAGTGGAAGTTCCTGGCACCCACTCCCCATGGCTCCAGGCTGTGATGCAGTGACTCACTGCATTGTGCATGTGCGAGGCTTGGTGAGAGCCTGAGAACAACTCATTTGTTTACACCGAATCAGATGCTGCTGACAAAATAACTGTCAGGTGGAAAAAAGAGAGATCTAAAAGCTGAACATATCTAAATCTAAAAATGATATAAAACTGTTGCCACTAATTGCTAAAATTGCTTTGGAAATAGTTCTTGTTACTGCTGCATTAGCAAAGCAAGGGACCAAAGACATAGAAAAGTGCAGTGCTGCTGTCTGTCCTAAGGCCAAGAGAAACTGTTGGATTGCAGGCCACAAATACATAGAGGTACTAATATTTTATAGAAACTCAGCAGTATGTTGGACTTAAGCTGAGGTTTACTTAAAAATACTGCATTCAGTAAATTCTGTGCTTGATTTTATCTGTTGCACAAGTGGCCTTACAGTCTCCACATTTCCTGCCCACCACTGGTACTGGGATAAGACCCAGAATTTCAGCTATCCTGGCTTTTCTATTTCAATCCTGGTAACTTTAAATTGTGGTGTTATACCATGATTCTCCCTCTGCCTTAATTTGGTTGTTCTGGGACACATTCTGCCCTGTGTTGATAAGAGTTTAAAAATAAATCTAGTTTGGCCTTTGCGAACACAAAAAATATTTTTGTGAGAAGAAAGTGCACGTTTCTTTTACAGAGAAGGTAAATATGAGTGCCCTTTATGAAACAAATAAGTTCAAAGCCATAGAGGGGTAAATATTTTTCCTCGTGTTAACTCCATATTTCAATTTTCTAGCCAGGCCTGTATCAGCATTAAAGCTTTTCTTTCCATGTCCTACACCAGGCAAAGACCCACCTTCCCCAAGCTCTGGTGATGGCTTTGAGCTAAAATTTCTTCATGTGGCCTGGCTGTGTGGACCTCATTAAAACCTCCAGGCACCATGTGGATAAAAACATTTGGAAGAGCCTCCCAAGACCCTGAGCATCCATCCCCTTGGCACAGCAGGTCAGAGCATCCCTGGAGCGCACGGCTCCAGCAACAGTGGGGAAGGAAGTGGGAAGGGGGCTTCAGTGTGAAACCCAGGGCTATTTAAACAATATTTGTCTTACTATGCTTAGTATGATGGGAATGTAATCAAAACCCATGAAGGATAAACCTCGTTAGATAACACTTGCTGTGATGGTGGTTCATCTGCTGGGTGGAGGGTGCCTGGAGCCGCTCAGGACACCGAGGGGCAGCCAAGGTGAGGGGTCACTTCTGGTTTTGGTGCTGCTCAGGGGATAATCTCACCAACCAGTGCTTTTCTGTGCCAGGTTAAGAGCTCCTGCTGGGCCCCCAGGGGCATCCCTGCCCTGTTGCTGTTTGCTGATCCAGTGGAAAGTTGGATCTGCAGGGAAAACCATTCTGTATTCCTGAGGCAATGTGAGGCAAGAGGCAAAGACACGTGGCTGGTAGAGAGGAGCCACGAGCCCTCTGTCCAGCTGAGCTGCTTCACTTTGGCCCAAGCACATCCAGGCAGCCCTTGGATAGTTCTCACTCTCAGGCCAGTGAGAGCAGGATCCTGGCTTGGGGAATCTGTTTCTCATCCATAGGGTTTATTTTATAGGTATGAAGTGGTACAACCAGCCCTCTTTGTAATCCAGGTGCCCAAGGCTGGGTAACCCTCACCCTGCTGCTGGCTGAGAGCCCAGGGACACATGGAATGCTGCACTGCTGGAAGCCTTGGGAGCATCGGGGAACGTGGAGGGAGCTCAGCACCAGTCTCGATAGTGTGCAAGGACCGTAAGGAAAGAGGTACAGACACACACACCGTTTCGATTTCCTCTGATGCTCCGCTTAAGCCTGCAGGATTCACGCCTGAGTGATTGAAAGACATGAGGAAATCTGCGTGTTTATCTTAACTGGCTACATCCGGCTGTCAAGCCACGGTGTTCAAAAACCGTCTGACAGTTCACTTTTTATCTGGTTTTTGAGGGCGGGGTTTTCTTCACTTCTTTGGGAGGGAAAGGGGCAGGAACGCGAACCCGCCAGCCCGCAGCGGTTTGAGCGGCAAACCCCTGCAGCGTCCCAGTTAGAGCTGCGAGGGCAGGGCAGGGGAGGGCAGGGCAGGGCAGCGGCGCTCGGTGCATCTCCCGGCGCACCGCTCCGAGCGGCCGCGGAGAGACACCGAGGGGCCCTTAAAACGGGATACAATTTACGCCGGCCCCGCACGTACCAGGGACGGCCACCTGTGCCCGTGCCCGCACCAGCTGTGCCAGCCGTGCCCGCACCCGCCGTGTCCTCGCCAGCTGTGCCAGCCGTGCCCGCGTCCGCCGCGCCCTCCCCAGCTGTGCCAGCCGTGCCCGTGCCCGCCGTGCCCGCGCGTGCGCGCGCCGCCGAGGGGGCGGGAGCGGCTCCCCGCGCACAAACACACACACACACACACACACACACACACACACACACACACACACACACACACAGAGGCCGAGCGCCGCCTCCCGCCATTGGCCGAGCAGCCCCCTCCGTCCCGCCCCCTCGGGGGGCGGACGGCCACGCCATTGGCTGGCCGGGAGGGCGGTGCGCCGCGGTTGGCTGCGGCGGCGGCGTGGGGGGGGCCGCGCTGGGGCGGGCGGTG
>JAWWEV010000134.1:3749656-3763232 GCA_035583235.1 Hafferia zeledoni
GGTGCGGGAGGGCCCCGCCGCCGCCGCCGCCGGTTCCGGGTGCGCGGGGGAGCAGCCGCCGAGGGCGATGGCGTAAGTGCGGGGCGGGGGACACACCGCGGCCGGGCTGCGCTCCCTGCCCGCCCGCAGCGGCCCCGCGCCCAGGGGCGGCCCCGCCGCTCCGCCCGGGCCTGCCCGCAGCGGGGAACACGCAGCCGCCCCCGCGCCGGGAGGAGCCGCCTGGGAGGGGGCCGGGGCCGGGGCCGCTCCCCGTGGGGCCTGGGTCCGGTCCTGCCGCGGGAGCTGTGCCGGGCTCGGCGAGGCCCCCTCGGCGGGGCAGGGTGCGAGCCCGCGGGGCGGCAGCTCCGGCCTGCGGGGGAGTTTCCCGGTGCGGGTCCCGGTGCGGTCGCTGCCCGTGCCCGCGGCCCCGGGAGGGTTTAACACACCGTGCAGGGTGTTACACGAGGTGCACCGGCTTTTTGGGATGTCTGAAGCTGCAGTGGTGTCATACGTAATGGTGTAATGATAGCGTGCTTGTGCTTTGTGCTGTCAATAAAAACCTTGATGTACTCTATCAATATAACATATATAATATATAACATAACCCTGCTACGGTGGAGGTGTCTTTTGCAGATTAGAAGTAGCCAATATCCCATCACAACCTATGCCTGGATTGGTTTCCCCATGTTAAGACACAGCAGCCTTTATGCAACTTTGTGAACACTTCCAGAGTTGGTATTTTGCTGCAACATATTATCAGGTTTCAGGTGGAAAGGGCCACAGTTGTTGCCATTTGAGTTCTGTTGTTGTGTCTTTTAACCCATTAATTCTGCTTTTCTGGCTTTTTTTTTTTTTTTTAATGTATTGTTATGGCTGTGCAGGGTTTTTGTTTCTACTTTTTATGTGTAGTGACCAGATAAACAACTGGGCCAGAAATGTTGGCAACTGAGAAGAAAAACTGGAATGTGTGAGGGAGTATTCCTCTTGTTTGTAGAAGTGTGTCAGTAGGTTATTCAAACAGTCATTGATAAAACCAGCATTGAGGGATGGATGTTCAGGGATGTTTGCTTAGGATCATGGCCTGAACTTTCACCATTTGAGTGTTCAGGAGTAGATGTTGCTCGTGGTGGATTGTCTGGGGTTGGTTTGGTGAAGGTTTGGACGTGCTCAGGGAGAGCTCTAATCCTTGTGTGTGGCATGTTGGGGTCACTCACCCTTGTTAGAAAACTGTGGCAGGTGAAACGTGCATCAGCTGCTCTTTGGTAATTGCCCCTTTGCATAACTTTATCCTGTGGTAAATGGGTGAGGGTTCAGTGCTCTTAGTTAACACTGTGCAGAATTATCCTCTGTCTACTGTGAAATGTGAGACCTTCTCCTGGTAACTCCTTATCTCCTTATATAACTGATTACAGCACTTGTTGCAGTGCCAAAATCTTTGTGCTGACTTCAGGCTGGGATGGACACTGATGGAGATCTATACGTGGTTCCCTTAAGGATGATGGTGTATGTGGCCACAAGAGTGATGTTTAGGTTCGTTTATGGCAGACTTTCCATTTCCCCAAATTGTGGTAATGTGTCAGAGGAGAAATTTAGAGGAACTATACTTCTGGAAAAAGAGGCATTGCCTTGATGTTGAGACCAGCCCCAAAAGGACTGTTTTAATTTTTTTCTCTGAGTAGAGGAGTGCACATCAGGGAAGTTCTGAATTATTTCTGCTGTTGTGAGCCTTTAGGTTCTGTCATTTGTGGGGGTTTTTTTGGTTTTGTCCTTTTTCCCTCTGCAGCATCAAAACCTGGCAATGTAAGCAGGGAAAGAACCCTCTCCCCTGAGCAAATCTGTGAGGTGGAGTTAAACAACATCTTTTTAGTTCATGGATGATTTTTCACTTGATTCTGATTTTTAAAGTTGAATTGGGCACTCCTGGGCTCGCAGTGGAGTGATGCAGGGAGTGCTGTTGGTTGCCATGGCAGGAGTTTGGTTTTGATTCCTTCTGTATCAAAACTCATGTCCTGTACTACTAAAAAGAGATAAATAAAAGACATCACTTGTACCATGAAAGTTCAACCCCATCAGCTGGGCTACTGTGAGAACGGCTTTTATCTTACATCTTACAGTTGCTTTGGATGTACTTTCATTTTGGTTTAATTAATTTTGAAGCAAAGGTGTTACTTACCAAGCCACTGTAGTGCAAATTTAGTTTAACTCGGGCTGTCCAGGCACCGGTTCCACCAGGTGTGACTCTGCTGGGCTCTGATTCCAGCTCAGCTGTTTCCGCTGGAGGTTGTAGCAAGACTTCATTACTGTAATTAAAGCACTAGTTTAGTTTGTTTGCAGTTTGCCACTAGTGGGACTTCAGCACCAGCCGACAGGGAGGAAAATAGGCCTGAATCTTAGTTTTTTCTTGAAAAAACAAGAACTGCCAGTGTTTAATTTGGTGTCAGGTATGACGGCGATGCAGTGGTCACGTGGCAGAATTGCTGTGTGGGTGCTGTCACCTCATCTGGGTTTGTGTACATGTGTTTTTGAGAAAAGCTTTCCTTTTCTTCCTTCCTCTTTGCCTTGCTTGTTGATTAAAGAGTAGCTGAGCTTCCTAAGCAGTGCTGGGATGGGTTTGAAGGCTTCGGGACTGTGTGGAGTGTTTTGGGAAAGGCGCCAAGGTTGGCAGCTTTTTGTTTTGTGCAATGTGCCTGATGTGTGTCTGGGTGCTGACAGGGTGAGGATACCCTTAGAGGAGAGTTCAGTCCAGTCGTGTCTACCTTTGAGAGGCTCCTTAATAACACCACTTAAGTATCTGAAGCTTTGATTTCGTGGCAGCTGTTACTGGAGACCCTTTGAAAGACAGTGATGGAGCGGGTAAAATACAAAAATGCCTCTTCTTTCCTTTTCTCCAAGGAACACCTCTGGGTATGGCTTCTTTATGGTGATGTGAAGCATCCAGGCCTATGATCTACCTTCATTCTTTTTATACATTTGCCTCCTTTTGTTTAATGTGTCATTTTGGTGTAGTTGTGACTCCACTGACTTGTAACTGTTGTGAAAGTTTGGACTTGGGTATCCTCAGAAGGGTGTTTAACCTCTAATAACAACAGTTAACATACATTCAGTAAGGACTTGTTTTCTGGTAAGGTCAGAGAAATGTCTGACAAATTTAAACTCCCACCATAATTCTAAATGATAAAACAGGAATGGTCAGTGTCCCTTATGTCCCTACCTGCTTCATAACCATATAAAAGTGTTTCTTCTCATTATCAAATGCTGGTTTTTCCCTCCACCTTTGGACACTCATTTTATTCAGCTGTGGGGTGTGCCAGGAAAAAGGTGTTATAGATAAACAGACATTTCTTTTTCTTGCTCCTTTTCTTACACAGTTCCAGTCTCACATTGTCCTAATGCTCCCAGGCACTGAGTAAAACATTTGGTGCCTTTGCCCTGAGCTGTAGGTACAGGATAGGCCTTTTCCAGGTGGGATATTTGTCCCTGGGCTGCTGCTGTCCCTGCCCAGTGACTGCACTCAGGTGCCCCAGAGCCTGCTGACCGAGCTGTTGGTTTCTTTACTGCCAGCTCCTGCATATATTCATGCCTTCTGTAAATTGTTAATGACTCAGTTCAAGCACAGGTTTGTTCTCAGTGTTGTGCTAATTTGCCAGGCTGAGGTTAAAACTAGTTTGCCTGTTTGATGCGATTGAAATGGGTTTATAAACCTTTGGAGCAGCTGCTTGTGAGTGTTTGGCTTTTTAGGGGTGGGATACTTGCAGTGAAAACTGGATTGAGTGTGTAACAGTGGAACGAGGCAGGAAATGTAGTGCATCCCCTGTGGATTGTAACTTCCCTTGCATCTTTTTGGTACTGTGGAGAATGGATTAATGTGTGACACGAGTAATTAAAATGTTTCTGCTATAAAGGCAGCCTGGCTGACCTGGAGGTGCAACTCTACAGCAGTACTGAACCCTCACATCTTCAGTCCAGTCCAGTGTCTGCTTTGAGCTTGCTGGGGGCTCTGGACATGCACAGCCTGAAAAGCAGGCCCCAAGAATTTCAGTTTGGGCATCAAAATAAAGGATTTGGCCTTTATCTTCTCCTTGCTTCACATATTCCACTGCAGAATGATGACTGCGTAATGCCCCGAGGGACTGCTGTGAAGATAAATAGGAGTATGAGGATTCTGTCACCTCAGTTTCTCCTGTCCCCTTCCCAGGAGAAAACTAATACATGTATTTATTAATGTGGTATGTGGTAAATGAGAGCCATGAATGACATGCTAAATACTGCTTAAAAAAATAGGGCAGAGGAAAGGCAAATAAATCCAAACACTTGCCATGGGTTTGGACTGTATTTCAACATTGTAATTGAGCTCTTCATCACAAAATAGCAGAGACTTTGGGAAAAGATTATAAATAAAGGCAGAGATGTAAATGAGAGGTTCTGGATTTCTCTTCCTCTTTGTTGGATTTTCTTTTGTGTGCTAGCACGGCTGGTAAGACTCAGTTTCACACCCAGACTTGGCTCTCGTCCTTCAAAGAGCAGTTTGCAGAGTGTACTGTTACTTCAGGAGAATACAGCAGTAGGATGAAAGAAAATGACAGGCTCAGCAACCTCTTGGGTCGGTCAGTGTTCCTGGAGGGTGCAACAGATCCTGTTTGGTCTGATTGCAAAGTAAGATTGCACACAGGAATAAATGTAACAGAGTGAGGGAGGTGAGAGGTGTGCAGGGTTTAAATATGGTTTCAGCACAGAGAGCCTGGGAGATGAATGCTGGAAAGTGCAGGACTGTCCACAGAAAGAAATGCTGGTTCCTGAAAGCAGCAAATATCTGTCCTGGTAAGGTTACATCTCTTCCTCTTAACCATCCTGGTGATCCAGATCCTGCTGCTCCATCCTTTGGGCCATATAAATGCACATGATAAACAGTGTGTACTCCTGAAGTCTCTGCTTGCATCCCCTTTCTATCACACCAATTCATATGGCCAAGATTACTCATAATCTAGGTGGGTTAAGCCCCTGTGTCCTCCGAGATGCACACTGAGAGCTCACATCTGATGCAGGTGTTGCCACTGCCTGTTTTGGGGTGGTTACACTTTCATTGCCAACATCTTCCTCCTCAGGTGACTTGATCAAGGGCAAAGAATACCCAAACCAAAACCCAGTGGGGTGGGGTGTTACAGGCTCAACTGTGAAGCTCCAATATGCTGTATTGACCCTTGGTGACTGATCCTGAGTTTATCTGCATGCAAATAGCAATTGTATTCCAGAGGAAAAATTCAAAGGCTGTCCTGTTTGGGGTTATGGATAGTGATGACAAAACCTGATGGATGCTGGAGGTGGATCAAGGGTTGGACTTGATGATCTCAGAGGTTTTTTCCAACCCAATCGGTTCTATGATTCTGTGATTCTATGTCTTTAAATAGCTAAATATCAGGATCCAACACTTTCAGCCTCTGAATTGTCTTGCCACAATCCTATTTAGAGCATCTTGATTTTCACTGTCCTGTCTCAATATCATGGAAAGAAAGTTGGGTGATAATTTCTTTGGGAAAACCTGCAGGTTTCTTCCTTGAGGAATTAAATAGTAGTGGTGTTTGAGGCAATAGATGGGCACTCCTCACCTGTTGGCAGCACTTCCACAGTGGTCTTGATCACAACAGAGTGAACCTGTTGTCCCTTGGCAAGACAGGGAGGAAACAAGTCGTTCCTTCATTTCTGCTGGAAGTGTTGGGGTTTCTCCCGTTACCCTGTCTGTGATTCATGGGTTAAAGGCTCCCAGAGCCTGCCCACAGGGGCATCATCTGCTTCAGAACACCAGCTGACATGTGGCTGTTTTATTAAGGCACTGTGGATGTCTTCAAGCAAATCACAGTGCCATTATGTGGTTTAATTTGCTGGTGTAACATCCCTTCTAAAACAGCAGCTTCTTGGAAGTCTCTGTACGTGTGTGTGATACGTATTATTCCTTTTTGTTAGTAGCTTCTTTATCATCACTGCTGGAAACGAGTTGGTTGGGTTTTTTGTTGTTGTTTCTTTGCTGCTGTTTACTGCTTTAATTTTCTTTTCTCCCCATTTTGCTCCTTCTTAAAGAAGAGGTAATTAACAAATTGTTAGCACTTTCTTGGGACTCTGCTCATATTTTAGTTCAAAACACAGGCTCTTGGTTTGAGGTACAACAAAAGAAACAAGTGCATCAAAGGCAGGTTTTTTTAACTTCTACATTTTGTTTTCCAATAATGAGAGTATTGTATGGATATTACAGGAAAAACTGGATGAATTGTTACTTTTATTGCTAACATTTCTAAATACTGACTATCCCAAAGCTGTTGTGCTGCTGATGTTACTTAGTTTTATGTTTCAGAGCCCTTGATGGGGCATCAGAGGCTTGATAAAGAAAGGGAGTAAAGTCTGCTCATATTCTTTGAGGCTTGAGTGCTGACAGGAAGACAGGCTGCCAGGAGCTGGAAGGTGTTAAAAAGCCATGGCAAAAAAGAAAAAACAGAATTAATGCTTTTCTTCCTGTAAGAAAGCTTGACAAGGGAGGAGAATTCCAATGAAACTAATGCAAGGAAAATACTGCTGTGTAATTAGAGATGTTGTGGAGTTGAGCAACACCCTGTTAATCACATTTGATTAATATAACCCAGTTGCAAGGTGGTTTGAGTAAGTGTAAGATCAGGAGGACTGGTTTTCTGCTCTCTGTAACACAGGCACCATGTAGTCTCTTATTATGACATGATACAAATCCATGAGAAAGCAGAAGAGTTGATGGACAGTGGTCTAGGAGGTTAAGGGAATTTTCCATAATTCCTGGAAGTGTCTGCTTTGGCCTTTCCTTTGCAGGGGTTTAATCTCTTATTACCTTTTTGCATGTTGAAAGGCTTAATGGAGACTCATTTTCACTTGCCTGTGCAGTTACCTTTTGCCATAGTGCTGTAGCACAACAGTTTTGTACATGTGTTTGCTTTTCTGTGCAGTCCAGGACATTCATACTACTAAATCTGGAGAGCATATCCTGGCATGCTGTTGATCTGTGATTTGTTTTGGGGAGGCTTGTGCCTGGCAACTGCTCCAGCAGAGATGAATGGAAGTGTTCCTGGAGCTCTGGAGCAGAAGAGGCAGCTGAGAATCATGAAGATGCTATTAAAGGAATAAAATAAGTTAATTCATAGTTCTGTACTGGGCTTGTTACTCATTTTGGTTTTGATGTATGTGTTGTTTTTTTTCTCTTTTAGTTCTATAAGTGCTGGTGCAAAAACAGTGTAGCAATGGATCAAAGAAAAAATGATAGTTTTGTCCCAAGTATCACACAATTGGAAGACTTCCTGACAGAACATGACTCCAACGTGGTTTGGCTGTTAGTAGGTAAGGTCCATCTCTTCTGTCCTGGCTGAATTTCTTTTATCAAACCATAGCAAGGGATTAGCATGACAGGCAGATACAATATCGTTATAGCAGTATGTCCATGCCTGCTATTTAGTGTGGTATAGTTTGAAAAGTGATCTCAAAGTTATTGTGTTTAATGACACAACTTCTGCACTAAATTGTGTGCCACAACAAGCCTTTAAGCCAAACTATTGTGTAATCCATCTGCAAACATGCCTGATTTAGGTATGCTCATTTTTTATAACATTATTGCTATTGCCCTATATTTGTGTAGGTACTTTTATTTTTTGAATCCATTCAGGTGGATGAAGGACGGCAAAATAAGTATTAAGTTGTTTTTGTGTCCAGGTGAGAGTACTAGAGGTGTGCAATAAATTCAGATAATTCCTGCTTTTTAGCCTTGGACCTGGGTCGAAGTGCAGCACAGGAAAAATAACTTCATTTTTTCACTTCTGTCAAGTTAAAAGAGTCTGTTGGCTATTGACTTACTGGAATTATTTTTCAGTAGGCCAAGCTGAATGAAAAAAAACATAGGCAAAGTAGAAGAAGGTGCTTTCTAAATACTACTCCTTTCACTTTTAATATGTTGACATGGAAAGTTTGTACTCAACATAAAATTCTCAGTGTAATCAAGGTGAAGATAAGGGAAGTCACTGATAGTGGCTCATGGTAAAAGGTGGAAGAGATGAACAAGTCTGAAATATTTGTTTCCAGAAGCTTTGACTTGGCTCCTGTTATTATGAGGTTTGGATGGAAATCTATAAAGTGATGTTTATTAACTGACCCAGTTTCAACCAGCCATTCCTCCTTTGCTTTTATCTGCATCCTGTTGTAAGAGAACATAAAAAGACATCAGCAGTTTCTTCTGAATGCTGGAACAGCTATTGATTCCAGTAAAAGCAGTGATGAATTCCAGAAATGAACATGTTCCTCAAAGAGCTGAATAATTTCTAAAAATCACACGCAGTAAAACTTTCCAAGTGTGATTTCCAAAACATGGTTCCAGTGAACAGGCTTTAAAAATCAAGAATATAACCATGAAATGAATAGACTTTATGGGGTTTGTTACTTGAGACCCTGAGATTAGCTCAGTTGGTTAAAACTTGGTTGTTAATGCCAAGGTCATGGGTTCAATCCCCTGTGTGGGCCATTGACTTAAGGGTTGGACTCGATGATCCTTGTGGGTCCCTTCCAACTCAGAATAGTCTGTGATTCTGTGAGACTGAATTTGGTGAGGGAGAAGCAAAGGCAGAGATGAGCCTGCTGGTAAAAGCAGAGCATCAGGACTGCACTGCCTGGGAACTGCACTAGTTGCCTGATTTTTCTCATTATATGTCCCCTTTAAAGGGCACTTTATTGACCTCGAGTGTGTAGTTGAACTTTAATCTCTGATTAAGCTTTCCTGCTGGGATGGACCCTCTGAGTGTGAGTCATTGCACCTTTCCCTGCGCTGCTGGAGGAGCTGCAGGGAGTTCCTGCTCTGAGAGGGAGGGAGGCACACACTGCCCTTGGAATGTGCCTTCCCTGAGAGCCAGGAGCACCTTCTTTTCTGGGATGGAGCCTTAACCCTCTCTGCTTTGTTCCTGTGTAATCACTCACACAGATTAGGTTTGTTTGACATGTCAAGCAGTTTAACTGCCTGAGCTGCTTGAATTTTGATCACACAGGACCCATTTTCCAGTAAGGAAAAGACAAAAGTCATGCAAGGCTTTCTCTTCTCCCTTCTCCTCCTCTTTGAGCACAGGCATTGGTGTGGAGCAGTGGAGTATCCCACTGCAAAAATTAAAAGGACAGGTTGTTTCTGTAAGTTTACTTGGTTGGGTTTTTTTTTAAATAATCATCTGAACTCTCTGCAGGGTGAAGGCATCGTGCCCATATGCCTTTCTGAGCTCTGTATTTCCCTTAAAAGCCACAATAAATCTGAGTTTTTCAGCATGAAGTATACACACAAATGAAAAATTTCTATGACCAAGTTCAGGTTTTTTTCCTACTCTGCTTTGGATGAAATGGAATGGTAATTATCAGTAAAAAAAGTGAATTAGAACTAGTCCGTTCCCTGGCAGTGCCACTCCTTTTGGGTTTGTCCTTCTGGAAGCTTTGAGAACCCTTGTAGTTAGAAATAGGTTACTAGCTCTTAATCAACTAAAGTAAAAATTACTTTGGGGATTAGCAGACCTAAATTTTTTTTTTTAAACATTTTTCTCATTGGCTTGCTATTTCCTTTTTTTCCTATCAAATTCCATGCTAGAACTGTTGACAGATTTCTGCTTACCCAAGGACTGGCATGTTTGTCTCAGGATGCAGCAGCTTAGGAAATGGTTTCAGATGTGATAATATTGTTTCCTATTGTAAGATATGAAAGACCAGAAATTTAAGTTACAGTTCACAGTTTGGAGAAGAGTAGAGAAGGAATGTAGTATGATTTTGTGGTGTTGGAGGTTTTTTAGGGTGTTTTGGAATAAATGACCACAATGGATAAAGCATGTTACAATTAAATCTATAAAATTTGACTTCTTAGATGAGAAGTGATGTAATGAAATATGTGGTATGTAATGAAATCTGCAGGTCCTCTGGGAGAAGGATTTTTTGTATGCTGAGGAATGGAAGAGTGAAGAATCTCTGTTTTTCTGGGCTCCCAGTTCCTGTTTTCCCCCTCCCATTCCTTCTCACACCATCTCTCTAAAAACACCCTTGAAGTGTCCCATCAGTTTCAAATTTTTTGGGGGAGATCAGGAAGAACACTGTTATGCCTGATAGTCTTAATAGGTGAGGTTTTTATCTGGGTCAGCATAGTTTAAAAAATGCTTTAATTAATTGTAATCTTTCAACAGCAACAATATTGTCCTGTGGATGGATTATCTACCTGACTTACTATAATTCCCGGAACATTGGGCTCATTCTAACGCTGGTTCTTAACAGATTGTATAAACATGGCTACATCCATATTGGTAAGTTATGATTAATGCAATGCCACTGTTTACATTACCACTGCAATGAACTGTTTATTGCTTTTTATTATACCTCCATTTGCTCAAAACTTGAAGGAAAAATGAGTGTTCCTTTGTTGTAGTAGTTTGGCAATGCTCAGTGTGGAGTGGGCTCGGAGGGGCCTCGAGTTCCTGTTCCAGCACTGCCCTTGCTTTCTGAATAAGCTGTGAGAACAACTCATGGTGTTAATCCATGCTGGGACTGTGATATGTGGAATTGATACCGGTTAGAACATTTGCATCAAAATCCATTAACTTTTTATTAAAGTATTTCAAACATTTTTGAATAAAACAGGTCAGTGCAAATCACTTGGGCACTCACCCACATTACAAAAATATCTGGTGCTGAGTCACAGAGGGCTGTAGCCCACAACCTCACTCCAATCACACTTCTAATTTTCTTTCATTTACTCCTCTGCCTTCCTCTGTCTGCCTCACAGAATAGCAATGACTTTACCTCTGGACTTTATCTGCACGTATTGGTCATAAATGTAGTGAAAACTTCAAAAAATCCCACCCACACCTGCCTGCCAAAGACACCCCTGCAGTTCCTTGGCTTGTGTCCCCAGCAATCCAAGAGCTGTATTCCAAACCATCTTCAATCATGCTTTTTGAGGAGCAATATAGATGAAATGCTTATTGGCTGCTGCACTTGATCTATAGGCTTTTATTAAAATTTCTCTCTGAAATTGCCATTAGGTAAAGACAGCTGATACAGCTGGCCAGAGATGTGGTATTCTTTATTAGCTAATCAGTAAGGGGAACATAACATTAATCAAATCCCATGATTTACAGCTTGGTTTCAGTCAATTAATGTTGATTTTTAATTTTTTTTAAAAATCATGGTTTACTTAACTTTCTGTGAGTGAGGTGAAAAGCCTTAGGAAAAATATGGGCTATTACATTACCTGCTGGTCCTTTCATGCTTATTAATCCTTCCTGCTGTAAACAGGAATTTCTCATAATAATTGGACAGAAATCCTTATAGTCATTCAAAATTTAAAAGATTAGTCTCTCAGGAATCTTTATTTCTCTGATTACAGTCTTGCACACAATGGCTTCGAACTATAAATGCTGAAAATAGATGTTCTAACTGTTCCACAAGCTTTGCAAAGCACCTGAATGGGTGACTGATGTGTCCCAGAGGCCTGGTTGTGTTCTTGGGAAGTGCCAAACCCACCATCTTTTAGTTGTGTACTTTTTGCCCTGAATTTCTGACCTCCCTTCAAAGGAAAAACTCACAATACCCAGTTAAATAATTACAGATGTTGAATACTATATTCTTCCTGTTCAGAATATGAAGGAAGCATCACCAACTTCAGGCTAATGTCTGATCAATTTTTTTCCACCTTAGGCTCCTTTTCGTTCTCTGTGCTCTCTGGAAAGGTCATGGTGCGTGAAATCTATTTCATCACAGAAGACATGTCCATCAGGTAGAGATTTCCAAGGCAGTCCCTCTTCTAAATGAGGATTTTGAATACACTCAATGCATACATATAAATCACACATATGAAAATACAGCCTTACAAATGAACAGTGTATTTATAAATGTTAAACTGCCTCTTTTGATTATGGTATTTAACACTCCTAGATACTTGCTACTCATTTGCTGCTTTGTCATTATCATTTGCAAGTGTGTACTGGGTAAGATTGTAATTGTCCTTAATATTTGCAAAAGAAAACACTTTGGAGCATGAAATGGCACTATTTTTTCATTAATATCTCTGACTCCTTCATGCCCCTGCTCTTAAGTTTGGAAGATTCATGTTGGCCAAGTAGTTTGCATTGATTTTACTGGAATTCAGAATGATTTGTTTCATGACCTTGTAATTTTGATTCTTACTGTCAGCTTTGGAAAGCCTTGGGAAGACAATGGAGTTTTATAAAAACTTCAGCTAATGCATATTGTGCCATGTGCTTTATGCTCTAATATTTCTTATACACTTAATATTACTTGTACACTACTGCAGCTCTCTGCACTGTGCCTAAAGCAACATGTCCTGCAGGTTGGTTTATCCTTCTCTCAACTTCTGCTGTATCTCCTTTATTTGCTTTAGAATTCAAGATGGATTTATCATATTTCGCTGGTGGAAGATGTACAACCCTAAGCAGAAACAGCATGGTAGGTTTCCCTCCAAGGTTTCAAAGGTCACATTTTCAGGTAGCCCACCAAAAAATACTTCCTTTACTCGTTCACATGTGTAATTGATTTGTTAATATGTACCTGAAGCCCATTGAACCATCAGAAGGTGTGGGTTTTTCCCCAGCTGCAGACTAGAACACCACAATGAAATAAATACAGAATTCATTATCAGGGACATGAATTGAACCCTGCTGAAGACAAACCATTAATCTTAACTTCATTACCTGTAGTCCAAGCATAATTGCCTCTGTGTTGAAGTTTGTAACTATGATGAATAGAGACATCTTATGTTCTGGAAGTGGGTTTACTTTCTGGGTTTTAATGTTGTGCTTTAGCAAAAGTGTTCTTTAGTATTTGATAAGCCTGTGTCTTGACATCTGTGGGGGTAGAAGTGTGAAAAATTGATTTACTTTTCTTCCTTATCTCTGCCTGAAGAAAGATGATTAACACCAGATGCAAGAGATTAATTGTATCTACAGAAAACACTGTGAGGAAGCATGAGCAGCCTAGGGATGTGTGCTTAATCATTTATGGGATTAGAATCTTGTTGAATGACTCTCGGGTCCTGCCTCTCTTGACTTCTGAAGCCATCACAGCTCCATTGCTAATTCAACAAGGTCCAGAACTGGCAGCTGTGTATGGCTGAGGACAGTAGTTGAGAGGGTCATTGAACTTTAGAGAGCTTTTTTTGTTTTGTTATCTTGCCTTTGGAAGTGGCTTGTGATTGTGTGAGGCCTCTTAGCCCTGTCAGCAAGCTGGTACAGCTGGTGCTGTGGCAGTGCCAACTCACCAGTGCTGCATGCAGGGTTAGTCAGGTGAATGTGAGACACCGCTCCTGCAGGGATATAAATTAAGAATTGCTGCTCACTCCTGTTTATTGAGGCACTACTAACCCTCTGAGGCTCAGCATGAGCTAACAGGGTGCCCAGGTGGCCAAGAAGGCCAATGGGATCCTGTCCTGGATCAAAAACAGCGTGGCCAGCAGGCCCAGGGCAGTGACCCTTCCCCTGGACTCTGTGTTAGTGAGGCCACACCTTGAGTGTTGTGTTCAGTTCTGGGCCCCTCAGTTCAGGAAAGAGATTGAGGGGCTGGAGCAGGT
>JAWWEV010000134.1:3780103-3804614 GCA_035583235.1 Hafferia zeledoni
GCCATGATCTGGTAAAGGGACTGGAGTTGGACCAAGGGTTGGACTTGATGATCTCAGAGGTCTTTTCCAACCCAACCTATACTATGATTTATATTTGCCAGATTTTGTCCAGCAGAATCCCACTCTGTTTTGTAATCCCACTCTGTTTTGTGCTCTGATTTGCTCCCAGTGTCAGAAATGGAGGAAACAATGCTGTCTGTGCTCAGGCCATCGCAGAAAACAACCGACAGTGTGATCTCATCTCCCACAGCCTCAGCGCGGCTCCCCCTCGACCCCTCCGAGCTGCCCCCGGACAAGCTCCATGTGGAGCTGGAGCTCTCCCCAGATTCCCAGATCACCCTGTATGGCCCCCTGCTCAAAGCCTTTCTCTCCATAAAGGTAGGCATGGCAGCAGAGTCAGTGACAGCCACGTGCAGCAAAGGGAAGCAGTGGGTTTGAAACGGAAAATGGGAATTCCGCGAGTGTGTGAATTTGGATGCAAAGTTGTTTTGAGTTCCACTTTGAAATTACTTTGATAGGGATGAATTCCATTGGCAAAAGCTGATGAAAAGACTTCCCATATGGATAGAAATGTGTGTAGACCCACATCAGCATAATTTTCCTTTCAGGAACTGGTGTATGCTGGAAAATTTCTTCCTTTTGTTTTGCAGTAGTAACATAAAATTTAAAATCATGATTATGACTAGAACTTATATAAACAACCTTTTCTATGCAAAGTCATAGCAGAACCTGTGCTTTTCATGCATTTTAAGCTCTGCAGAGTGTCCTAATTATTTGTTTGGTTTTGTTTTAATTGGATTCTGGGAAGTTTCTGGAGTTAGGGTATTGTGGAGGGGAGTGGGGAAGGCCAGGAGAATAAAGCTACTTCAGTGTATAGAAGAAGGCTTATTCATCCTTTCCTTGATGTTAATCTGTTATTGTTTAAAAGGTGTGTTTGTGTTGCTTTTTCCCTGTCCTTTTCCATTTGTGATGTTTTAGGGTGTCCAGAAACAGCTTAATTTCTGCCCCCCTCCCTCACCCTCCCTTGTGGTGACAAAAGCAGAGGCAGTTGAACAGCAAGGATAGTACCAGTGAAACACCTGGGGGTTGGGTGATTTCTGTGGTTGTTGGTTTGGGGGTTTTTTGTGTGGTTTTGGGGTTTGGTTTTGGTGGGTTTCTGCTTGTTTGTTTTGTCGGAAGGTCTGGTTCAACCCAGGCAGACCTTGGCTAAGGTGATGCTTCTGGAGGTTGTAATTTTGGGTCAGAGGATGGGGAATTTTCTGAGGTGGGATGAACACCAGGACTCACTGAAACAGTGATTTTCATGAATTTATATTAAGCATTGCTTGTAAGCAATGAGTAGCAGAAAATACTAAGGTTTTTACTGTATAGGACTTGCAAATACTCAATATTTTTTCATGTTCTCGATAAAAGAAATAGGATTAAAATTAGGCCAGAATTGCATCTTGAAGATTTGATTTCTCCTGATGCAGAGGAAAACCACGCATGTTTGAATTGTTTATTGAGCCCCTTTTTTGGAGCCCATAATTCATGAGGTAATTCTGGCTTTCCAAGCAAAGCAGCACTCCCTCAGTGCCCTTTGCCTCTGGAGGCAGATGTAAACAATGCTACATTAGATCCCTGATTCTAGAAAGATTTAATTGTTTTAGGTGCAGATTTCTCAGATGAAATCTACTTTTTCTCTTCAAAATCTCAAGAGAAACTTTAGATGAATAGCTTGTTTTAGAAAATGTGCATTTATTGCTCTTTTTAGTATTCTTGTGGCTCTGTTTAGATCTTTTTGTCCAGCTGTGCTGGGAGCATCTCTTAAAAGATTTCCAGGAGGGGTTTTTTTATGTTTGTTTTCCTGGCTTGTGGTTGAAATGTTGTTTTCAGTTTGTTTTCATTCTCTTTTCTAGTACACATGATAGAGGTTCCTGTACATGCATCATTCCTGCAGTTTGGCTGAGCCTTGTAATCTTGGGGGGTAGTTTTTTGGTGTAGCACCCCGTTTTTTATTAAGTGCTTTCTGGCTGGGAATGAAGGATTTATAGATTCTGGCATTCCCAGTGGAAGGTACCAGGAGAAACTTACTGGATTTCTTACCACCCTCTGCTGGGTCTGCCTTATAAAAAAATATTGTAAGAAAATTCTTCTTTAGCTTTTTTTTTTCCCCCAGGGCAAGGATATGACAAATGCTCAGAAATCTGATTCTGATGCACTTAATAAATACAAAGGAGGAAGTTGATTTTTTTTTTTTTATTTACTGATGCATTTTCTGTTTCCCAGTATAATTTGGCAAAGTTTCTTTGGTCTTAGATAATGGAGAAGGATTTGCTTAGGAACAAGGTGGCTTTTAGACCACAGTCAGAAATGTTTGTGATCTGGTATTTTAGAAGCCTGTTTAAGACTTGTAAGTTTGCTGAAAACAGAAGATTGGATGAGAGTGACTTCCTGCAGGATGAGTTTTGTGTTCTTACTCTGTTACCCAGCTTTAAAAGCACAAAATCTGTTTAAAATTTCAGTAATAATACTTGTATTGCATTTATCTAAAATACCAGTACTATGAAAGCACATGGCTTAAATTTGCTCATTTAAACTCTCCAGTTGCCATAAAATAAAAGTATATATGTTTCTTTAGCTGTAGGCTGTAGCTATACCACTTATTTAAGGAGAGCCAACACACAGAAGCTGATTTATTTTGCATTTGAATATTTTGTCTACATGTTTTTCATTCTCATATGGCCATAACAATTCTGTTTCCTAGGAAAATTATTTTGGGGAAGATGACATGTACACTGATTTTGAGGAGGTTCTTTCCAGCCCTGTGTTGTCCCTGTCCACATCTTCAAGCTCTGGCTGGACAGCTGTGGGAGTGGACAGTGACAGGAAGGACAATGAGAGTTCAGGGAAGCCGGTTCACCCTCTCACTCTGCGCCCCTGGGACATCACCGTGCTTGTGAATTTGTACAAAGTGCATGGGCGATTACCAGTGGTAAGTACTTTAAAATCATACAGTAATTGGCTTTATTTAATATATTTACTTTTTCAGTTTCTTAATCTGGAGCTAAATTTAATTCCCTGGAATGTTTATTTACTGTGGCGCTTACCAAAGCGAGTATTTACCCTCTGTGACTAAACTGATTTGAGACATCGTTTATTTTGCTTATCTTAACTGGATAATTTTTTACATAATTTTTATTCAATGAACTTAATTTGTGTGATATTTTCGATTGACCATTATGATTTCTCTGCTAATTAGCAAATCAGTCTTCCAATGGTGCACTCTGCTGTGTGCATCTGTAGTTTGAGAAATCCACAGGAATAAAAGGTGGGATTTACCCAAACAGGCTTGGATTGCTGTTTATGCAATTGTCACAAGAGTTTTGAAGTTGTACAGGCTTCTTTTTGAGTATCCACTTGCAGGAAAACGATCATATTTCCTACTCACAGGTTCACCACTAATCTTAGTATTTCAACCATGTTGTGTATTTTCAGTTTCTGAAAGAGTTGTGGTTATTTTTTTATTGTAGCATTGCAGTCCAGATGGTCCAGAGTGCCCTACAGCTTTCTTGGAAAGGTTGTGTTTCGAGATGAAGAAAGGATTCAGGGAAACAATGCTCCAACTTGTCCTGTCTCCCGTGAATGTGTTTCTGAATGACAACTATCAGGTAGTCAGCTTAATTTTACATGTTTGCATGTGAGTGTCTCTACTGTGGAAAGTTGTGTTGATCTTAAAATTGAACTTGCCTGTTCTGCAAAGCCTTATGAATCATAAGAGGTATTAAAGAAAAATCTCATGCATATTTTTAAAGATCTTTATTTCTGCCCAGAAATTTTATTGTGTTGTCAATGAGTAGGATTGAAATTAGGTCAGTGTTGCATCTGGCCTTATTTTTAGTAAAATGCACAAGAGAAAGCGCTGCATTGTCTTAATTTGTCTTAAAAATACTCTGGAGGAGGTTCTCTAGGAGATACCGTTTTGAAGAATGCTTTTTGCTCACAAGAACTGCCTTTCCCTCCCTGTCCCTGCCAGCGCCCTGCGGTGGATGAGGTTCTTCGGGAGGGCCACATCAGCCTGTCGGGGCTGCAGCTCAGGGCTCATGCCATGTTTTCAGCTGAGGGGCTGCCCCTTGGAAGTGACACCCTGGAATATGCATGGCTGATCGATGTCCAGGCTGGAAGCCTCACAGCCAAAGTTACAGCACCACAGGTACCATCCTGACACCATTTGCTTTGAAGTGTTACCTTTCTTCTTCCTCACACTTTAAAACAGGAGGCAGTGATGCTGCTCACTGCATAAATTGTGCTGCCTGGGCCCACTGGAACATAGTTTGCTTGCCCACTCTTGGATTTTATTAGTTCAGTCTTAGCACTAACTCCTTTTAGTCATGCCATTTATGACACATTTATTTTTCCAGGTAGATGAATGGCTCCAAGTGTACAACAGGCAGATTTATTTCTGCAGTGGTCTGCCAGGTATTTCAAGAAGGTTGCTTTGCCAGTGTGTTCTGAGGCATGAGAAAAGTACATAAATTCTATTTAGTAGTTAGTGTTTGGTTTATTCATATTTAATTTTCTTAAGACACTTCTACATCCTCTTGTTCCTCTAAGAATTGGCATTATTTTCTAGGATTAAACACATATTTCATCAGGAAACTTCTGCAGCAAATAAAACTAAGTCATACAAGCAGGTTCAGTAAATCTAAAGAATAGACTTCAGATACATTTTTGTGTGCTACATGCACAGACATGTGTGGTGGTATGTCCCAAGATGCTACCACTGATTTAGGGAATCTGGAGTATTTACTGCACTGCTTTATGCTTCAAAATTAAACCTACATGATTCAAAGTGCTCTGAGGTTAGAGAACATTTCTAAATGCTTAGTGCAACCTAAGGATTTTCTTCCCTCATAAAGCCATTCTCAGTTGTATGCATCACACAGGATTTTTAATTTATTTTCAGTTGTCAGCACTGCTGTGGAGCAGAACTTAAATTTGCTGGTTCAGGGTCATTGGCTTCTTTCCTCTCACAGTGTGATGTATTGCAAAAATTTGTGAAGGGACAACTCTGAAGGGGGGGGAGAGGTTTTGTGCAGGATCGTCATAGCTATATTAACTTCCATTTGAATTACTGCTGATTTTAAGTGCCTTTCCTTTGGCTAGCCAAGGAAAACCCATTTCCCTCTCATAACAGACAGACAGTCATGAATCATTTCCTCTATGAGCGAGCTAACTCTATCAAAGGCTTAAATCAACAATAGGCTAATTGCTGCTCTAGCAAGAAGCTGTTGAGCCACTTCCCTCCTCTGCTTTCTAAATGTAACTTGGTAACTTGCAAGCAAGTTTGGCATTTAAATTATGGATGGTAATAAACTACTTTGAGGTATTCCTTGTGGTAGTGTGGGGAGCTCTGTCTTTACAGTCAAGTTCCCAGTTTGTAACAGCAAAGCTGATGCCTTTTATTAAGAAATAATTCAGGAGATTGTTTCATATCACAGTGTTTTCCATGGAAAACAAGAAGGAAAATCAGGAAATAGACTTTGTGTAAGGAAGCTAATGCAGCCAGGGTGGTGTGGTGGGGTTGTTGTTTTCACCCTTGCTCACCTCCCCACATTTGGTGTTGTTTTGGTACCCGATGGGGAGCTGAAAGAAGCTCATTTTGTGTAGGTGGTGACAGACAATGTGCTGTTGTTGTTTACCCACAGCTTGCCTGTCTTCTGGAGTGGGGACAGACCTTTGTGTTCCACGTGGTGTGCAGGGAGTTCGAGCTGGAGAGGCCCAAGTCTGTGGTGATCTGCCAGCACGGGATTGATCGGCGCTTCTGTGACTCCAAGGTGCCCTTTCCTCCCCCTGAGCTGCTCATAGAATGCACAGGCTCTTTGGAGCAGTCCACAAATCCAGCACTCATGTTAGCAACTCACGTGGAGTGTACAGGCAGATTGAATGTTCCCTTTGGTAAATTACAGAATCATAGAATGGTTTGGGTTGGAAAAGACCTCTGAGATCATCAAGTCAAACCCTTGGGCCAACTCCAGTCCCTTTGCCAGATCATGGCACTCAGTGCCACGGCCAATCTCAGTTGAAAAACCTCCAGGAATGGGGAATCCACCCCCTCTCTGGGCAGGCCATTCCAATGCCTGATTACTCTCTCTGGAAAGAATTTTTTCTGATGTCCAACTTAAATTTCCCCTGGCAGAGCTTGAGCCTGTGCCCCCTTGTCCTATTGCTGAGTGCCTTATACTTAGTTACGTTTTAAAAGAAATGTGATTCTCTCTGGAATTTTCCTGTGGGTATGCACAGAGGGAGGCAGTGGGTCCCCTGGCACGGCTGGACACAGGAATTAAACATGCATGAGGGAAAATGAACCTCAGCACAGAAACACCCATCTCATACTCAGTTGATACTGTAAATAACTTGTTATTGGTCTAGTTTTAGGCCTCTGTTAAACAGCATAAATAAAAGGATTGGCACAAATGAAACTAAACCTCCTAATGTATGCTAAAATATATTTCCATTTTTTTCCTGTCTGTCCAGATGAACTGTGTGCCTGGGCCATGCCCAACATCTGATGACTTGAAGTACACGATGACACGCTTAGCCATGGATGGAGCAGATCTGTATGTGGTAGAACATGGCTGTGCCACCAATGTAAAGGTAAAAATATTTCTCTTAGCAGCAATTAGAATGCTTCCTTGTCAGTAAAATTATTTCTATTTTTTTAATGGAATAGCTGCCTGAATTAATTGCTTGCTTACATGCAATGGACTAAGCAGACTTTCTGAAACTAAGTGATAAAAGGTTGTCTTGGACTGGGCCGCGAGTGGGTCAGCTTGGCTTCTGCTTATTAATTCCATTAATGATGTTGGAAAATGGTAAGGAGGAGTGTATGTCTGCCAAAATGAGAGTGGAAGCTGCAGGATCGGAGTAAAAAATTTAGAGAACACTGGGAAATATAAATCTCAGTGGTTGTACCTGAGAGCTACTAAGAAGCTGTGCTGGGAGTAACTCAGCAAAGGGAAATGGTTGCTATGGATCATGCACAAGTCAGTCCTTGATAATTCATGGTCCCCTTGTGTGATACAGCTCTTTAATTTCAGGTGTACCTTTGGTAGAGAAGGGAGAAGTGGTAGTGCCACTGCCTGACTGAATCTTCTTTCAGAAAGGGCTGTGCAGGAGGAGCTGAATTTCTCTCCATTATCTTACTGCACAGGAAGAACTGGAATGATTTACTCAGTGTTGCAAAATATAAATTTGGACATAACTGACTTATAGCAACAACAGAAAACTGCTATGCTGATACAACGGACTAATAGTTGTGCTGTTAGTTAATAAATTCAGTTTTAAATGGTAGATTTAAAGTGTAAGGTTTTGGGCACAGCTTCACATTATGAGCAATAATGTAACTGAAGGGCAGGGGTAATTATTTTAGGCTTTCTTCTGATGACGTGATCTCTCCTCATTTGAATGGCTTGCTGCCCTGTGGCAGTAAAAAAATGTTTGAGCCTCCAGATTCTTTTGAATCCAATATTAAAAAGCACCATCACAAATATTAACTGTGTCTGCAGGCATAAATATGAATGGCAGTATTTTCAAAGGCAGCTTAATAACCTGAACCACTCTAGAAAATTATATCCTGAATGTATTTCATTCAAATTAAAAAAAAAAAAAAAGAAAGGTTTCCAGTGCTTTTTTATAATCTGTGACAGAGATGAGAAGTAATAATTTAATATTAACCCTGTGGGTAGCTCCTCCAGGGCTGGGTTATCTTTCAGCTTTCCTTGTTTTTGAGTTGGAAAAGTCAGTCTGAAATTTCAGGTGCTCTGTGGTGGCTTTGGAGAGGACTGAAGCTGTGCAGGGAACTTGGCCCAATGTCTTGAGATTATCTGAAGTGTGTGGAAGGGTTATTTTGTGCTTTTATAGTGTGTACCAGTGTCGGGGAGGATTGATACTGGTCTGGGCAGGTGGATTTGTTGTACAGTGGCCAGTTTTCCACAGCAGGGGTAAAGCAAGAGCTTTTGGCTCATCTTTGAGGCGCAACCTTCTGCTTGGTTCACCGAAACTTCTGGAATTGCATCAAAACAAGAAGTGAAGTGTGATCATGCAGGAATTACTGTAACAGTTCATCTGAATCTCAGTTAGTTTAGGATCTGGAGTTTCTGGAGTTTTGCAGTGGCTAATGTGGTTGTCTCACTGAGGCTTTTATTAAGTGTACAGTTAATACACTATGTACTTAAAGTAAATAATTACTGGTTTAGTCTAATGACATACCATGATATGTGCAGTATCAAATAGACTGATTCTGGATTTTATTTTTATTTTATTTTTTATTTTTATTTTTAATGCCTTGGTTTTTAGATGATGGTGAAGAAGTTAATGATTTTTTTTTTAAGTTTCATTACCACATCTGTCCAAAGTTGACCTTTTTTTCCGATCTGTTCACAAGATACGAAAATATTTTTTTTTTGTTTTGTGTTGTTTTTGTTATTTAAAAACTAGCTGAAATTAATTACTAAGCTTGCCTTCTTTTGTGTGGGTGCTTACCTGCATATAAACTGTTTCTTTATAGAATCATAGAATTGATTGGGTTGGAAAAGACCTCTGAGATCATGAAGTCCAACCCTTGGTCTAACTCCTTGTCTTCTTTGGAGAGAACAACAGTTCACTGAAATCTTTTTGGACCATAATATGTGTTGTGTCAACTGGTCTAAGGCTACTGTTTCTTTATTTTACTCCAAATAACTCGAGTTGATGCTTTCAATGGTATTTCAGATGGGCGCTATACGCATTGCCAACTGCAACCTGCACAACCAGTCCGTGGGCGAAGGCGTCAGCGCTGCCATCCAGGACCTGCAGCTGCGCCAGTACGTGGAGCAGGTGAACAGCTGCAGGGCTGGGCTGCAGCCCATCCTGAGGAGGGCCTGCTGGCTGGAAGCTGGCTCTGCCAACCTGGGGCTCGTCACTGCCGACATCGCCTTGGCTGCAGATCATCCCTCCAAGCATGAGGTGCAGAGGCACTTCCTGGAAACGCACGACACGCGAACCAAGAGGTGAGAGACCCACTGGAGGAGGGGCATCTCAGAGAGAGGTATCTTTTCACCTTGCCGTGCTGGTTTAAAGGTAAACAGGCAGGAGTAATGAACGCAACACAAAAGAGATTGTAAGTCAGAGTTACAATTTAATAACAATATTACAATAAATGCCCTGGCACAAATGGAAATTGATTTTAACCCACAAAACTCAGAAGTATGACCCAGCAGCCTGGGGCACAAACACAAAGGGGTTTGTTAGCCCCTGTGCTGAACCTCACGTGGTTCCCTCAAGTCCAAAGTAAAAGGAAGTGAAAAACCTCTTGGTTGCAGTCTGGTGAAGAGGGGTGGTTGCAGTCTGGTTGAAAGTGATGAACTTCCTGTCGAGGTTCTAGTCCTCCTCTGGATCCAACGAGTGGTTCCCCAAGCCCCCAAACCCCCAAGATTATATCCCTTCAGGTCCAGATGGGACTGCCCAGTACCTCCCCCAGGGCAGGGAATTACACAATGAGTAATCTCACTCTGTGAGTCCTGGGGTATTTGGAATCATTGATGGCCCATTAGCAGACATGACCCCTCAGGTGGGTGTGGAGGTGCCAACAACTTCCTGGAGGGGAGTTATCACAGCTCTTATCTCACAGGTGTCTTTCACACCCAGCTCACACCCTGAGGGGTTGGGTGTGCCCTGGGCAGCTACTGCAAATGGTCCATTGTTAACAGTTCATGGGAAATGAACAGAGGGTGTGGAATACACAGCTTCAGTCACACCCACACAGTGATAAACTGGTCCCACCTGCTGAACTAGGACACTTACTTTCACTGGGTTTAAACCTGCTCATGTGTTCAAGTTATTTATTTTTCTGCCTTTGTAGGTTGTGGTTTCTGTGGCCTGATGATAATCTGAGAAACAAGAGAAGCAAGAACAAGTGTGGCTGTCTCGGTGGTTGTCGATTCTTTGGTGGTACCTTAACAGGACTAGATTTTTTCAAACTGGAGGAACTGACACCTTCAAGCAGCTCAGCTTTCTCAAGCACAAGTGCAGAATCTGATATGTTTTACGGGCAGTCTTTACTGCAGCCAGGAGAATGGATAATTACTAAGGAAATTCCTAAAATTTTAGATGGTGAGACTGCAATATAGTGTATTTTCAGTCTATTTTGCCCAAAAGTATAATTTCTTAACTTTTTATAGCATTTACAATTCTGGTTAATAAGTAGAACTACTTGTGCTTTTGTGGCCTGGACCTTTCTAAGAGCAGATAGGGCTCAAGAGTCGAAAGTAAGCTTTCATATGCTGCATTTTTATATTAACATGCAACTCCTGAGAAAAAAGGAGTTTTTTTGAATTGTGTCAGTTCTGCCTATGCAGAAAGCAGTCTACCAAGACAATCTGATGCTCTGCTGCCATGATTTTATTAGATTTTTTTAAGTACAACATGCTAGGATGCTTTTATTTAATGAAGATTTTTATTAGTGGGCAAGGAAGAGACCACTGCAGGTGTGTTGTCACATACCCAGTTTTCCTTTTCCGTTTCTGATCCTAGGGAAAGCAAACGGTGTGAAAAGAAAAGATTGGGATTGCAGATCTGTGGGTATAGAAATGGAAAGAAAAGCACAACACCTAAGCCTCCAAGTGCCACTGCGCTCCCACAGCTCCTCATCCTCCTCTGAGGAAACGAGCAGCTCCAGTGCTGCACTGCCCTTGCTGGCTGGGGAGAAGGACAGCCCGTCCTCCACCATGGAGGATCACCTGGGACAGAAGGAGTTCTTGTCTGGTGCCAAAAGGGAGGATGGTCATGGAAGGTTAGTACTCTCTCTCCAGGTATGATTCCGCTCTTGAATGCTTTAAGAGGGAAAATAAGCCTTGTATGTAGCAATTTATAGAGTGTTGGTTATTTTCTTGCATTGCTGCTGAAATGTGTTTCGTAGTTGGAATGGCAGTTTGAATCTGCCAGGGGAGGTTTAGGTTGGGTATCAAGAAGAAGTTCTTTACAGAGAGAGTGGTCAGGCATTGGAATGACCTGCCCAGAGAGGTGGTGGATTCTCCGACCCTGAAGGTTTTTAAGGTGAGACAGGACGTGGCACTGAGTGCAATGATCTAGCAATCAAAGCAGGGTTGGATTAAGGGTTGGACTTGATGATCTCAGAGGTCTCTTCCAACCCAACTGATTCTATGATTGTATGAAAACCTGCAGGTAAGACAGCAACCCTTGCTGTTAGTGTTCATTTTTACATCTTCTGTACATGTGTAAATGGGCTAACAAGTGGCAGAATTTAGTGTGTAATCAGTGTTATGAAACTAATGACTACTCTGATAGAAAGGTGCAGAATGACTAATGCTTCTGTAATGTAAGATAAGCAGCATTAACAACAAGGGGCGGTCCCATGGTGTAAAAGAGAGCACTCTGGACTCTGAATCTCCAGGTCCTGAGTTTGACTCTCTGTGGGACCGTCCCCTGGCAGTAAATGCCTCCCTGCCATCCCATCCTGTCAGATTTTGGATACTGAGCAGGGTCAGCCCTGGTCAGTACCGGGTGCTGTGACAGTCCCGAGGACTTCACTGTCACTGTCCAAGCTCGCTCGGCCGTGGCAAATGGACCTCAGGACTTAAACTGTGGGGCCAGTTCTACGCATGCTGTGCCTCACCTAAACAATCCACTGCACAGGCTGGAAGGGCACGTGGGGAGAGCCCTTCCCAAATCTCTGTTTGTGAAGTCTGGCCATACATTAACACCAAACCAAACAACCTCTGCTTTCTGTTCCCAGTGTTGCTGCTGAGGGTGCAGAGGGCCGCCCTGCGTCCCCTGGCAGCCAGGAGAGGCCCGTGGGGCAGTCCCCCATGCGTTCCCCGCTGAAGCGCCAGGCGTCCGTGTGCTCCACGCGGCTCGGGAGCACCAAGAGCCTCACAGCCGCCTTCTACGGGGACAAGCAGCCCGTGCCTGTGGGAGTGCAGTTCAGCAGCGATGTGTCCCGCAGCGATGAGAATGTCCTGGACTCTCCCAAGCAGAGGAGGAGCTTTGGCTCTTTCCCGTACACTCCCTCTGCAGACTCCAACTCGTTCCACCAGTACCGCTCCATGGACTCCAGCATGTCCATGGCTGACAGCGAAGCTTATTTTTCTGCAGCAGAGGAGTTTGAGCCAATAAGCAGTGATGAAGGTCCAGGAACATATCCAGGGAGGAAGAAGAGAAAAAAGCAAGCTCAGAAAACTGAATACAGTAGAGGGTCTATTTATCATAGTGTGGAAGGACCCTTAACAAGCACAATCCATGGAGAAATTAGCCAAGATATCAAAACGTTGCCAATTAAGACTCACCCTTCGCAGGCTTCATTTGTTTCAGCACTGGGAGGAGATGATGAGCATGTTGATAACATGTATGTCCTGGACTCTGAGAAGACTGTGGAACGGGAGCAAATAACTTCCCAGCAACCTGTAATGGCATGTTACCAAAATTACCTTACGCAGTTCCAGGTGATCAACTGGTCAGTAAAGCATCCAACTAACAAAAGGACTTCAAAATCCTCATTACATCGCCCTTTAGACCTTGACACACCAACCAGTGAAGAAAGCTCATCATCTTTTGAGCAACTTTCTGTCCCAACTTTTAAGGTATGGAAGATGGAGATGTAGAGAAAGGAGTAAGAGTTCAAAATAACTTCAAATTGCTTAGTATACCTGTTGTGTAAATAAAGCTACAAGAAGCTTGAAATTTCATTGCTTTTAGTTAAGGAGTACCTTGAATTTTTGACTTCACATCATGGGGCTGAGTGGCTGGGAGGTTGTGGACAAGAAAAGATGGAGGATCATTCTGTGGATGAAATGTGTGTTCTGAATTGTCATTATTGCTCTTGAAAATGCTGCTCGTAAAAATGTTGAATGATACACAGCTCAGTTATATTGGAGTTTTGCTTAAAATATGTTATACAGAACTTCAGCAGCAGTACATTTAATACTGATCAAGTATAATCTTGGCTCTAAGTAAAATGGAAACTCAGATTTAGTAAATTATTTTTTAAAGGACAGGAGCATACATGTTCAAGGAAGGAGCTGAAACAAAATATAGGAAAAAATAATGGAAATGACTTGATTACAAAATAGATGTCTGACTCTGGAATTCAATTTGTTATCATTTTGCAGGAAAAGCTTTGTGTTTTGCAAACCTTTTGTAGATTACTATTTGAAGTTTTTTTTTAAAAAGCAATGAGTCAATGTTTATATAAAAACTTCACAGTCTAATCTCTGGAGCAATTTACAAAATAAACTTAGGAGTTTCTGTATACTATATTGGAGAGTTGCTTAGGAGAGATTCTTTTAAGAAAGAAAAACTGTAAGGGGAATGCTTGAAGATTTCTTGGGGTTTTTTTCATGTATCAAAGGAATGTAATAAGTGTCTTTGCACTCTTATCTTAGATTGTTAAACAGGGTCTCACAGCGAATTCATTGCTGGACAGAGGCATGCAGCTTTCAGGATCAACATCTAAGTAAGTTGAATACTGTCTAACATTATTACCATATTTTTTAAGAGTAGAATTTCCCTGGTACTCTTTTAAAATATTTTGGCTCTTGCTAGCCTTTTCCAAAATTTGATTTATAGCAGTAGTTTCAGTAGCAGATCTATTTTAGAACAGAGTATTCTATTTTAAAATATTTGGGTTTGGTCAAAGGGAAAGTACACAGTGAAAGCATTAAATTATTTGTATGTTGAATACTTGTATGTTTTCAAGATTACAAATGGCAATTTAACTTAGATTAATTTGAGAGGTGCTAATGGCAAGTGTCCATTGCATTGCCAAAAGCTGAACTCAAATCTAGAGAGAGCCTTGCCCTGAGATTACATTTGTGTACTTTCTAAGGTGTATGGTAGAAGAAACCTAATAATTCTAATAGAAATCAAAATGATACCAGGATCCTTGTGTATGTTTTTACAAAGCCTGATTATCAATATGTATTTGTGTTGTTTAGTACACCTTACACTCCTCTGGATAAGAAGTCTGCAGAAAACACGGATGATGAAACAATCACAGAGGAGTGGACGCTGGATCACCCGGTGTTCCAGACACGGACCACGGCAATAGTAGAAGTGAAAGGAACCGTAGATGTAGTTCTGACTCCTCTTGTAGCAGAGGCACTGGATAGGTAATTATTTTATTTTACTGCTGCAGTGGGTGGTCCCATGGTGTAAAGGAGAGCACTCTGGACTCTGAATCCCAAGGACCCGAGTTCGAGTCTCAGTGGGACCGTCCCCTGGCAGTCAATGCCTCCCTGCCATCCCATCCCGTCACATCTCGGATGCTCAGCAGGGTCAGCCCCGGTCAGTACCGGGTGCTGTGACAGTCCCGAGGACTTCACTGTCACTGTCCAAGCTCGCTCGGCCATGGCAGATGGACCTCAGGACTGAAATGGTGGGGCCAGCTCTGCACACGCTGTGCCTCACCTAAACAATCCACTGCGCAGGCTGGAAGGGCACGTGGGGAGAGCCCTTCCCAAATCTGTGTTCATGAGGTGTGGCCATACATACATACCTGCTGCAGTGTATGCTAAAAATGGTCTAAAATCCAGGTTAAAAAGGCTTGAATAACTTGACTGGTGGAACAGCAGGGCCTCGTGCCCAGCGAGCTCAGTTCTGCATTTCCCAGCTGCAAGAACGTTATGCTCACCTGGGAAGTGCCCTTTATAAATGTCGGTGCTTGTTTTTTCCCCTCTGTGTGGTGTTGCTGAAGCTCCACAGCCAGTGTGGCTGGTGCAGGTGGAGGTTTCAGTGCTCTGTCCCCTCACAGGTACATCGAGGCCATGGTGCACTGTGCCAGCTCCCGGCACCCGGCAGCCATCGTAGACGACCTGCACTGCACCGTGCTGCGGGATGCTGTGCAGAGCAGCAAGACCAGCTGCTCTGAAAATGTAAGGCAGGGACGGAGGCAAACACACCTGGGCTGGGAGGAACACTCTCTTCTGTGTTTTACACAGAGAAAGTGTTCGTGTTTTGAGATACAGTCCCTCAATGCGGTATTAATTTAGAATCCATGCCTATTTTTTTCTTGTACCTGTTGTGCATGTGTTTCTATAATCAACTGTTGTGTGTACTGTCAGTGACTAGAAATCTCTCACAGCACTGAAGTTTTTCTGTTGTGGATGATCTAGTCATGAGATCAGATCATACATTCTGTTCTCTAGAATTACTATAACTGATATTCTTAAATATTCATATCAGCAAGAAGTTATTTTGCAGTAGTCAGGGAGAGCTGTGAAAGTGCCTGTGGGTTTTTTTGAAGTTCATCTGATACCTTAAAAAATTAATTTAACTTGAAAAGAATTGTGTGATATTTCTACAGAATTGTGAGTCCTTTCTGTCCAAGGTAATGACCATATTTATATTTTATGATTTCTTAGACTTCACAGTGTAGCAGACACTAATTATTTGCTCCACAGTAAGTTGTTTTATACAAATTACATATATAGAATTCAAACTTTCAGCTGAAATCTGGTCATTAAGAAGTTTACTGCAGAATGGCCTTGCTGCCCTTATGGCTCTAGACTGACTGTGTCTGTAAGTGCTACAACCCTTGCTCTAGAAATCATGGGTTTATGACATAAATGAAGTTAGAATCTCTTGCTACTTCAATGCTGATGAACTGTCCTGTTGCTCTTGAGTTTCAGTGCTAACAACTGATTTTTCTCCCTCCCCCCAAGCTATCTTCAAAGCAGGATATCAGAGGAACAAAAATAGACACTACCACCACAGGAACAACAAACCAGGGACCAGCACAGACCAGTCTGTCACTTAAGCAAGATAATGTGACAATTAAAGGTCTTCAGGCCAATGTTACAGTACCAAAGGTAACCACGATTTGTTAAGCTTATTGGTAGCCACGTGCCTCATAACTTACCCTCAGTTTCCATCCCTATTAGTTCCCCAAAAGCTGGGAAGTATAAGACAAGGTAGTATCAGAAGTTAGTGATGTGCACTTAATGTGACACGTTTTTCTAAGTTTCTTTCCTCTCTGGTGGAATTTTATGTCCAGGTGAACCTGTGTTTGCTCCAGGCATCTGTGGATGAATCCCCTGGGGTTTCTTCCAGCAAAACCGTGACTCACGTTTCATTGGTGGCTTTGTGTTTCGACAGAATTGCCACACAAGTTCGTATGAACAGGTAACAGTAATACATATTTCTGTCATAAACTTCAAACAAAACTCATCAAATTAAGTATGTCTATTTGACATTTGATTCCTTGCTTTTTCTCCTTTATATTCCAAGGGGTGTGGTTGAGGAGGCTTCAAACAGTGCAGAAACTGGGAGGAATTCCGTCACATTCGATCGTTACATCCAAACCAGCAAAATGCAGCCCCAGTCCTCTGGCTCACTGAGGTCCAACTCTGGGGCAGAAAAGGGGAAAGAAATTGCTGCTAAACTGAACATCCATCGTGTTCATGGACAGCTTAGAGGCCTTGATACAACAGGTATTGAACAATATGATATTGTGGAAATGTCAGTTTTCAATGGAAGCAAGTGGTTATTCTTGGTCTTGTAGTTTGGTTGTTTTTTTAACACAGATTAAAAGATACTTAAACCTGGAGATTTCGTAGATACTGTAAAAACAAGTTTAGGATGGAAACTCTGAATTGTTTCTGTTATTCTGTGAAAAGCTGGATGTAAATGTAGGCAGATTTAAGACTATTAAGACAAAATTCTAAGCAGTTTGTGTGGCAGATGAGTCACATTGTAAATATTGACTTCAGTGGTAGAATTTCAGGCCTAAGCTCCCCTCCTCCCAGCTGATCTCTTTTCAGCTACCTTTTTTTTGTCACCTTAAGTGGGGAATAAATTATGCTTATTTGCTTTCTTGCTTCTTTCTAACACTTTGAAGATAGAAATGATGTGTCTGTTGTACCAGAAATTTCAGCATGACAAGCTGTAGATTTTTAACCATATTGATTACAAAACTGAAATTGACTTCCTTCTTGTTTGTGTTAAGGAGATTCCTTGAAGAAGGTAGGAATTATGTTTTGCTGTAACTCCTGATCCTGGAAAAACTAACCAGGAAAAGATGATCAAAAGTAGAGATAGTTTTTCATTAGAGCAGAGTCAATTTTGGTGGAATCTCTACGAGTTAGTGCCATGTTTTACTCTGTCCCATAAAGAATGAGAATCTTTAGGACAGAAGGAAGTCCTCTGCAAAGCAAGTCTGATTAAAAAAATAGACAATAAGTAAATAAACAATGGAAAACCCACTGCTGTGCAAAGATGAGTAAGCAAATGAAATTGGAGGAAAACAAAAGCAGTAAGAGAAAATTGAAATGGTGTAACTCCAGTTTACTTAGATATAGGGAGAGTCTTAGCAGCAGTTCCCTGTGTTGAGTGTGCTACAGCAATTCAGGAAGGTTAGGGTTAGAATTCTAAACAAGAAAACTTGTCATCTTCTCTTTAATAGTTTGAGAAGTGCCTTTTTAAGGATCTTAACATTTCATGTAGATGTCAAAAGTGAATGCAGTTATAACCTGGAGGCAGAGAGTGAGGATTGGAAGGGATATAAAGTGACTCAGCGTAGTTCTTTTCCTCAGATATTTGACATTTAGCCCCTTGTGTGACTTAATAGGCAAGAGGTATAAAATTACTTAAAATGTTTCTTCAGGAATGTCACTAAAAGAAAGGATTTAGACTTAAGCTACATCCTGACATTAAAGACATGGACAGCCAAGATCATCATAAATTTAAAACTGCTGGAGTCTGGATTTTCATAGGACTCACTGAAACTTAATGCTTTCCATCTTCCCAATGCAGACATAGGAATGCTTCCAAACCAAGAGGCAGCCTTGGAATTAAATTTAGAACTTCATTCTTAAATATCCTGCAGTATGCTATATTATATATTGTTATATTATGCCCATATTAACATACCAGAATCAAGGAATTTTTCCTCTTTCTATGCTGCTTTTTTTTTCTTGCCCATACTTCAACTTTAATCTTTTTCTTTCTTTCTTTTTCCCCCCTCTCCTGTTTGAGGAATGCTAAAGGAATAACACTCCCCAAACTCTGTCAACTTCAGAGAGATGTTGGAAGATGTAAAGTTTTTTTCATTTTGTAACAAAGCAATAAATATGTTCATTTTCACAGATATTGGGACTTGTGCAATAACAGCCATTCCTTTTGGGAAATCAAAAGTGCTTTTTACTTTGGAAGAGTTGGATGAGTTTGCTTTTGTGGATGAAACAGATCAACAAGCTGTCCCAGACGTAGCTCGGATTGGTCCTAGCCAAGAGAAATGGGGTTGGATAATGTTTGAGTGTGGCATTGAAAATTTAACTATAAAAGGTAAAGCTTATCTAGGCTTTATTGGGTTTTTTTTTAATGTAATTGCTAGCAATCCTATAGTTAGGTCTTGAAGTTTAGCAACTACTTGATTAGAAATTGCTGAATACAGGTGGTACCAAATAGTACATGCCTGTTGTAAATAAATTACATTACATAGTTTATACAGGAAAGGAAGTTGTAGTAGTAAATACCACTTAAAATAGTGTATGAAATAATTCCATGTGAACTCCCTTTATCAGTTCCTGAACATTTCAGTGAAGGTTGAAATTGATGCTTTCAGTGATCACTTAAATCCTGACCCTGCAATCCTGACCCTACTGACAGTAACTGTCTGCATACAGGGCCAGGGTTTTGCTCTGGGAGGGGAAAGGTAGCTTCAAAAATTAAAAACCAACCCAGTATATATGTATTTTCTGTCATCCAAGTTCTTTTTTTCAGGGAATACTATTTTTATGTGAGTGCTCTTAATTACTTGACACGAACTATCAGAAGCTCGAAGTTGTAATGATAAATTCTTGTATAAAATGTGAATGCATCTTGTGTAAGCAGAATTGTGTGGATTTCTCCTCTTAAGTGCAGGCCTTTTCTATGGGGCATAACTTAGAGATGTTTATGCATTGCAAACATTTACAATCTCGGTGTTTTTACAGGAGGAAGACAAAGTGGAGCAGTGTTGTACAACACATTTGGGGTCATGGGGAAATCAAGAGATACGGAGAGAGGTGGATTGCTTGCATCAAACAACTCTTCAGACTCCCCCACGGGCAGTGGTTATAACACTGATGTGTCTGAAGACAACCTCCCTTGTGACAGAATAAGTCCTTCCTCAGATATTAATGGAAACTCAGTGTCAGATGAGCAGGTTTGTCTTTCACCTTTCACAGCATCTCTTGGGAGAGTCAGTGCCCAGCACTAGTTTATTTTCCTTTGCCCAAACGCACATGAAATGATTTTTTATGGTGAGTTAGTGCTTTTCAGTATAATAATTTTGGAAAACAGTTTCACTTTTGACTTTGTGATTCCTTTTTTTTTTAAGGACGAAGGTGTTGAGTCTGATGATCTAAAAAAAGATATCCCCCTGATGCCTCCTCCCCCTGACTCCTGCAGCATGAAGTTGACAATCAAAGAAATCTGGTTTAGCTTTGCAGCCCCTACCAATGTGCGCTCTCCAGCCCATATATATTCAAGGTAAACTTTTACCTGATTTAAAAGGAAGAAAATGGCCCTTCTGCTTTGTTAAATTGTAGTTGGATTTGACAGATTCTGAATGGAACTTCCAATAATTTTTGAAGCTTCTCTGGAAATGAAAAATTTTTGATTTTATATTTATTGCAGTAACTCTTGCTTCAGTTTTCTATTTTTGTAATTGATATGAAAGTGTTGCTAGAAAACTTCTAGCTAGATGTGATAAAAAGAAGAAAAGGAAGGTTAAAAAAAACAAGCCAAACAAAAAACCCCTCCATAAAAGCTTCTAGCGAGATGGAAATCTGTGAAGGAGAAAGGCAGGGAGGATATTTCTTTTGCACTATAAATTTCAAGATAAATCTTTGTGAGCTAGTTTTTCATGTGGTGTATGTACAATAAGGCAAGTAGTTTAAGATCAGTCAGTATGGAGCTATAAATTAAAAAATATTCTGGTAATATTCTTGCCTCAGCCCTTCAGCAAAAGTCCTTCAGGAGGTGTCAATAACAGTAAGTGATGGCAATTTCAAACTGTATGATTTCAGGTGGGAGTACAAATGGGAAAAGGGAGGAACAGCAGTGGCAAAAGTGGATGAAATCATGAGTGTGTGAGCGAGTAAAACTAAAATTGCCTTAGGTCTTTTTTGCCACTGTTCATTTTCTGGGCAGTAACTCTGCATTCATCACTTTGCATCACTGCCCTGTGGTGTTTCCCCTGCCTGCCTGGCATCCAGAACAGCATTAGCAGCCCTTGCTGCTGCCTGTGAGTGCCTCATTCTCTTTATGTCCCCCCCAGGCAGCTGAACCTCCTGAGCACTGCAACGCCTGCAGTCGGCGCTTGGCTCGTTCCCATTGACCAGGTGAAATCGTCCCTAAATAAACTGGACACCGAGGGGACCCTGCGGGTCTGTGCTGTTATGGGCTGCATCATGACTGAGGCTCTGGAGGTAAATGGCCTTCACAAAATCACAGGCATCTCAGAACACTGCAATAAGTGATATATATTGTCTGGGGTTCTGGATAGTTTCACTGACAGACTTGTGAACCTTCAGTTCAGAGCTGGTCACAAGAATTGGGTGCACAGCCCAAAAAATTGGAAAGCAAAATATAGTCAGCTGTTCCTGGTGAGGAAGCCTCGTGCTTCTGACCCTCCAGATAAAATGAGTTAGAAATATGGCTGCAGTGCCTGGGATATTTAATGAAACATTTTTGTCTGCTGCTTGTTTGGTTGGCACCATCTAGTGGGAAGATTTAGAGGTGATACCTGTTGTTGAGATCCCATCTTGCACTGAGAAACTGATGTGTGAGGCTTGTTCTCTGCTGGCCTCAAAAATCATCCTTTGCAGCATTCCTACCTCCCTTCCTATTTTTTTCCCACCTCTTTTCTAGCATTAAACCAAATTACAAAAATTCCTGTTTTGTCTTTAACTAGGAATAGTCTCTTTGAAAATCCCAACTTTCTTTCCAAATATGTCTATTAGTCCAGAAGTAACTTTATAAAGTTTGCAGTTTGAATCCAGGCTTTTGTCTTATTACTTCATATCAATCAGGTATGATTTTTCACATACACTATTAAAAGTGAGGGGAGTGTCCATGTGGCAAATGTTTCTTTAAAATGGAGTTAGAGCTTGTATCGTAGGTGAAATCCTGTCATTTGTGCTCATTTGCAATGATGTTCCTATGCTGAAAATGGCTTTATTTTAACGTAGAATAAAAGTGTGCACTTCCCTCTGAGAAGCAAGTACAACAGGCTTACCAAAGTGGCTCGTTTCCTGCAAGAAAATCCTTCCTGTTTGCTGTGTAACATATTGCATCATTACCTGCACCAAGCCAATTACTCCATTATTGAGGATGCCACCATGGTGAGTTGCCCTGTAAAACTGGAAGTAACTTGGTCTTTTAGTGTCAAATGTAGCAATTCCACTGTCTTAAATTTGCTAACAGTTTAAGGGAAGTTAAGAAACAAGAAAATGCAATTCAAACTCCTATATATCTTTAAGTTACTAAGTAGAGAGGACTTCTTTCATGTAATTTTCCTTCTATTCCGCCATTTCTGTTGTGGCCTGTATATATGTCTAATGTTTATCAAGTATTTTATTAGTAAATACATGAGAAATCATAAACAAACGACATGCCTTTAAAATTATGAATCAAGTTTCATTGCCTCTTTATCAGATGCCAATGGCCTTTTTATCAGATTTCATTTTTTATGGTTTTAAGATTGACTAGATCTCAAGTTTGTTAAGGCAAGTGCGTGACCTGTTTAACTTATTCCAAACACTCTCCTTGGAACTAGTTTTCATTCCTATAGAAATACTGGGATAAGGTTTAAAGAAAGAACTCGAATTGTACAGACTTTTAAGGCTTACGAGTCTTGATGGCTTTAGAGTGCAAATGCCTGGATTGTAGTGGGAAATAGTTGTTTGAACAAACATTAGGCAGAGGGAGGAGTGTTTATTCCTGATTTTGTGTCATTTTCATAATCCAATTCCACAGCTGTCGGATTTAAACACTCTGGTTTTCCACATGATTCTGTGTTACTCAGCTGAGAGTCAGTGATCAGAAATAGCACAGTTTGTGGCAGAAATAGCACAGTTTGATTTGTGGTCAAAAGAACAGGTGTTTTTTTTTTTCTTTAGGACAGTTCAATGGTGTAATCAAAACAATCCCTATTTTTGGCCTCAAATTTATGTTCTACCGACAGGGGAAAAAACATAATCTTTTTAATTTTGGTTCTGTTTGTACTGTCAGTCTAGTGTAGCTATGAATTTTAGTCAGAGCCTTATAATTACTGAAGTGCTTTTACTTTTATATTTAATAAACCTGTTTCCTGTTGTTTGTTTTTGGCCCTTCAGGTCATGTAAATACATGTACTCACTATGCTCAATGAAGCTGTAATTTTTATCTCTTAGTTTTTGGCTGCTTCTCTCTGAATTGTTGTGGCATGGTGCCAGCATGTTTGTCATAAGCCTTCTGAGCACAAAGATTTAAGGCAGCTTTGGCTTTTTTTTCCTTCCAGTTTACTTCAAAATGCTGTGACTCAAATTTTAATTATTTCCTTTTTTTTAAAGAGTGATGGCCTTCCTGCCTTAGTAACCTTAAAAAAAGGTCTGGTTGCCTTAGCAAGGCAGTGGATGAAGTTCATTGTGGTAACCCCAGCCTTCAAAGGAGTCAGCCTGCACAGACCAGCCCAGCCAATGAAACTGCAGCCAAACGCCTGCCACGAGCACGAGGATGGGCTGGGCCTGGACAACGGGGCGGGTCTGCAGAGTGACACGAGTGCTGATGGGGCTGAGTTTGAATTTGATGCAGGTACTCTTGTGTTCTTCTGCTTCCATAAAAAAAGTCATGGGGACAAGTAGGTCCTCTCAGAGCATTTGTATCTTCTTTAGTTTTAATGCTTGAATACATTATATTCTTAATTTTTTTAGAATTCTTGGACTTCTTTTTTAAACTCATCTTCACTCTGAAGTTGCTGCTAACAATTGTAATTATAGCATTACAATAATTAGTACTTGTGCAGGGAAAAACAAAACAGGAGACCTCTTTTCTTCACATGCTTTGTCTTGTTATCTCCTGCACAAAATACATCAAATTAATTACCTGCTACCTTAGAAGCAGGATTTTGTTGTGCAGATTCTGACCTTAATTAAGAGTTGTAAGATGCAATTCTATGGATTCTGCCAGTCATAGCTTAAAACTGTTCTTTGTGAAGACGTTTTCTCTTCTTTTTCCCCCCCCTCCTCATTTTTACTACTGAAGTGGTAAATTTCTATTGCTATCTTACATGTTGCCAATTTAAAATAAGCTGCTCATTTAGCTTTGTATTTGATACAGAGGTGACTTAAGAACTGCAAAAGGGAAAGGCATAAATAGATACATGTTGTTGTGTTGATTTCATGAGGAAAAATAATTTTAAAAAATCAGGAGGAGAGTCTGCTCTTAGTTAAAAGCCAGGCACCAGTTATCAGCTTGAAGAGAGCAAACCTGAATATGTTTATGAGTGAAACTTGTATGTAATCATACAGTATGATGGAAAATGTTACTCCCTTCTCTAAGATATCTGCTTTGGTTCAGCAGAAGCACTTGGATTATTAAACCAAATCCAGTAGGTGCTGTCTGAGGTTTTTCTTTTTTGTCTTCACATTGCCTGGACAGCTGTGTAGGTGTGTGTCAGAATTTGGGAGTTCATGACTGCCTGTAAATAAATGTGCCTAATAATAGATGCTCTTGGTTCCCCACATATATAAAACTGGGAAATAACCACTTGCTTGGTTGCAGCCACTGTCAGTGAGCACACGATGCTCCTGGAAGGAACAGCCAACCGGCCTCCCCCTGCCAGCGCCTCCTCAGGGCCCGTCACCGGCGCTGAGATCATGAGGAAACTGTCCAAGACTCACACTCACAGTGACTCTGTCCTGAAAATAAAGGTGAGTTTCCAGCACCACGCACCAGGGGAAGGTGGTTTGTGACAGTTCTTTTGGCTGCAGATGAGTAATTCCGTGTCTGAAAGGGAACTATAACTGTAGCACATGGAAGGTGTGCTCCTGACACTATAAAAGTGGTGCTTCCTCAGCTGACTTATATTCTACATCTGTTCATTGTTTTTCTTGTCAATTAACTTCAGAGCCATGCTTTAAGCAGTATAAAGGTGCATCAATTAAAGATATGCCTTAACCTTTATGTGTTTTCACCTATTTCTGGAAGCAGAATTGAGGATTTAACTAGAATCATAGAATCGATTGGGTTGGAAAAGACCTCCGAGATCATCAAGTCCAACCCTTGATCCAACTCCAGTCCCTTTACAAGATCATGGCACTCAGTGCCACGTCCAAGCTCAGCTGAAAAACCTCCAGGGATGGGGAATCCACCCCCTCTCTAGGCAGCCCATTCCAATGCCTGAGCACTCTCTCTGGAAAGAATTCTTTTCTGATCTGCAACTTAAATTTCCCCTGGCAGAGCTTGAGCCCGTGCCCCTTTGTCCTATTGCTGAGTGCCTGGGAGAAGAGACCAA
>JAWWEV010000134.1:3814978-3834867 GCA_035583235.1 Hafferia zeledoni
AGACAGTGCTGAGGTCACCTCTGAGCCTCCTCTTCTCCAGACTAAACACTCCCAGCTCCCTCAGCCTCTCCCCACAGGACTTGTGCTCCAGTCTCTTCTCCAGCCTTGTTGCTCTTCTCTGGCCCCGCTCCAGCCCCTCAATCTCTTTCCTGAACTGAGGGGACCAGAACAGAACACAACACTCAAGGTGTGGCCTCACCAAGGCAGAGTGCAGGGGAAGGGTCACTGCCCTGGGTCTACTGGCCACACTATTTTTGATCCAGGCCAGAATCCCATTGGCCTTCTTGGCCACCTGGGCATACTGCTGGCTCATGTTGAGCTTCCTGTCAGTTAGTACCCCCAGGTCCCTTTCTGCCTGGCTGCTCTCCAGCCACTCTGTCCCCAGCCTGTAGTGCTGCAGGGGGTTGTTGTGGCCAAAGTGTAGGACCTGGCACTTGGCCTTGTTGAACTTCATCCCATTGGAATCAGCCCATCTCTGAAGATACAACAAGGGTTCTCTGCTTTCTGTCTTGCCAAACAGGCCCCAGCCCACCAAGGAGGACGTCGCGACTCCTTTGCCCTCCGAAAAGACTCCGACAAGCATTAACCAAACACCCGTCGAAACCAATGAATTCCCGCAGCTGCCAGAGGGCCTGGAGAAGAAGCCCATAGTGCTCAAGTTCAGTGCCATGATAGATGGCATAGCCATTGGAGCAGCCCTCCTGCCCTCCCTGAAGGCAGAATACAAGATGGGAAGAATGAGGAGTCATGGAATGACAGGTAACAGTGCTCTGAAACTTTAGAAACATCATTGCTTTTAGTTTGCCCTTCCCGTAAGTAGTTCTGTTGAGTTATGGCTGGAGCTTGGAATATGTTGCTGTCAGCCTATTTTTTTAATAAGGTGGGGCCATATAGAGAATTTACACTGTGGTTGTTCTACACAATTGCCAGAGGGAGAATACAAGAGCAGATGCAGAGATAGACAGACAGACAGACAAAGACAGAGATATATGTGCCTTTATACGTTTTTTCCAAGATGCTTCCCTCTGACTGCTAAAATCAGTTTATAATCCTTTATTAATTAAATTCTGATTCATAAAGTGACCTGAGAATGCCCTTTTAGGGCCTCAGTACACCTGAGATGGTTTGTATGACTCCCTTTTCAATCTCATTACAGTGGAGTCTTCATTTTCTTTAAAAATTAAGAAAACCCAGAATCATGTGGGTGGATATTTGTAGCTCTTTAGGTCTGTGCAGCTCAGTAACATTTTAAATATTTTATTTTTTTTTAATTCCAAATTTGAGAATGTAAGAAAGATTCTTTAACCAGTTCATACCTTTTCTTTCCCCACCTTCCTTTCACAGGCGCCCAAACCAGATTTAATTTTGAGCTTCCAAACCACAGGTTGCGCTTCACTTCCAAAGTCTCTGCCACTGACATGTCAACCATTCCCCCTTCTGCAAGTCTCAACCTTCCCCCTGTCACTATGTCAGGGAAATATATCATGGAAGAACATGACACTTACTCAGACCAAATCTGGAGCATCGATGAACTGCCTGCCAAGCAAGGCTACTACCTACAGGGGAACTACCTGCGCTGTGTGGCTGAGGTGGGTGCTGAAAACATCCTGGAGAACTTGTTATTGCCATCTGTCACACTTCTCTCTGTGCATCTTCACATTATTTTAATCATCTGCCTGCTCCAGAACCCTGAGGTTTACAGGTTGAATACCAATACTGAAAAATTGAAAGAAATTTTTTTTTTGTAGCTCGTTTATTTATTCATGATTAGACAGCTCCACAGATAGAAGCCATATATAACCTTATATATACAACCTTAGTAAATGATACTAAATTTTCTGTCCTACTCACAAATTCTACAGTTGGTTTTCACAGGGAGAAAAGTGATGCTGCTTAAAAGAAACCTATCTGCTGGGCAAAAGTAGGGCTTTTATTACCAGCTCAACCTCTTTAGTCAGAAAAATAGTCTGGCATGTTGGTAATTGAGACTTCTGGTGTTTGCATCTTTATTTCCATCAGGTGCTGCTCTTTTTTCAGCCCACTTGTGTTGTTTCCTGGCTGAAGAGAAACATTTCAGTCTTTGAATTTGTTCAACTTCTAAAACTAAAGGAAGGGTCTGCCTAGCCAAGGCAAAAGCCAAGTGCGAGTAGTTTTAGAAAATGTCTGTATTTTAATTGTATTTTAAAAGTCTTATTGGCAAATTTAAACAGTCTTAGGCAGACTCCAGCTCTTTAAGATTACACTGGACACACAGCAAGTTTATCACTGAAGAACTTAACCAAGAGAATAAACTTTCTCACATAATAATGTATGTCCTTCATTTTTTTGACAGATATTCATAGCAGGAAAATTGCAATACAAAACTATATAATTGTCTTTTTTCTTGTGTCTATAACAGTATAATTTGACTTGAAAAGATCTGCCTGAAGACTGAAAATCCACTGTTTTGAAAACTCAAATTTTGTTCTAAAAATTTCTATTTCTGCAGGTTGGTTCCTTTGAACATAATCTCACCACTGACCTTTTAAACCACTTAGTATTTGTGCAAAAAGTGTTCATGAAGGAGGTAAATGAAGTCATACAGAAGGTTTCAGGTAAGCGGAACACTTAAAACCAACTTTGAGTAAGATCCTTGAACCTTGTTTGAGGGCAATATGATACAGCTCTCAGGGTCAGCTGCTGATTTCAGGGACACCTGAAAATTCTTCCATTGCTTTCTCCCAGAGCCACAAGAAGCTGAACTGGAGCATGAAATAATAACAGAAGCTCTGGAAATTATTCTAGTGCTATCATAAACAAGACTTTTTAGTGGGAAGCAGAACAGTTTGGCATTCTGGACACCAGTCCCTGTGTCTCTGTCCATGATGTGGTCTTAGCTGGGTCACTCTCTGTGTTCACTTTGTTCCCCGTTGTTTGGTTTGAACACGTTGTGAGTTATCCTAAAAGGCTTTTACAGATCTATGGCTAATTTTTAGTGGAAAGATTCATCTGTAGTTGGGAACATTGTGAGGAAAGAAATGCTAGAGTAGTAACTAAGTGAAAGGACTGTCTGTGTGTACATCTACTTCCTTTCATACACATCTGTATGTGTTTATATATATATATATATATATATATTCATGTATGCATTTGTAATTAAAAAAATACTCAGGTTTAGGTGATGTGCCCTCAAGGCAGTTAAAAGTTGCAGTGGAGAAAATGGAAAATGTCAAATTCCCTGAAGGATAAAAAGAAACAAATTTTAAACACCCTGATATTTGTTTCCTCCAGAATATATTAGTATTGGGTGGTAAGAAATGGCTTAGGGCAACAATAAACCTTCAGCAGCTGTCATTATTCTATTAGAATATTTTTTATAGAGGAACAGACAGAGGTAGACCAGGAAACCTGTATTAGCTTTTACAACATTTCTCAGTCTCTGGAGTTTGGTCTCCCCTGTGTTTTTATGTGAGGAATTTATTACCATTCTTCACTTTTCCAGACTGTAAATCTGTGTTGCAAGTAGCAGCCTGATGGCTTCTGAAACGTGGCTGTTACCTTCCATACTGGGGGAATTCCCCAGGAGTCAGCAATCCATGGCTCTGGGTGAGGAATGCAGAACAATGGGGGCAGAAAATAGCTTTATCCTCCTGCCTTGGAGCAAAATAATTGCCATGGCTTGGAAATACCAACTAGTATAAAATACTACAGTGGGTTTTCTAATCAGGGTTTATTTTGCACTGAAATACTGTTTGCATGTTATCCTTACATAAAACTGAGTGATTACCAATTATTTCAGGTGAAATTGCACAGATTGAAAGCTAATTAATGTACAGAGGGGTCCATAACAATGGCATCTTGAAGCTGAAGGCAGTGTGGATTAAAAGAAGAAAATTACCCAGACACAAAATGGAGTGATAAAAATTCACTCTTCTTATTTGTTGGGTTTTTTTTTTTTAATCCATGATTGAACTGCCTATTCTTACCACCAAATAACTTGTAATTAGAAGAATTGGCTTGTATGGAGAGAATTAATGGCTTAGCTTTTTCCAGCAGCAAGCCCTTCCTATAAACTAAGATGGAATATAGATCAGATCTCAAGGAGAATTAAACCCAGGATTGCTCCTCCAAGTTACAGCCTATGGGGATAGGTAACTTGGAATGAAATGTGCCAGGATGAGGAATTAAACTCAAAAATAAAATAACTGCAGAATACTCTTTCCTTCCTCTCATTGAAAAATACTGATTAAACTTCAGTTCTTCTTTTCATGCAATTTTCATGGTATTCGGTCCAGTGTTTGATTAGTATTGTCAGATAATTAGGAGATACACATTGCTGAGGGGGACAAATCATATCTTCTTGGAAAGTAGTTATTATTCCTTACAGGCTTTGAGCCTTCCTGTGGAGAGTTTCCCACGAGGAAGGAATGTGCCTCTCTGCCTTGATTCTTAGTAGAGAGCTATTAATTATATGTAAGAAGATCAACCTGGTGTCTTACATCAATCTTCTACTGGTCACTTTTCAAAATGAGGCTTAGTTCACTTTCACCTTTTTATATCTGTTGGTTTCACAATGTTTTCCTTGTAAAAACTGTGCATGTGTCTGTTTAACGTGCACAGGAGGGGAGCAGCCAATTCCTCTTTGGAATGAGCACGACGGCACCACAGATGGAGACAAACCAAAAATCCTTCTTTACTCACTGAGCCTACAGTTTAAGGTAATCTTATTATGACACAACAGTGGTCCTAGATGATATCAGTGGCTTTTGGATGTTTATCTCCAAGTTTATTAAGTCAGGAATACTCTGCATGAAGAAAAAGACCTAAAGACCTTGAGTTTGGTCCCTGTAATCTTTTTAAATAGCTTTGTGGCATCACGTGTTAAAAATTATTGTCTGCTTGGGTTTTTTGCTGCACAGTGAAAAGGGTTTTTAATTGGTTTTGCTGGTGGATTTTTTTTTCCCTTCTCCTTATATCTATGAACCAGATGCTGATAACTTTGCACCTTCCTTATTCCTTAGGGAATTCAAGTGACAGCCACAACCCCCTCAATGCGCGCTGTGAGATTCGAAACAGGATTGATAGAACTCGAGCTCTCAAACAGACTGCAAACCAAAGCAATGCCTGGAAGTAGCAGCTACCTCAAACTGTTTGGGAAGTGCCAGGTGGATTTAAATCTGGCACTAGGGCAGATTGTTAAACATCAGGTTAGTGCTCAACATCTTTGCATGTTGTGTTCTTATTAGTGTGTGATTATAAAAATACATAACCAAGCTAAGAGGTTGTTTTGCACTGCTGCTCTTATCTAATCTGGCTGTGGAGTGGTCACTGATGGTGTGGATGCATACAACGTGGAAGGAGTCAGGTATGGGGGTGTTGATTTGTTTTTTCCCCCCGTATTATTAATATCTTATAACTCTATAGCCCTTTAGAACAGTAATAGCCTTTCTACTGGGTCAAACTCAAATTTTTTGTTGATTTTTGCATTTATTTTTCGGGTATTTGAATGAAATAATAAGATCAGAGAAGACCCAAACCTGGCTAGACCTACATTTTGACCTAGTTTGACTGTCTTAGTTTGGCAGTTGTACCTCTTGTATTCTTAACCCTGCTGTTACCTGGAATCACTAATTCTGTGATATGAAAGGATTTTGTGATGCCTACAAACAAACAAATACAAATCTTAGAACCTGTTAATGTACTGTCATAATAGAGGATCTGGATATATTTATTTAATTTAGTTAACAATTTATGATAAATAAGGAAAATAACACTGTGATCAGAATTTAATGCAAGAATACTGATTATCCTCAATGGTGTTTTGGCTGGAGGAGGAAAAGGGGAAAGGAGACATCTTAACTTGCTGTTTTAATTTTATATTTTGCCAAATGCAATAATTGGATTATTTTTTTCTCCCAACGCCCTGTCCTTGAACTCCTCCCTGCTGCAAACCTTTCCCTCATCCCATTTTTTGGAATATTTTAAGGTATATGAAGAAGCTGGCTCAGACTTTCATCAAGTTGCCTATTTCAAGACAAGAATTGGATTAAGAAATGCTCTCAGAGAAGAAATCAGTGGCTCCTCAGACAGAGAAGCTGTGCTCATTACCCTGAACAGACCAATTGTTTTTGCTCAGCCTGTGGCCTTTGACAGAGGTATTGAAGAGACAATTGCTGCAGATTTGTCCTCATACTAAAGAATTTTTTTTTCTTGACTATTCAAAATTCATATTTCATGTTAAGTCAAAATGTTAAGTAGCTGAAAAGTTTGGGAGATCTACTCCATGCCAGCAGGTTGATAATTCCACACATCAAAAATTCCATTTGCTGAGATGATTAGTTTTCAGAGGGTTTGGAGAAAGTTGCTGTTGCAAATCCTCACAAATGAGTAACGCTTAAAACAACAGCACTTTCTGTATTTTAACTCCAGTGCTAAATGATCAGATTTGTCCATCTGGTCCTTTGCAGCACTTGCCTGGTCACTGCATCCTGAATGTGTGTCCATTGTTACACATCCACAGCCTTAAAGCAATGGAGAAACTGTAAAAAAAAAGAAAAAACCCCCAACTTTATTTAGTGAATGTGCATTATTTTTTGGCATATCTTGATTTCAACGAAGCATTTCTGGTTTCCCCCTGAAGCTGTGCTGTTTTGGCTGAACTACAAGGCTGCTTATGACAACTGGAATGAACAGAGAATGGCTTTGCATAAAGACATTCACATGGCCACAAAAGAAGTAGTGGATATGCTGCCTGGGATCCAACAAACCTCTGCCCAGGCTTTTGGGACCCTGTTCCTTCAGCTGACTGTCAATGACCTGGGGATTTGCCTGCCCATCACAAACACCCCTCAGGTAAGCAGAATGTCAGTGCTCTGACTATGAGAAGTCTGTTAAAATACCAATTTTGTCCGTGCTACATGGCTTTTATGCCTATCAGTGTAATTTTTCATCACACCAATACAAGACACAGGACACTGATAGTTGCTCTCATGACACTGATGATGTTCTTGTTTATAGAAGAATTAAGTGGGGTGTGTTTTGGGGTAATGTCCTGGATTCTTGTTTATACCATATATGAGCTCAGCACTCTGGGAAGTCCTTGGAAATGCTCTGCATGGAATATATTTTTTGAAACCTGCCATCCCAAATTCCAATGAATCCTTTGCTTTTCATATTGTTATAAATGGAGGAACTCCAAAAACTTGACTTTAACATCATGTTTTGTCTCTTTTGTTTGTTTGTTTAATTGAAGTCAGAAAAGGGAGTGTAAATAACTACTTGAAATATACACAGGTTTTTCAAACAGCTTTATTTAGGAACTCAGACTGGGTTAAAAAATATATTTAAGATGCAGACAAAAAGTATGTCATTGTAGAACAGGGTAAATCTTAATATGTTACACAGGATTATGTATTCTTTAATGTGCAGTTAAATTTAATACAATTTCTGTATTAAAGTAATGGGTACACAGTGCATTGTGCAGTGTGTTAATGCAAATTGTTCTGTAAGGGAACACTGAACTGGGAGTATTTTAATGGGGAATAATTCCAGAACAGGAATGAATCATTTTAATGGTGTAGAAGGAAATAGCCACAGTACATAGAACTGTGAAGGAGTAATGAGGCAATAACCTAAAAGTCACATTGACATAACATTTTGATTGTGAATCTTCTATCTGGCAGCTGTGGCCAAAGCAGATGGCATTTTATGCTCTTATGTGTAACAAATTATAGTAAATTATGAAAAATGTGTTCTGTCTTGTGGAGTCTTAAGCTCTATATAGAAGAGCATGTTTACAATACATGATCAAAGGAAGTCCAGCTTTATAAAATGGAGTTTGGGGGATTTTTTTGCAGGTAAACATAATTCTAGATCTTCATATCCAGAGCTGGAAAATAATCAGTCAACCTGTGTATATAAGACTGTACGTAATTGTAGACACCAAAATAAGCACAAAAAAATCACATTCAAGTTAAAGCTACTTTTTGTCAATCAACTCACACGTGACCCTTCTGGGAGAAAAGCATCAATCCTGTGTTCTGTGGTCATGGGCCACGTGGAGATACAAACATGGGATCAGTTTTCCAGTGGGGAAGGATAAATGGCATTTAGTCCATGTACAGCATCACTCAGACACTGCACTGAGCAGTGGATTCTCTGTGATTGTGTTTTCCAGTCTAACCACAGCGCAGATCTGGACACTGGCTCTGCTTTGGTGCTGACCATTGAAAGCACCTTAATCACTGCCTGCTCCTCAGAGTCCTTAGTCAGCAAAGGCCACTTCAAAAACTTCTGTATCCGCTTTGCTGATGGCTTTGAGACAAGTTGGGATGATTGGAAACCAGAAATAAGAGGAGATCTCGTCATGAATGCGTGTAAGTGGCTGTGGTTTCACACTGGACAAGAGTATGTCAGATACAAATCCGCTTTTGCCCTTCCCTTTGACTGTAAAAACTTCCGAACTTTTCCAAAAAACTGAAAGACTTTTTGAAAGCAAACCCATGTGGCTCAAAAATGCTGTATTCCTTTGTTGTTTTCCTTTATTAACAAACTTTATTGCTTTATGTCTCATTGTAAAAATTTTTGTCTGAGCGATGTTGGATGTGTTGCTTTTATATAATTTCATAAGATCCCAGTATGCTTTTAATAATAGTTTAATATAGATTATTTTAATTTTTATATAGATATATAGATATCTTTTGTTATAGTGAAAATTCTAGAATTTCTGTGGAATTTTAGGTTGTTGCAAACTTGGATGTAACCAGGTAGTTTCACTTTATTAAATAAGAGGAGTCATTCAATGGGAATTCAAACTGAATCTCCTGGCCAACACCACTCATGCTTTAATTATGGAGGGCAAGAGAATGAGGGTGGGATTTGGAAGGACTGGTCTGAAGGAACTGCCTCCCTAAGCAGTGTGTCTGCTTTGTACCCTTCCTACAGGTGTTGTGCCAGATGGTACCTATGAGGTGTGTTCTAGGACAACAGGACAAGCTGCAGCAGGTAATGTGCTTTTTTTAATAAATCAAGTCCTACATAAATAAAGCATTCCTAAAATATCAAGTTTAAATTCTTTAACTGTGTTTTAATTTAATTGGTGATTTGTTTTGTCTTTTTTTTTCTTAGTGTCTTGTTTTTCTGGTAAAATCCTCAATTTTTTTATCTGCTCCACTTTTCCAAGGTGTTCTAGGATTTGAGTCACATCAGCAACACTGGGTTTAGGTTACTACCTGCAGGAAAACACAGTGTACATGTGTTTATTCCTTGGGGGCAGAAGAATCAGCAACACTTGCAATAACAGTAATGTTGTCCTATTGCCTCCTGTCCTAGAGACTCTTAAATCTTCCAGACCTCCCAGTGCTGAGGCTTTGCACCCTGAGCTCCCATTCCACCCTCACTTGTCCCACAGAAGGCTTCTATTTTTCCCAGACCCCCTCTCTTCCCAGTTTGAGTAGTTTGGACATTCTCCAGAGGCCTCAAAAGCAGCTGGCAGTCCCTGTATTGGTCACCAGACCTGCTGCTTGGTTCTTCATCTCTGTACCAAACTGTGCCATCTACAGTGTTCCCTGTCCTGTTAGTTTTACTTCTTGTCTCCCACTCTTGTGCTGAGGAGAAAAAAAAAAAAAAAAGAAACGCGTGCTCCAACAATTAAAAAATTAACTCACATGGAATTGTGAATGATGAAAAACAGGCTGAATCCATTTGGAAAGCAAACCAGTATCTCGTGCAGTTCTGCCTAAAGCACTGTCTTAGCTAATTAATACGTAATTCAGTATGCAGGACTTTTTTGAAAGAGGAAAAAAAGGTTAAAAGAAGAGTGTTTAACCTTTTTTTTTTTTTTAATGCAGAAAGCAGTAGTGCTGGAACCTGGACACTGAATGTTTTGTGGAAGATGTGTGGTATTGATGTCCACATGGATCCAAACATTGGGAAAAGACTGAATGCTTTGGGCAACACCCTCACAACATTGACAGGAGAGGAAGATATTGATGACATTGCTGACCTCAACTCTGTAAACATCGCTGACCTTTCGGACGAGGATGAAGTGGACACGATGTCTCCCACCATACATGCAGTAAGTGAATCAACCCAAATAAGTGCTACTAATTGGAAAAGGTGTGACAGAGTCTTCAGTCAAATGGAAGGATTTTAGTGTTGACCTGACTCCAGTGTGTTACTCCTTATAGCTCATATTAGTCTTGTTGCAAATCAAAAATGTCTGTGTGTGTGTGTTTTCTAACTCCATATTCCAAGGCAAGCAATCACAGATCCTATTTCTGCTGGTGTTCTGTGGGAATACCGATCTGGATTGGAACCTATGGAGACAGAGCACCTCACTGCAGGTCCCTGAGTTGTAAAGCTGTGGCAGGGCATGGGTTTTCTTCACAGGAGAGTAAGTTACTAACATGAGCAAATTAGAAAAAAGTCTATTTTGGTACTTCTACACAACATGCTGCTGACTTTGCTTTTTGGTTTTACCTAAAAATGTTCCTTCATGTGTATCTAACATGCCTCTTGCCTGCCAGCTGTGAAAACCTCCTCCCAGAGCACTAATGTTGCTGTTTGTTGTGCAGAGATCAGGTGCCCTGTGCGGAGATGCACCCAAGCTCACGTTTGGGCAGCGGATTGTAAATCACCTGCTGGGCTTGAGCCCCCCAAACCACCGGCACTCTGTTCCTGTAGAGTATCTTTTGGGGTCAGCGAAGCGGGATTGGCTCCAGGCTAGCAGATCACATATGAAAGCAGGCAGATCCTGCTCGTGGGGACATGTATGTAGCAGTCGCAGTGTGTCTTACCTGAACTGAATGATGGGCTTTGGATCACTGCAGAAACCCCAATCAGCTGCCTTGTGAGATGAATCTGATTCTTTTGCATGCACTAGTCCAAATTCTGAGGTGTGAAATTCACTTTGCCGATTGTTAAATCGTGCTAATGGCAGTTTTTTGATGAGGGCATTAATTAAAGGTTTATTTTTAAATAGGAGATCGTCGATCACCGACGGCAGGGAGCTTCCAGCATCCAAACTGGAGAACAGCGGGGAAGGAAATTCATGAAACGTTTGGTCGATATTAGAGAACTCAATGAGCAAGCTAAAGTTATTGATGACTTAAAGTAAGTTGCTTCTTGCTTTTTGGACATGGTATTTTAATCTCCTGTGCTGTAATTGAGAAAAACCTGAAGAAAAAACTTTTTCAGATGCCACAAATTTCATCTGAACTTCATTGAATTTTATTAATAGTTTTTCACCAGCACCGTTTGGTGGGCTTGGCCTTTTTCCCCCTTTCTCCTAGATAGACTTGCTATAAATGGATCTGTCAGGGATGGGAATACAGAGCTTGGTAATTACATGTTAAATAATTAAGAGGAGACATGTTTTACTGCTTGTACTTGTAATGAAATTGCTGCCACCATTCAGAGGGCAGGTGTTTATCCTAATACTTCTGCAGCTCTGTTTGGCACTGGTCCTAAGGAGCTGCTAGAAAAATGGGAAAATTCCCAGGCCAAGCGTTGTTACACCCCTGATTTTGGAATGGCTTGTAAGATAACTGAACCATGATTTATGTCCAGAAAATTAGGGGCAAGTGAAGGAACTATAAACCAAGAAATCCAGCGCTACCAGCAGCTGGAGTCAGTGGCTGTGAACGACATCCGCCGGGACGTCCGGAAGAAGCTACGGAGATCCAGCATGAGGGTGAGCAGGATTTCAAATCCTTTAGAAATACTTCAGCACTTGTGTTGAATATTCCTTTTCTGCATGTTGATTAAAGCCAGGAAAATGTTAGTAATGGAAAAGGAAGGTTAAGAGGATCAAATAGGTCAGCACCACCTTTACCTTTAGGAGGGGCAGGGAAAGGTTTTTGCCCTTAATAGTAATGATAGAAAAATTGGTATTTCTGATGCCATGAGAGAACCCCTACAAAGCAGGACTCTGAGCCAAGTTAGTGTAGGATAAGATAAAAAGTAAAGTCCTTTAATAGCAGGCCTATGGCCCACAGGAATACATGATGACATGCACGTGCTCTCCAGTTCTAGTTTCCATGGCTTTTATAAGATCCCTCCAATCATTACTTTGCACATTTCTCAGTCCAGCCCCGGTCCTGCCCCTGGTCCTACCCCCAGGAATTGGGTCTGGGGAGTCAAATGAGACCGTCTGTCTTCATCATCTCATCATCTTCTGGTTTCTGGAGTTCTTCCAGTTCTGACTTCTGGGACACTCTGACCTGTGTTTATGTTTTGTTCTGCAGGCCTTGTGATATCCTCCAATCTTGTACCTTGAAAAAGAGACTAAACAACTAAAAGAATTTGAGCTCCCCATTCTGGGGCAGGGGTAGTGATAGAAAGACATCAAACTTAAACTAGAAATATACCCATAAAAAATCTACTTTGCTGCAGCTACAAGTACTTTTAAAATATACAAAATGTGAAAATCAAAAATCAAAAACCCCTTTGGCATCATTTCACAGATAGTATAATGTAAATTGGCTATTTGCACACTCACAAGAAATAGAAAGTATATACTTGAAGGTGTCATATTTTAAGAGATTTTAAAATAATTCCTTACTGGACTGATGAATCCATTTTAGACCTTTTTGCTTTACTGGCACACCCATGTAAAATAATATTTTAGCTTGCCAGAGTTTTTCTCTGTGTTCTCAGTTGTTGCATTCAAATGTTATTTCTGTTTTAGGCTGCCTCCCTGAAAGACAAATGGGGTCTCAGCTACAAACCCAGCTATAGCCGATCCAAGAGTATTTCTGCTTCAGGAAGGCCACCTCTGAAGAGAATGGACAGAGCAAGGTGAGCTGCTGGAAATTTGGGATCTCTGCTGGAAAACAGCGTAGGGAACAGAGGAAATATTGGACTACAGCTCTAAGAGCCCTTGTGCTCTGCAGCAGCTGCTGTGTGTGTTGGAAGTGGATAGGAGGAGGTAATTTTGCAAGACAGGAATGTTCTAAAAAGAAGGATTTTTTCTATATTTTTTGAAACCTCTGAGAAGATTTCACTTCTACAGCAACTTAAGGTTTTCTACAGAATCCTGCTTTCGAGACACTGATGAAACATATATAAGGAAAAATGGCCAAGTGTAGTAATTCTGATTTCTGCACTTGATTTGCAGTCATGCCTTTTAAAAGGGCTGTTGTAATGAGAAGAAGAAAGAGAGATGCTTATTTGTGTGAGAATGACCATTTCCATTTCATCTCTTCATCTGTATAACCTGTGTTGGTTTTGTGTCATTATTTACTGGCTGCTGAGCAAACTGTGGTTGTATAATGATGCCTCCTAGTAAAGTATTTGTTGCTGCAGCACATCCAGCTGAAGCAGCCAAAGTTTGGAATTAAAAATGTGCTGCATTATTAACTGTTAAATATAAAAGATTTGAAAATGAAAAAGGTGGAGACAAGCATTTAAATTCTTTGGACTTTTTCTATGAGAGCAGAAGCTCTTAATAGAAATTTGCTTTACACTGGAGTACTTCTATAGAAGTATTTCATGTACCTTAAGAGCTTCAATTATGATTTTATACTTTGTCCCATAACAAAATTGTATTGCCTTAGATTTTTGTGGCTAAATGTTTGCATGACCCTGAAATCCTGTAGTACAACTCAGCAAGCTGTTTTGATTTGGTTTTTCTTCCAGCTCTCGACTGGGAGACAGTGAAGACCTCCCAGATATCCGTGTAGATGCTGCATCTCCTGGGCCAAGAGTCACCTTCAACATCCAAGATTCTGTAAGAATTAATTTATATGCCATATAATTTTATTTCTTATGCCAGAAATATGTGCCATATAATGATATTTCTTCTTATAACTTGTGCCAGTTGGTCACAAGTCTCTGAGACAGGAATATTTAGGCAAACCTGAATTGCTTGGGTGGTTTTGTGTGTCTCTGTGTTAGTCTGTGCCTCAAATTATGGATGTGTTTTTGGAAGAAAGACTTGTTTTGTGAGAAGACAGATGTAATTGTGTTTCTTAACACAGAAATTAATTTAATCAGGAGAGTTTTGAAAATGGGTATCAGTCAGTTTGCTGTAGCCCTACAAGTGTATCCTTCTGACTGTTTGAAATGGATTGTTGAATCGTTGGTCTTTTTATTTTTGTTGCTGTATTTTCTCATTTTTAAAATGTTGTTTTGCATGGCTGAGGTTATTCTAATTGTTTTAATTTTTTTTTTTCATTTCTAATTAAGTTGAATCAAACAGCTTTGGGGATTGCACAACAATCCAGCTGTCCAGGGGAAGGGTATTTTCAGGTATTTCTCAGCAGAAACAAGTGTTCTTTGCCAGAGAACTAATTTCTCTCACAAGGGAGCTGCTTTGCAATATTTCATCTCTTTTGCACTCAGCTAAACAGAATGTATATCCAATTTGAAACCATTTAAATCTAAATATGTCAGGTAAGCAGAAAAGCTTACTTTACATATGAGATGAACAATCCAAGTGCTTCTGTGCCCTTATGTAGACCAAAAACTGTTTGTAAAGTGAATTATTGGGATTTTGCTTGGAGACTGATCAAGGCTGATGTAAAGTGACCTAAGTCTAGCCTTGAAATGTGCTTTAGGAGAGGATTTTAGTGTGTGTGTGTGTACCTTCATCTGTTACATCGTGTTCCAAGTTTGCAGCAATCAACACCAGTACAAAATAATTGCCACATGGGAGGACATCTGCTTACACTTTTATGTCTGTTGAAATCCCTATATTTAATGCAGAATAAGATATTTCCAAATAACAGCAAGTAGGGAATGTACCAAAATCCTAATACTCTGAGAACAGATGGTGGAGTTTTTTAACTGCTTTCAAAAACATGTTTAAGGAAAATAGTAACAATTTTTTTTCCTTAAAAAAATAAACAAGCAAACACAAAACAGACCAAAAAAAGACAAAACAAAACAAATTTTAAAAAAAACAAAAAACCAAACTGTAGAGACAGTAATGCGCTTTTTCTCCCTTCTAACTCACCTCGTGCTCCCAGGAAATAAATCCCTGTTTCTGAGAGAAAAGGTAGAAATGGAAGCTGGAAATGTGCTTTGCACAGTTCAGTATGTGCCCATTTAAAAGCTCTCCTACCTGTTGTTGTTATGTATAAGCTAAGTTAGATTAGGGGGTTTTTGGCATAGCAAAATGCTGTCAAACACTTACAGGTATCAATTGTTGAATAATAAATCTGTTTTTCTGACCTTATAAAGCCAGTTCCTCAGCAGAGCTGTAATTGGAATTTGCAGACAACAACTGTGTAGCTCTGTAGTAACTTTGTGTAGGCAGTGCTGGTGTTCACCACTTGCAGGTCCTTTGCACAGGCATTTTAGGAACTGAATGTTAGAGAATTGCCTGTGTGGTGCTGGTGGTGTGCTTTGTGTGAGAGGCAGGAGGCTCCCTTGGGAATGTGGCCGTACATTCTGAGTAGCATCCTGCACTGCCACCTCACTAACCCTCCAGGAGGCATCACCCTCTGCAAGTCATGCTGATCTGGGCTGTCTTCTGTTCTTTTCTGTTGAAATATTCGTTAAATTTAAATGAAGTGTTTCCATTCCTTCTGATCATGGAAATTGCTAAGAGCATGATATGTCCTTAGCTGCCAGATCAATCACTAGCCAATGGCAAACATCTCCCCACCAAGCTTTCCTTGCTTCCTTTTTCATAGTCTGTCTGGCAATTCTTTACCTGCTCTCTCCCTGTTATGACGAACTCAAGAGTGAGAGTTTCTCATAGCACTCTTGCTTCTTTATTTCCAGATCTATCTACTGCATTCTCGATGGAAATCTTACCTGTGGAAACTTAATATCTTTTTGTCTTTTTACAATCAGTTTCCCGAGGAGACAGAAATGGACCTTTTGTCTGTAACTATTGATGGTCCCTCCCATTACTCATCTGCTAGTGAAGGCTCATGCTCGGTATTTGCTTCACCCAAAACTCCAGTAGCCTTCTCACCCGGCATTCCCTTCCAGCCTGAAGAAGGACGCCGGGATGACAGCTTGTCATCGAGCACGGAGGACTCGGACAAGGAGGAGGACCATGACAGGGAGAGGACATATTTTTATAGGAAACCACCGTAAGTAACAGCCCTAAGGGAGAACACAGACATGAAGAAAATACTTTCTATACTTTCAAACTTTAAATACTGCATTCAAAGCTGGAAGGTCTGTTACCAATGAAATATTGAATTGTGCCTCGAGTGTGTATGTGGAAGGCAGGGGAGGGGGGACTGTGTGGGAGGGAGGAATTCTGACCTGAAAAGGAGGCAACTGCTGGAAATTTCAGGGCTTGCAACAGAACAAAAGAGCTTGGAAAGTGAATTTTTTGAGGCACCAAACAGGTTCTAGTGGAACCAAGTGAGAGATGAGTCAAATACAGCAAAACTTTCAGTTTTATCCAGCAATTACACTTCCACAAAGTGCATGTAACAATGTAGGTATTTACAAATATGAAAATTACTGTATATAGTTCCTTTTTTGACTGAGAATTTAAGAAAGGCTTAGCTTTTTGTTTTAAGAAATGTCTATTGTATATGTATATATCTGGTATATTAGGAAATGCAATGTGTTGCTAGATGAGGCACTTTCCACACAAGTTGTTAGAAGGTGCTGCAGTGAGTGTGGGCACAGTTTGAGGCTGCCTCCTGCCACCTGTGCAGGTAAATGTGCTGCTCTGTCTGACCCCCTGCAGGGGCACCTCTCGCAAGAAGACCACGGGCTTTGCTGCGGTGCAGCAGCTCTTCACCGAGCGCTGGCCAACCACTCCCACCAACAGGAGCGTCACTGGCACGACCACAGAGAGAAATATCGACTTTGAACTTGACATCAGGGTTGAAATTGATTGTGGGAAGTGTGTGCTGCACCCCACGATGCTCCAGCAAGAGCATGACGACATTAGTTTACGAAGGTAAGAAACGTGTTGCCTTATGAGCAACAGGGTGTAAGTTCTTCATTCTGCTTTAGCTGCTGAGTCCCTCTGATATTTCCATCATTTAAGTTACAGCCACCTGCATAATAATTAATGACTCCTAATCACTGACCTTTTTGCAAAACATAGATGTGTGCATTAGTTCATTACCATCACTTTATTTATTGTAATTATCACTTGATGGCAGAATCATGAGTTGCAGTTGTTCTGGCTGTGTATAGCATGGGAAATTCCTTAAATAACATGGGTATGTTTATTTTAGGAGCTATGATCGGAGTTCCAGAAGTTTGGATCAAGAATCTCCTTCCAAAAAGAAGAAATTTCAAACCAATTATGCATCTACTACTCACTTACTTGCTGGCAAGAAAGTGCCATCATCTCTACAGACAAAACCTAGTGATGTGGAAACAACAGTGTTTTATATTCCAGGGGTGGATGTAAAGGTAAAAGGAGGGTATAACTCAGCAGGGAGGCAACTAAAGTGTTTCCTCTCAAACAAACACCATACATTCCCTTGTTTACTGTTTCTAGAACTTGGCCAGAAAGGATCTCAACAGAAATGTTCTTGTATTTTGTGATTTGAAATCCTACGGAGTGAGAACAGGAAAAGTTGAGTCACTGCTGCATGGAAACCCCCTGCAATTCAGTCGAGGCAGTGCCATAAATTAAATGCTGTTCACCTGAAGCAGCTTGGCTTTTCTAGTCTTTCAGTGTGTGTCCATTTCCCAGGATTCCAGGCTGTCTTTGGGAGTAACAGTTATCCTCGTGTCCTGTCCATTGCTCTTAGCCAAATTTAGGAAAAGCTAAACATTTTCTACAGCTGTATTTTCACTGATAGTATATTACACACATAGAGGAGGGTGTGAACTCTTGGAATATCTTACTATTTTTATTTTTTTTAGGCAAATTTCTGTATTCCTGTGTTTAGCAGTGGAACAGTTCCACCATGCAGCAAGACAGAGAGACAGTTGTGTGCACAGGAATAGCTGATGGCACAGGATGCATGAGACATAGCAGAGCAGAGGAACAAGCTTTAGACATTGCTCCTAAATAATTACTTTACTGTTTCTCTGTATTTCATTGATTTTTTTTTTATATACTTTATTAACTGATCTTCTTCTGTACTAAATTTTCAGATCTTAATGTTTGTAGGACACAAATTGGAATGTAATGTATCTTGCAGTGATATATATGGAAATAATGAGAACAAATAAGTTTTGAAGGGAAGGAGTGGCACCAAAAGGCTGTATGGAAATTGAGTTCTCTGTGTGAAGTGAATGATCTTTCTTTGCTTTCCAGCTGCACTACAACTCTAAGACTCTAAAGACTGAATCGCCAAACACTTCCCGAGGATCCTCTTTGCCAAGAACCCTTTCCAAAGAGTCCAAGCTGTATGGTATGAAAGACACTGCCACATCTCCTCCTTTATCTAGCACTATCCACAGCAAGACTAACACCTTACTTCCTCCCCAACCCCCACCCATCCCATCAGGTACTTATAGACAAACTTTCTGAATCTGTCATGGGTATAAATCTTTCCTTGGTGTAATCTACTGGCTCTGGATCTGCCTGCGTGTTACCTGAAGCTCTGTATTTATCCAGTCTTAACTTTGGCTGCAGAAAGCTAATTCCAGAAGCAAGAATCCAGTTCATAAAGCTGCATTTTTAGACATTGTTTGCCAAACTAGTCTCTTAATATTTCTGTCATAGTCACCACATCCCAGAGAGGGGCTGTCACTGCCTTTTCCTGTTTTCATTTAAAAAAAGAATACTGGAAAGCAAAGTTTAAACATCTGTAAAGTCTTGAATAACCATGATTTCAAGTAACATGGGTTCTCATACTGAAAAGTTGTGTTTTATCTCCAGTGATTCCTGTTTTCAAGCAGGAGTCTGTTACATCATGTCAGATCCAGAGGTGTGTAGATTGCACCTCCAGTGTCTGAGACATTCGCTCTTCTCTCCTTTGGCATTTGGATATGGCTTTAACTACAAGGCTGAAATTCTGCCAGAATTTGATGAGCAGGCAAAATTTTTAACTAAAAGTTGTGTGTGTGGCTTTTGTCTTATAAAATCACCAGAGATGGTGGGAGAGACCAGTGGAATGGGGATTCCTTCCTCAATTCTCCATGCTCTTGAACCATTAGCTCTTACTCCTTTAAGTGGTCATCCTCTTTATGATTACCAGATGTTGTGTAATGGTTTACACTACTTCTTTTCAGTTTAGTTCTCTACTTCCCTGTCTTCTTTCTAATCTTTTCCTTTGAATTTTCACCACACCAGTTACAGGGTCTTGCTGGTTTTATGGCTGTAAACTCTTCACTTGGTGGGGGACTTACAGGAATTGCACTTGTATGATAGTATAAATGTCTCCCCAAACTAGGGATTGGATTGACTTTATTTCTTTATGCAATGTATTTCTAGAAATACTTATTAGTTCTGATTTTCTTTAAAACACATTTGTTGTAGCTTATACTACTTTTTTTTTAATAGTACTTTACCTCTGGAAACCATTTCTCTGGAATGGAAACCACCTTGTCTTACTGTCTTTGGTTTCCAGTAAAAGAGAACAACAAATGGGATAATGTGGTCAGGGGCACTAGACAGAATAGTTTGCATAAAAGGAAAATTCAGTGCTTGCTTCTTTTTAGCAAATAGAGGGATTTTCAGGCTCTGTTTTAATAGTTGGGGTAATTTTTATACTTTTCTTGGAGAATTTAAAATCCATATCTCCATATCTGTCCGTTCTAATAGCTGTATTTCATAGAGACAGTAATGGAGCTGGTACCAATACCTGCTCTGCATGTTTATATTTTGGTGAGCATGGATTAAAGCCTCTTCCACAGATTTAGAAGACAGTAACCTTTTTATTAGTTTGTACTCTGGCTAGTTCCAAGCTTTTCAAAGTTCTGATTTAGAATCTTCAGTTATTCTTTGCATAAATACTTATAAGTAGGCTTACCATTTACGGGGGGGGGGGGGGTTTTTTTCCATTTTGTCTGTTTAAACTTACAAT
>JAWWEV010000134.1:3856207-3877999 GCA_035583235.1 Hafferia zeledoni
GAGGTCTTTTCCAACCCAGTCAATTCTATGATTCTATGATTTTTCCCTCTTGTCAAAACATGCAAGAAATTGTTTGGTTTTTTTGTTTTTTAATGATTCAAAAACTACTTCAGAAAGAAATCTCATACTAATTGACTCTTCATGTGTTTAGATTTGTGTTGAATTATAGTGAATGTTTATTTTCTCTATAAAGATATTACTGGAAAAGGCACTGAAAAAAATAAAGTTTATCAGAAGTTTTCTCATTCCTGTAAATGCCCAGACATATGAAAGGAGTATGTTTTTGGAGTCTAAAATTTCTTCTCATTGTCAGCAGCTGAGGGAACTGTTAGATCTATAGTTACTGTCTCCTACAACATTTGTGCTTGTGCGTATTATATGCTGATGGTAAAGAATACAGATCTTGCTAATCCATCATAGTAACTATCATAGTGAGATTTTTCAGGGTCTTTCTTTTAATTTTTTTTAGGTTGAATCTCAGTTGTACCAAGAAGCTAAAAGGTTGCTGCAGAGCTCCTTGGAGCAGCACGATTATGGATCCTGGATTGTGAAGTCTCCACATATTGAACAGTTCAGTAACTAACTGTGAGGTGGATTGTACGTAAAGTCAGTTTGGATGATCTATTTCAGTAAAACAATGGTTCTCATTATTAAAATGTTTAACTGTAAGTTCATATTTACAGGAAGAAAATAATTCCAGAACTGCTTCTTTTCAGTTTAAATGCAGTTATTGAATCACCTATAACACTTCAGTCTCTTCAAAAAGTTGATGTTTTCTTATAGATAGGAGTATCCAACAGCTTTGTAAATCTGTTTTGATTTACCCTCCCCAATGCCACCTCATTTCAGTTCCCTCACCTCTACCTCCATACACCCCCATCCCATGGAGTTACAAACATGTTTTTTTCCTGATGGTTTCAGGATTTCTGTATATTGGTTTCTTCTTCTCCCCTAGCTTTTTCATAATTTTCTTTAAGAAAGAAAAAAGATCAGTAAAGCCTGGATTATTTTTAAAAACAAACACACCAATGCGAGAATCTCCTTCTGAAACAAAAATGAGCAGTCTGTGGTTTATCTGTAGCCATCCGTCCTTTGCTAGTTCTTTCAAGAGTTGTGGTGTGGGTTTGCCAAGTGGCTTGTAGTTGACTGTATATCGTTTATGCTAAAAGGGTTAAAAAATAATGTGTGTACTTGCAAAAGAGAAACTGTTACTCTCAAGTGTTTTGTGACTAATGCTGGTTTTGGTAGTGGATTTAAAGTGGCAGGTGTCAAAGCTGTAAACAAAGAAACAATGCCATGTGGTACAGAAGTCACCAGAAAAAAGCCTCCTTCAGCTTTTGTGAGCTGCCCTAAAACCCATCAGTGTTAGTGCTCACAGGTGCATTGGACTCCTCCTGCTCAGATGGTTTAATCACTGTATGACAAATCCTCCCAAAATTGTCTGCATACATAATGGTTTGAAAATTATTACCTGTCAAAAGGGAGGTTGCTGCCTTGGGAATTCTGGTAAGAATATGGTTAACATTGGGTTAAAGTTGAAAAGCACGTTGTTAAGTGCCATAGTTGGGTTTTGTGTGGTGTTGTGAAATCCTGGTGTATTTAAGTGAGGTAAAACACTTCGATTATGTTACTTGGTTTTTGTACACTGTGCAAGTGTGGAAAGCTGTTACATTTATGTCGTGTTCTTATACATCAGTAAAAGTGTAGTGCTGTTGTCATGTTTCAGCTTCTTGGAGGACTCCAAAACAAATTCCTCCTGGTATTTTTTTTTCCTTAATCTGTTTTTCTGGCTAGTATGTGGAGTCTTTTCTGGAATGATCATGTGCTGACTTTCAAGCTGTTGAAACGTACTGACTTGTTACTACTCAGTTCTTGACTTCTTTTTTTTTTTTGGCTAATCTGCTGTTGATGCTGTTTGGTTTTTTGTTGCACTTGTTTGACGTGCTGTTTGCTCCATGTAATGTTTTGTTTCTAAGAAAGCTGGAAAATGGCCATTGTATTGCAGGTTAGAGCCCAGTGTTGCATTTTTTTCAGGGGTATTATTCAATAAATTTTCTTGACAGTGTGTTACCTATTACTTGTACCTGCCTACATACACATGCTGGAAGTGACATACCTGTCAAATCTGACATGCATGTAACATTCCACACGTGTGTTGCGTTCCGTACACCTCTGGACTGTTTGTGGACTTGGACTTTTGCTGAGGTATCAGCACCAAGGTGTTTCCTGTACGTAGCCCAGAAGCCTTAAATACGTACAAGTCCTGAGCTTTGTTTGTGCTTCAGCCATTTTATTATTTGAACAGCAAACTGAAACTTCTGTGGAACTCAGATGCTGCCTTAGGAAGAGATTGGTTTGTGAAAACCACATGTTGTGCTGAACGTGGCAGCTGTGTCCTTAAGAAATGAGTTGATGTCACCAGTATGGATCTGGTTCTTGTACCTGGATTGTTCTTTGACTGAGTGGCAACATATGCAGAACACACTGAGCTAGGAAATGGAAGCACGTAGGTCTTGTATCCAGATTTTTCCTCAGCTACTTCAGTAATTCTGAAGTATGTGATCCTACAAGCTGATCACATGAGTTCTGCAGCTCCAGCAATGAGGCTGGGGGTGGATTCCTGGCAGGCACATGCACATATAGCAGGTGTGCATCATACACAGGTACAGATGGGGCTGACATAGGTATGTGAGTACAAACAGCCTGTCCCTGCCCTGCCTGAGCAGTGAGGCCCAGGGGTGAGAATACACCTGCACATGTGCATGTGGGGAAAAGGGTGGTGTCCTTTCCTGCACTTGTGTGTCCTTCCTGTGTGTACCCACAGGCACAGACACACCTGCTGCACCTGGACACAGCTCACATGTGGTAACACACATTGTCATGGTTTAGGATTGGTACTGCCCAGTTCAGTGCCCACACCACAACTCTGCAAACCACACGCTGCTCTCTCTCTCTCTCTCTCTCCCATTTTCCCTTTCTTGCTGTGTTGGGATGGAGAGGAGAATTGGAAGCACAGAAGATGATCATGGCTTGAGAATTACTAATTGGAAACAGCAGTGAGGTAAGAAAATGAACAGTAAGAGCAACAATGCTAATTAATGACAGGGTATAAGAAATGAAATTATGTACATGAAAAAAAATTTTAGTAGACAACACCAGACAGCTCCCTGTGCCATGTTCTCTTGATGGAAAGGAACCCCTTCTGGGAAGAGAGTCCCACATTCCCCTGGCCCTGGCAATGTGAAATGGTATAAAATAACCAACCTCTCTCTCTAGCCATGCCCTCTCCTGGCTACTGCAAAAGTTAACCCTGCCCTGGCCACAACCAGGACACACATCAGATCTGACATACACGTAGCACAAGTTTTAACATGCCATGCTTGTTGAATCTGACATTTTTGCCAAATCTGACACGCCACATGAGTCACACAGATCTTGTGTCACATACCACATACACGTCACATCCTGAGGTCACATCATGTCATAGACACATAGATGTCACATGTGCAATGTCACACCACATCTCAGACTTCACACGGTCACATGTGAGACGCATGTTCCGTATGTCACATGCTACATATATATACACCTTTCATGTCACATGCATGCCATGGCATGTCATACATCTTTGATGCTGCAGTTTGTAAATAAACAGAAGAAGAAAGCTCAGGAAATAAATTTTAAGTATTTTAAGGGGTTCTGCTGAGAGGTTTGTTTACAACTTCTAGGAGAAAGGTATATACAGTCAAGTTCACCTTGTTATGCCTTTTCAGATGCTTTTAATGTACCATCCTTTTTCTCTAAAAGACATTTAAAGCTTGGGCAAATACAGGTGCTGATCATGCAAATACTATTAATGTATGTGAAGCTGCCTCTAATTTAGGTTTATGTTTAACAGACCAAAACAACTACAACCATGTGTAACACAAGCAATATCCTCACACCTCAGGTAACTGTATGTATCATCAGTCTTTAATACAAGTATTTCCCTGAAAAGGTATCTTGGGAGTGCTCGTTGGAGTTAAACATGGGGAGCAGGCCAGCCTGAAAATGTCTTGAAAATTCTCAGCAGAGCGTAGCTACAAAAGTGATCTGTCAAGCCCCAAAGCTAGGGCCAGGACAGCCAAAGCCTCCACTTTCTATGACTGTAAGTCTGCAGCTATCTCAGAATATTGTAGCCCAAATCCAAAGGCGTTTCTGCAGACTAAATGCCAAAATGTACATATTTTCAGTGTATTTATTATTGAAATATATATATATATATACTAATTCCGTTCCCTCCCTGATACTCAACACTGGAGTGCAAGTCGGTACCCCTTGGATCTGCTTCCCACTACATCTTTCAGACACAGACCTGATGGGGAGCCCAGCAGGTGTGTTCAAGGGAATCTCTGGATTTGGCTCTGCCATTCATGTTGGTGTTGGGCAGTCTCAGCCTGGTTTTATTGTGGTCACTGAGGTGTGTGGAATGTCTTACAAGACTGCACACTGAACCTCTACAGATGGCAGTGCTAGTCAGAAGTCAGTAGTGTCCATGCAATTCTTATATTCTTACACATGTTTTGAAGACTGATTCCTGTTTATCTCATAGGCTAAGTGCTTTCTCTGTTTTTAAATATTGTCTCATTCTGTTTAAAGGGTTTTTTTCATTATTTTTGCATTCTGCTTTTAGGAATTTATCAAGTAAGAAGGAATCTGTAAAGAGAATTATTCTACAAAGATGGACAAGTTAGAACGAGTTACTATGAAGACACTTCTTGCCTGTTTTGTCGTCTTCTATGTCCTACTGTATTCAGGTATTTTTGTTAGTCCTGTCATCTGATTTGAGAAGAGGGTGGAGCTTATGTGTTTGTGACTGAGGTGACTGAGAGTATTTTGCTTTCCTGAGTCCTTGTGGGTGGGGACAGAGCACTCCTTCGCTGTGGGAAGGCGATAAGTACAGCAGCAGGCAGCAGTGCTGTAAGTATTTTCCCAGTTTTGGCAGAAAGTGGTCATTAACGCCTATTTTCTCTTTGCAGCATGCAAGGAAACTGATGTTCTTTCCATTGTTAGTCTCTTACGAGTAAGTACTCCATACCACACCCACCAGGAAAACACATCAGAGACTAAACGATAGGCTGTTACCTTTTGCAGTAGGCTCACTTTCATCAGTTGGAGCCTGCCTTGTTAGCATTGAGTTGTGGCTTTTGCTTTGTAAAAGATGCTCTTGTTTCGTTCTGCATAAAATTACTATGTCACATAACTGACTCCATCTGCACTTGAACTAAGCACATTTCTGAGGTTCCACAGAAAGTTTGCTGACAATACCTACGGCAGTTTACGTGCGTTTATACATTAATCATCAATTTTACACCAGTTGTTGCTGTGTTAGTGTTCCGGGACCTCAGGTACCTGCAGTTACTATTTCGAGTGTGTTACTGTCTCCATAATGTTTCCCTGTCCCTGAAGATTTTTGGGAACTACGTTTTCTGCTAACACCAATGAGAAAAACGTGTCTTGTAGAAAGCTCGTGTAGCAGAGGAGTACAGCTCACAATAAACAAGTTTTTGGGCTTCTTTTGGGGGAAAAGCAGCTTGGTATGCCAGCACAAGCTGGTATTTTATATTGTTTTAAAAAGAATATCTGCATGTGTCTTGCGTTGAGTGTGTACACTTAATATGCTGCTAAATGCTTCATTGAGTTTTGTGTGTGTTTTAAAAAAAGTAGAGTAGTAAGTCACCAGTGAAAAAAGAGAGTGTCATTTAACAAAGAAGACTCTAGATATTGTTATACATTACTGAAATTTATTAAATATAATCCACAAGTAACTTTTAATAGTTTTTTCAATAAATAGTTGTCTCTCTCAGTTTACTGACAAGTTTTCCAAAGAACAACTTGAGCCCGTAGGGCTTACAGAAAGATCAAGTGTTGTCTTAAAACAGACTTATCATCCACACTAAGAACATACAGTGGTCCCAAAATGGACAGCGAGCTAATTGTATGCCCCAGGGCAAAATATATAAATTAGTCACAATTAAATATTTAAATAAATAATGTAGCAGTAAACATAACAATTACTGTAAGACTTCTTTTAGCATCGATCGCAGAACTCTGAGCAGTTCCTGGCGAAATTCAGGAAATTTGGTCTTCTTGTGAGCTTCACACCTCTTGCATCCAGTTCCTGGGAGAATGTTTTTCTGCAATACAGGTATTTTATTCATTGGTGATAACTCTTACTAGCTGATCATAGCAATAATACATCAGCTTAAGACTATTGCCTACCTTAAGACAGTTGAGATTCTTTTGTATATTTTCCAGATGTCTCTGGTTCTCGCCTTCAAGTTCCTTTTCCAGGAGTGTCAGTTCTCTCTGGTAGCAGTGTAGAGTTCCATTGCCACACTCCTGAAACAGTCAGCAAAATTGTTATGTGTGTAACTTGTTTCCTGATGATAACTTTCCATCTTAAAAATCCCAGTTATCTATTGGTTTTATCCTCATGTCAGGAATTGAGTTGTTTGTTTTATGCAACATGTGGTTCCCCTCAGAGTTGTGAGGTGTTATATATGGCCTTAGTTCTGTGGTAGGTTGTTGTAGCTTTTGAAAAATGAGCAATCCTTACAGGACACTTAAGTGTTGGAATATCCCTCGGGAACACAAAGCTGTGATATTTGTTCCTAAGCTGAGCCTTACTTCTCCTTGCCATCTGGACATGATGTGTTGGCAAACAAGTGGCCCTTCTTAGAGGCATCTCCAGTTAATAATGCACTTTGGTTGCTCTATCTAATGTTTGCATCAGATCTGGCTTGTGAACAGGGTAAATAACTATTAGCTATAAACAGCTATTTCAGGCACTCAGTAACAGCATGGTAGTAATCAGGCTCAGGCACTTGCATTTAAGCACTGGAGCTGAGGTAATTGTGTCCTGATGTTGGCAGCATAAGTGATGCAGATAAGGAAGTGGTTGCAGGATCTGACTTCAGAAGAATTCTCACTTAACAGCAATTTTGTTTTGAAGTAAAAACCTGCCCGGAGGTTCAAAGGAGTTAACAGGTAACTTATGTACAGGTTTTAATTACTTCCCAATACTAAATAATTGATGCTTCTGCTTACTGGTCTATTTGCATACTGGATGAAAAGCAGTACAGATCAGCAGCCTGCCTGTAGTAAAGCTGTACTTAGAACACTGTCTCACTCTGATGAGCAGTGTTCACACAGAAGTGACCACAGTGATAGTAAGGGCTGGGTAAAGTTTTGTCCCTGAAAAGAATTAGGTAGAGCATAACTGAGTTTCATCATTGGTGGGGTATAGAAGATTTGGAATGTCTTAAACAGAACCTACTCTGCATCTAGTGTAGATAAAATGTGGGTAATTTTATATGGATACTGCTTTATTTAATGATTTCTAAGTCTGCTTTCATCCTCAGAATTTTTTTTGTGTTAGAGTTAATACAACAGAATTGCCTCCTGCAAATCTTACACAATCTTTAAATAATTCATAAACCACATTTGTCCTGTGAATTCAACATGTGTTAAGCAGAATGAATAGGGAGGATTCATTCTGCATTACATATTGCACAGAACAATGAGATAATTCTGCAAATCAGCCTGTTAGTTTGAGAGTAAAAGTGAAAAGCAGAAGTTTTTTTAGGAAACCGTACTCTACACTGAATTTAAACTACTCAGATTTTTGTTTTATATCTGACCATCTCCTGAGCAAATTTTTTTAGTGTAACCCAATAAATGTTACATCATTTTAAAGTAGGCATACCCTAGAGATCCTTTTGAGAATAGAAAGTTTCAACTCACCTCCATGTCATTCGGTGTGTAGAAGTCAAGGTGATCAACCTGTAGAGAGAGGAGGGGGGGAAAAAGTTAATTTTTCTGAAAAACAAAATGACATGAAAAAAAATCAATAGAAAAGAATCTTTGAATAAAAGAAAACCAGCACTTACATCGTCAATGTCTTTCAGGAGTTCTAAATCACATATTAAAGCTGTAAGAAGGCCTTCCTTCTCTTCAGGTGGTAGAGCTTCAGCATTAAGAGGTGCTCCATAAGCTACAGATATAAGAATTACAGCTGAAATGCAGCTAAAGATCAGGACTTTGCCCATCATGTCAGTGTTATCTGGGTAGTAATATTAGAGTTGTGATATATGATCAGAGCTGATAAGTTGTCATTAAGCTGTGCAGTGTATTTATACTCTTCTTTCTGTGGGGGGGAAAAAGATGGGGGCGTCATGTAGAAGAGGTTTTATTACACATTTTTTCATGTCTTCTACCTGTATGGCAAGAATCATTACTTTTGTTTTTCCTCCCTTGATGACACTTTGGAATTTTTATCAAGCAGGAGGGATTTTACCCATATTCACTGGTGTAAGAGAAGCCCACACTCACTTTTTGCTGTCTCTCTCTGTGCTTTCTGCATGAAACACTTTTTCCCTCATGGGCTGTCCCACTCCCCCATAGAATATGCCATAGAATAAACTCCTGCCATAGTTTACAAAATGTTGTTCTAAAGATGTATGATTTAATCACTCTATTTATATAGCTGTCCTCTCACAAATCCAGGGGCATTATTGAAGTGAAGAAAGAAACCTTCTGATCTTAGTAATTGTTGATTAAACAACAGGAAGAAAGTTGGCTTCCTGTCTGAAGGTGGTTTTACCTGTCATGGTTTGCAAAGGCAGTGTGAGCTGAGGTGCCCCAATCAGTCTTTATACCAGCAATTTTGAGACATTCCTGACAAAAACTCCAGCAGAATTCCTTTATTTGGGATATTAAACCATTTTCTCTACTGCTGTATATCTTAGTGCTGTTCTTTTCTTCATTGTGTGCAACTTTCACTTTTCTCCAGCTTACAATGAAAATGCACAGCTCTAAAATATTTACAGATTGTCTTTCCTGATAAATAACCCACTGCATTTTGTGGTGTGTCTCACAGTACTGAAGTTCAAAGTAAACAGTCATTTGACACTGAACTCTTACTTAGTATTGCTAAATTGTTTTTCTTTTGTGGTTCAGGGGTCTGTTGGCTGATACCTTTGAAATGTGATGTGCAGTGTTTAAAATTCATGGTTTCCTTCATTTTCAGTGCAGCTCTGAGCCAAATACTCCCCCTGCTGCCTGGCAGTCTCTGACCTTGAGTGAAACATGGTTCCTCTGCTCATGAATTCAGCTGTGTGGAATAAATTCTGGCTTTGCACACTGCTGTGTTGGAGGTTCTGTAGCATTGAGGATGTGCAGGACTTGGGGGGTAGTTGCTTCACCTGCTGTTACATGTAAGGCTGCACGTGGAAATCCACATTGCATGTTCTGATCATGTCATCAAAGGGGGTGTGGAGCTGCTGGAAGTTGATTAGAATATGCTTTTGCTTGGATTAAATACAGTCCATTGCTATAATTATTAGCATGTTCCTAAACCACTGAATTGGTGCTAATTATCACTGTGATCCCAGCTCCTGGAGAAGGTGCTGGTTTCCTGGTTTTGAAATAAGCACAAACATTCCATCTGTGTGGTACTACAGAAGTTGTGGTAGCTACTGTAGCTTGCAATTTATAGTGTGTGTGCAGTATGAAACTTTTTCTGACCCTTTATATTTGTATCTTCTAGTTTTTCCTGATGGTAACCAATTTCTACCAGCAGTTATGCCTGCAGAGCTGACCTGCTGAGCACTTCATTGTCAGCTTTTCTGCAGGGTGTTTATAAAGTTAGGCCCTTTTATTCCAGGGTTTTAGCTGTTTGGTTTAAATTACTGTGTTTTGACTGTAGAGCAGTAAAAGATACCTCAGCAATGAGCACAAGACATATTTTTGTTTGTAATTATCCTCACTGTTTTCAGCACTATTCAATCTTTTCTGTGTCAGGTGTGTAACACTACAGAGGTTTCTCTCTTTATAAAATATTTCATGGACATACATTTGGAAACACAGAGTTTACTGTGCTGGTCAGGTTTCAGCAATCACAATCTGAGCTCGTATTTATAACTGGGCAAGGAATTACTTGGGGTTTTATTCAGAGGTACAGCCATTTAGATGGTCCTTCCAGCTTCACCACAGAGCTGATTGCATTTCAACAGGAAGTGAAATTCCTCTTTTAAATTGCCTTGGAATCATACAGGATAAAGTAGTGCTACAAGTGCTCAACTCCCCAAAGCCTGCCTTTAAAAAAGGGGTGGGGGCAGGGAGTAGTGGCCATGTCATACTGTGGGGTTTTTTGTTTGGTAATAATCCACTACTAAGGTTAGTTGATTTATATATAATTTTATTTCTAAATATAATATTGTTACACTAAAACAATGTTGTAAGGAAATGCACCCTGCTTGGAAAGCTTTAAGAAACAGTTTAAAAGCCTCACCCAAATTTTCAAGGAAGGCTGATTAGCAGTAAAACACATGTTAAAGCCAGACAGTATTTCTGCATCAGGGAGCTGGAAAGGGAGAAGGATATTTGTGGCCTGCAGTTGTTTTAGTGGATTGTTTATCCTTTTGGTAGTACTTGTGCCTAATATGAAGAATGAGGGCTCATTTTCTCTTGTAGAAAATGAATAAAATGACACATGCTGACTAAACCCCTGATCTGTGCAACTTCAAAGCCTGGAAAATTTTTTACATAGGATCTGACTCCTCTCAGTTTAGACTTATTTTTTGTGTTTTTCTAATCTGAAAGCTTGCATCTCTTTATTTTTCTCTTTTTTCTTTCTCCCCTTGCAAACCTGATGACTGATGAATTTTGCAGACAAGTTGTGGTTTCATTGAGGTATTTGGCGTTGTGTTGATCAAGGTGCTTGCCTCTTTTCTCCACCAGCAGAACAAAGTTCAGCCAGAGTCACTGTGAATGCCTTGTTTGGTATTTTAGTTGATCTGTTGGGGTTTTTTTCAGACTCCTACTACAGTAATGTGCTTGTACAAGATTACTGCCCATAGAGCCACAGCAGAGTTCATGGTCTCATGAAAGTGATAATCAATTTTTGATCTTGGTCCGTTGATTTAACTCTTTCTAGCTGTGTTTTAAAGAATTTTTGAGTGACTTCTGGTTGCAGATCTCATCCTCCTAAGCAATAACCTCTAGAAAGTAAGCCTTTAGTATTCTTACTCTACTCAGTAGGGACACTCACGTAAACATGTTGAAGATTTGAATAAAGGGTTGAGTGGCAGTTGTTGTTAATTGGATTTTAAGCCATCAGAAGGAGATATTTACCACCTTCCTTCTTCAGCCTTTTCTCAGTCTTTCTCTTCAGTGAAGTGTTGGCAGAGGCTCATGATCCTGCCCACGTTTTAAAAATGGAAACTTCCCCAGTCTCTGTGATCCTAAAACTCAAAATCTCTAACCTATTCAATAGGAGCTGCTGTGTTTTTTGTTGAGCAAGAATAACCATGGCAGTATCTGAGTTAAGCCAGTAATCTCTCTGTCTGTGTTTTAGTCTGTACTTCATGGAATCACAGAATGGTTTGCAAAGGACCTTAAAGATCATCCAGTTCCAACTCACCTTCCCGACAGGGACACCTTCCACTAGACCAGGTTGCTCAGAGCCTCATCCAGCCTGGCCTTGGACACTTCCAGGGAAGTGTTCTCTTGGTGTATCTGTGTGATAGATGCTCCAAGTAGAACAGCATGCAGAGAAGTGCAGTGGATCCCATAATGTATTAATATTTAGAGATAGGAGTGAATAGTGGATGTAACTAGTTGGATGTTGTCCCTGATTTGGGCAAGTACCCACTCTTTCAGGAGAAAGGGATGAAAAAACCAACTCCAAAGTGAGTAATTCTTAGAGTGATTTTTTTTTTTTCTGCAAGAATGTCACTGTTTGTTTTTTTTTAAGAATGACTATTACTATAGTTAACTAAAACGATCTGAAAATAGTTGGCAGTGGGGCATCCCCTCACCAAACCAAGATTGTTTGAAGCAATCTTCCATTGAAAGGACCAGTATTAAGTGGGAGCACTTTAAAAATAAAATATTATCTCATTATAAACTAGCTTGTCCTTGGGGAAAGTAATTTAATGTCGTAAGACCTGTCTGACACAAGTTTCCTCCTCCCAAAAATCTTGTTGGTAATTGTTTAATAGCTGTGGGTTTAGTTAAGGTATGGGGAGCCTTGGTGCTTCCTGTCACTGTTCTCTACTTTTCATGGACTTCAGAGTCAGTGTTTTTGTTTGATGGTAAAGTTTGGGGTGATTGCAAGTCTGAATGAGAAAATTAATTACTGTGAGAGTTACAGCTGAATGTCCACTTGGTAAGGTTGATCAGTAAAGGGTAAGGATTAGGACTGGATGTAACACACCTTAAGATGGTGTGCTGTATTTACAGAGGAAATAGTTGAATTTCTGCAAGATTTCTGTGTGAATGTGAATGAGTTCTTTTTGTCTTCGTTAGGTTCAGTGTATGTTTGCAAGGATGGTTGGTTCTGTCTATTTATGTTTTCCTTTTGTATCCAAACGGAATTTTTAAGACTGTCTCCATGGTGAAGTGTTGCCCATATCAAACTAATTTCCTCTTTAGCACAGTGTGCACCAAGCCTGCTAAAAATGCTCTTTGTATACCCACAAAATAATACAAGTGTTAACCTCTACTAGTTTTGTTTCACACTTCTTTTTAAGTGCAGAGCTGTGGAGCCCAATACAAACACAGTGCTGTTGGGGCCCAGTTCTGTGAGAGGGAGCATATCCTGAAGAGAAGAAATCAAATCAGAGCATCCTGGTCAACCTAATAGACCAAAAGGTGCTTTGTTGTAGTTGGGAGGAAACTGAGGGCTGTCAAATACTCTGGGTAGCTCAGATTAGAACAGTTCATGTTTTCATTTTGGAATGATAAGTGGAGATAAAGCTAAAAGGCAAAACCTTTCTGCTTTTCAGTGTTACTGTTTAGCAGTGGAGACTTGAACTTAAACTGACAAGCAAAGCCGTTGCCAGACCTCTCAGTGGTGGGATTTAAGAAGTGTACGGTAAGATGCAAGTTGAAATTGCCCTGCTGGGTCAAAAGGCCAGTGTCAGGTTATAACCATAGAGGGTGCTGACAAACCACAACCAGAGAGTGCTGTTTCGCCTTCCTAAAGGCTGTGACAATGCACATGCCAAGCAGCTGGCCTAGATTTGTCACTAGATAGGGACAGAAGGTAGTGAGGCACCTCAGTGCTGCCTGGCTCAAAACTATGTATAGGCATTGCTGTGACAATGTACCCATTTTCTTCAAGTTCACTTTCTTGATTCCATTTTGCCTTGGCTCACTTTTCCCATTTGCTTCATGCTGGTTGTGTGGGATTTCCTGGGGAGTAGCAGGGGCTTCCCCACATGTACATCTTTGCCTACTGTCATAGCCAGGGCCAGTATTGTATTCCTGTACTTCTGTGGATCTTGTCCTGGTTGGGTGTTAAAAGTGTTAATGCAGAAGTGTGTGAGCAAGACTCTGCTCCTTTCGCTCTGTCCATATCAGCCAACCCTTCTGTCTGCGGAATTCAGTGGAGAGACAAAGGTTTTGGTTTGAAATACTCTAAACAGCACTGGGAGGATGTTTTCCCTAAATTCTGGAGCTGTGTTTCATCAGCTGAAGAGTCCATTTAATTTGGATCTTTCTCCAAAGGTAGCCACAATCAGGAACTTAAGGCATATGGTGCTCTTGAGTGCTTTCCCCAAAGCCAGCTTTTTTCAGATCCAAGAAATTACTCAGTTGGAAGTGGTTCCTTTATACTGACTTAAGCCACAGTGTATGTTCAGGCTCTGGCTTGAGTCACCCTTAGCATTCACAGTCCAAATGGCTTGCAGGTTGCACACGTTGACCTGCTGTGGCTCTGCGTGTTTGGATCCTGGTTTATTTGGATGGTTTTACCTTTTGGTCCGTGTACTGGAAATGGCAGTGAGTCTTCCTGTCTGCCTGTGCTGTGACACTCAAAATTATGGGGAACTTAGTCCACAAGAATTGCCTCTTTTCTAGGCTTTTTTCCTGTCCTACTTGTTTGCTGTACGAAACATCAGAAATTTGGTTGGTTTTGTTGTCGTTACTTGAAGCCTTTGAAGTTCTGTTATTCTTCTTTGGAAATGAGGGAACTGCATTCCTTCCCCTGTTTCACCCAAACCAATTAATAGTTGCCATGTGCTTAATTTTTAAAAGAGAGAGTTTTAAAGGATACACCAGAGAAATAATAAATACAAGGGCAAATTTCCATACTGGTGACCTGGCATGACATGAATTTGAACATAAAAGTGAAGAAAAGATATCTTTTGCTAGGAAAATCCTCTGTGGGTGTCAGTGGGATTCAGAGCTAAGGAGTGTTCCTGGTTCTTTCCCTTTCACAGAATCATAGAATTGATTGGGTTGGAAAAGACCTCTGAGAATCATCCAGTCCAACCCTTGGGCTGACTCCAGTCCCTTTACCAGATCATGGCACTCAGTGCCATGGCCAATCTCAGTTCAAAAACCTCCAGGGATGGGGAATCCACCCCCTCTCTGGGCAGCCCATTCCAATGCCTGATTACTCTCTCTGCAAAGAATTTTTTTCTGATCTCCAGCTTAAATTTCCCCTGGCAGAGCTTGAGCCCGTGCCCCCTTGTCCTATTGCTGAGTGCCTGGGAGAAGAGACCATGTTGAAAATCATTTTACTAACACAATGGAGCAAAGTCATCTTTGGTCCTAACACAAGTGCTGAAGTAGACAAGCTGAATTTTATATGTGTCAGCCATGTTTTGTTACTATTAAAAATATTTTTCCCTGTCTAGATGACAGTTTTATGAGTGTATTCTGCATTTGTTCCTATTCAGCACAGCAGTTCAGTATCTCTAGTTCATATAAAACCCATAAATTAAACACAAGTATTCTATGTATAGAAAAGTCACAGGCACTTGATTTGCCATAAGAACATCAGCACAGTGATCAGAGCTGCGTTTTCATCCCGTTCAAGGTCTCTGTAGTGTGTGTAAGCACATAATAAAAATGCTAGATGACAGTGTGGTAACAGCACAGTTCATCATTCAGGCCCTGTGGTGATTTCAGCAGAGCCTTCCCTGAGCTGTGCCTGTGTGCCCCAGCCACGTCACGACGCCGTGCCCAGGCAGGACCCAGCGTGCGTCACCCTCCCTGCTGTGCCCTGCTTTTCTCAGAAAGGAAATGCAGCGCGTGGGCTGGGAGGAGATGCTCGCTCGTGATTGGGACGGTCAGTGCAGCACATGATCAGCTCATGCCCCTCTCTGTCTGAATGCAGAAATCAGAAATCACAGTGCCTCAGGAGCATCGTGGAATGCTCTGGAAAATCCATGGATATTGGTAGAAACAGGTTTTTCTGAGATCCATGTTGGAACAGGGAGAGTAAATTTTCTGTAGTACTCAGCCAGTGAGGAGACTGGAGTATTAAATTTCAGACCAGTGGAGACTGCTTAGGTGGCAGAGTGGCAAGAGGTGTGAATTATTCCAGACCTAGAACATGTTTTCTGTTTAAATACATTCACTGTTACTGTTACTCATGTTATAATAATACCCAGCCATAGCAAGTGAAATCCAGATTCATTAATTGTATAAATACAGAAGGAGAGAAGCTGCTGATGTGTTCCATTGAACATGCTCCCAGGTAGTGATGGGTTATAACAGTTCCTAGAAAACTTGCATTCAGCAGGGTTAAGGTGTTAAGCCTTGCACATCAAAGTTTTCTGGAATTTGAGAAAGATGTTTTTACCTCTCTGCAGCTCTGGAAGCAGTTTGCAGAAAGGCAAGACTGCATAACAGTAGCAGAAAGAATAGGACTGATTTTCACAGTTGCTCTTTTGAAGCAATGGATTATAATCTGAGGAAAGTGGACTAAAGTATCCAAATACCATAAAGCCATTTGCTCTGGGACCTCATCATACCTATTTCCATTTACTTTTACTCACCAGTAATAAAAAGTGCAGGAAATTGAAACTTTGATCATGTAGTTAGAGGTTTCAAAAAGGACCACAGTGATCTGATTAGAGTTTTTATACTCTTCTTGCTCGATTTTTTTGCAATCTTGATAGCTTGTGAGAAGTCTATTAAACCACCGAGTGCAAGTTTGAATTACACAACTACAGTATGCAGCCTTGCTTTGGGTGATTCTCTGCTTCACAAGCCAGATATGAAGGTCAGTAGAATGTACCATGGAAAGCAAGGCTGAATCTTTAGAGCTGAACTTGATCTCTGGACTTTTTTAGTGACGAATTTGGCAATGGAAGCCAAAGCGATGGAGAAATTTTGGGGTATCGACCTTCCCACCGTTATTCAAATTACTGTACTTTTCATTTTCCATGTCTCTGAAGGGAAAGATTGACAGTGATTTATTGGTGGCAAATGCATCATAGCAACTTCAGTCATATATTCCATAACCAAATGCATGAGAGAGTAAGCATTTCATTCCCCCATGGTGCTCAGATCCCAGTTCAAATGTTTTACTAATATAAAGAAGTTGATGTAATAGCCAAGAAATCCTTGAATGTGTCATTTTGTGCCTGTTCAAAAGAAAAGCACCTTTTGGATTTGGTGTCTTAGTAATAGAGCACGTGAGTTGTACAGTAGTGCATCCATGAGGTAAAGGGGTGAACAGTAAACTTTTGAGCAGTGAAAAGTTCCCTTTTTAACCACAGAGAGCACCAGTCGTGGAAAAAAGTGTAAAAATGACTGTGACCTGTTAGACTGTCGTCACCTGATCGTGCTGCTGGCAATGGAATGACATTTGCATCCAAATGTTAAGGTGTCCTTGCTGAATGGCCACACTGCACAGAGGAGAGTCAAGGGGGGAAGGGAGAAGGGGATGAAAAACCCCACCTGCAAACAGATGAACATGGATGTACCGTCCACCTCTGGGCACTGGAAAAGCAAAAGAGTTCAGTCTGATGCAGGATGTAGTCCATTAATACTGCACATATAAATAGTGTGTAAATATCCTGAACACTTCAGGACTTTGAATAGGCATAGCTACCCCTTACGTGCTGCATTTATATAATAAATTCTTTTTATTGCAAGTCGTTCTCCTTTTTTTTGGCCTTTAGTGACCAGATCTAACACAAGCCATTTTTTCCCAAGTTGAGGTGTAAAGATTTGAACCAGAAACTGAAGTAAAGCAGCAGATTTTTGTCACTGGTTCCCAATTCCTATTTTGCAGAAGCCTTTTCGGGTGATCAGCTTTCTCTGCAACATGGGAGGCTTTGATCAGCTTTTGAGTGCCTCGGAGAAAGCTCTTGATGTTTCCAGATGGAAATGAAACATTATTACTGTGAGACATCTCCTGTTCAAAAGCTTTTGTGATCATATTTTGGTGTAATGTGATTTTTGTTTCTTCTTTTTTTCATATTTTGACACAAACCTACCATCAGATTTTGTTTCCTGCTGTTTTAAAAGGAGATTTAATGCTGATGGTTCTTTCTGATCCTGTCCAGATAGTGTAATTGGTTGTGGAGTGTAAGTCTTAGCCATTGTTAGCACAAGCATCTGAAAATTGAAGCTTATTGATAGAATTATATGTGGGCTTTGGTGATTTTTTTTTTTTTCCTGGTGAGACGATTTTAGTTTGGGAATTCTGAGTCAGTAAAACACTTTATGGTTGAAAATTTCTTCCTCTGATGGCAGAGGCAAGTCATTATACCCTTTGAAAAAGAGATGATACCAGCTGATAATATTAGACATTGAAATCTCGTAAAAATACTAAGAATTCAAGAAAATGAGAAAATTTTCTGCTGAATTGAACTGTTTTCTAAAACAAAGTAGTAGAGGCAAGAAGCAAATGGGAAGATCATAGAATCATGGAATCGATTGGGTTGGAAAAGACCTCCGAGATCACCAAGTCCAACCCTTGGTCCAACTCCAGTCCCTTTACCAGATCATGGCACTCAGCGCCACGGCCAATCTCAGTTGAAAAACCTCCAGGGATGGGGAATCCACCCCCTCTCTGGGCAGGCCATTCCAGTGCCTGATTACTCTGTCTGGAAAGAATTTTATTCTGAAATCCAAGATGTCACTTGTTGAGATGCCAACATCTAGAGCATGGCAAGAGCATTCTCTGATTCTTCTAATCCAAGAATCTGTTCCCTATTTCTTTTTTAGGAACTGTGACAATGAGCCACTGAGACTACTAAACCTCTTCCGTTTTTTGTAGATGTAATTGCAAAGTTCTTACTGCATTTTCTGCCAAAACCATCCGAAGTTACTGTGGTTTTGGAACCATTGTGATTTGGCTTTATGTGAAATAGGACTCAAGTGCTGTGAAAAACAGAGTAGTAAGAGTCTTCAGTGGGCTTTTCTGTAGCCTGATACAAAAGGTCATGGTAGATTTGTTTGTTTGTTTGCATTTAATCCCAAACCAAAAATTTCACTCCTTAGAAAACACTGGTTGAGGCTCCAGAATTCAGGAGAAGTTCACTGCCTTTCTACCCTTCAAATCTAGATGTGGTTCCCAGATAGATGGAGGAGCCCAGTTATGTTGAGAAATTCTAGTTGGTGTTGCACAGGGCAGTGGAAATGCAGAAATGCTAAGTAGTAGTAGAAATTGGGATCAGATTTTAGGTGGTTTCTCAGCTAGGATCTGTCTGCACTTAAAATTGGGTATATTTGTCTGTGAAATAAAAGCCTGTGGTTTATCTTATGCTATTCAATGAGTGTGGTTTCAGGAGGCTGTTTTAGAAGGTGGATGTGCATATGGGTAGTCTGAGCTTGGAGTGCAGTGTGCAGGTGAGATGTTTTACCCAGGTGTGGAGACAGGTTCTTTCCTCTCATGGGCTACATTTTTCAAAGAGAAAGTCATCACTTTGAATCCTGGAGGAGGACCAAGGGCTTAATTTTGAATATTTGCTATTCCAAATGTTAGGTTATCTTCCCATGCCCAACCTGATCGCCCAGCATCTCTCAAACTTAATGTGCAAAGCCTGTCTGATTGAGACAATTTCTCTTGCAGCACGAGGAACTAGCATTTTTGACCCCATTTCCTATTTTATTTTTTTTTTAAAAGATGAATGAAGCATACCTGTTGTGGCTTGGGTTATAATTTCATTATTAACAAATGTGATTCATATGTAGAACATAGGGGTTTCCCCCTCTGCTCTGTAGTGTATCCTTGCATGTGGTAATGTAGGGTTTTCCCTCTCCTGGCTCTTTGGTTGGGTACATAGTCTTAATTCTTCCTCTTCTCCTGGATGACTGTATATTAATTTCTTCCTTTCTGTCCAATCCTGCTGGGTTTTTGTAGGATTACCTGGTGTGGTGAAGTGTGACCTTCAGCAGGGATGTGGTTTAGAGGCTCCCATGTTGTCATTCTAGCTATGACACTGCCTTCCCCTTTACCTGGGGAAGTTGCTGACTCTGCTTTAATCATCTTTGTGAGTAAATGAGAGTGAAATTTCACTGCTATGTTTTGCAGGAACTTTGTGCCTCCTTCTGAATAATCCAGTCCTAATCCTGATCTCACAGAAACCAAGAAGTGATTTGCATTGATGAGTTTCTCCATTTTGATGTATGGCTTTGGAGCACTTACCTTACAAATTCTGTCTCCTGATACTGGCTCATTTTTTTCCCCAGTGGAATTAGTGATAAAATAATGCCCTTTGGCTTTGTAATAGTAGTAAGGGTGACATATAGTTCTGAAAAAATACACTCATCTCCAGAGCATATCTCCCTTCATTCCCAAAGTAATTTTACTACTTTATTACAATTAACTCGTGGATTGCTGTGGTAAAAAAGTATTCATTCAGCCAATTGTACATATCTGTCTTCAGAGCATCAAAGGGCTTTGTACCTCATCTGTACTTCAACTCTACCTCATTCAGGGACAGTTACCTTCCCAAGCTAGATCTTGTATTCATGCCATTGCCTTTAGAGCATTTTCTATTACAGGGCTAAATGATTTTTCCCTAATGCTAGTTTTTATATCCATGTAAAATTTTACAAGTGGTTACTTGTCTATGAAAATCTATGCATTTAGATTCTGCATTCAGAGAAACTGGAGGGATATGTTATGAGACATAGGGTATTTTATGACATATTTCATGAAGCAGTGTTATTACTGCCTCCAAAACTCTTAGCTATGTGTGGCTAAGCAAAAATGTCAAAAGGTTCCATTTAAATGCCTAAGGAAAAAACCAAGAGTGGAACCAAGATCTGTGGGAGAGAAATTTCTGGTGTGAAACAGGAAGCGCAAATATTCAGCAAAAATGTTAACATTATTAATAACTCTGCAGATGTGTTAATTTTCTCACTTATATTTCCCCAAGGATTATTATTTCTTTTTCTTGGGAAAATTAAAATTATCTAAGCCACTTAATTTAACATTTAAACTGGAATTGACATATGTTAAAAGAAATAATAATGAGGAAAATCTTTGTGTTTGCCAAACACATGGTGGGAGGAAAATCAGCCAGTCCTGTAGCTACATGTGTTAAAAAAGGAGTTGTGTTTCCTCTTTGAGAACTTAAACACTAATGCTGTCTGAAGTTTGTGTTGTATGTGTAGCTTCATATTCTTGATGTTCTGCAATAATACCCAACTGGTGAATAGCAGTGTTAATTGGTTAATCTTAATCTGTCCTACAAAAGACAATTAGTAGTAGTTTTCCTGTTTTCTGTATGAGGAGTTTGGACACACAGGACTAAATAATAATTTTAAATCTCTGTACCTGGGCATTCTCTGCAAATCAGTACAAGCAGAGAGGGGAAAAAGCCAAAACAACCCAGCAAATACCAAGTTCAAGATCATTGTATTTGGGAGAACACCAGATGTACTATGCAGTGCCCTGAAAATGAAAAGCATTTCCCTTTCTGCTGCAGATAAAAGGGTTGTGTGGGGCCTCTTGCACTGCAGTACTTGTGAGAATCCTGAATTATAAGTAGAAGTGAAAGGACTTTTACTTGCATTGAGAAACTAAGGTGATGTTTTTTTCCATCCAGAAAAGGATTGAAAGGTTGTAAGGAGAAAAGAACAGAAGATAAATAATCAGAGTAAGAATATGAGTAGGCCTTGACTCAATGTTTTATTATATTTAAAAAGTACAGGTACATTAGTCATATTCGCTGAAGGATTTCTTGTAAAGGAGCTTTGCTGTTTGTAAGCTTTTCCTGTGATTAGTTTTTTTAATAAAGGTATTTTTTAAATTAATGAATTGGTACTTTGGAAATTGATAACTATGGAAACTGCAATGATGTACTCCTGTCTTTCAGGGACACGGAGTGGCACGAGCACCTTGCAGAGAGCTGTGCAGAGGAAGCCATTTCTGCCCAGGCTGAGCCAGTGTGTGGCTGTCAGGAAACCCCAGGAGATGGTACAGTACCTGTTGTGAGGCCCCATCTGCTGGTGCCTCCTCCTGTAGCTGTGTGTCAGGTACAAGATGTGCTCTGTGCTGTCTTAGGGCAGTTCTGTGGGCTCAGATCCCTCTGCTTTCAGTGAAGGGTTGACATTACTCCTCGTCTGGTGTAGTCATGGCCCTTGTCTGCTCCACAGCAAAGAAATAATGGCCACTGAGTATCGTTTCAGTCAATAAATGTATCATGCCACTAATGCTTTAATGGTTTCTAGGTGGGTTTGCATGAGAGAGGAACAGAAGACTTGACTCTTGTGGCACTTTAGCCTGAGACTGTTGGTTACAGCAGGTTCAGGGAACAGCTGGACCCTGCCCAAATACCTGTGTCTGTGCTGTGATCCCTGGCTGAGGAACAACTTGCCAGGCTTTGTCCTGCAAAGTATCACTGCATCTTAGCAGCTTATTGCCCAGTTAGACAACCCTGAGATCAGCTCAGTTGGTTAAAACTTGGTTATAATAATACCAAAGTCATGGGTTCAATCCCCTGTATGGGCCATTGACTTAAGAGTTGGACTCGATGATCCTTGTGGGTCCCT
>JAWWEV010000134.1:3878099-3959631 GCA_035583235.1 Hafferia zeledoni
GGCACTGAGTGCCATGATCTGGTAAAGGGACTGGAGTTGGCCCAAGGGTTGGACTTGATGATCTCAGAGGTCTTTCCCAACCCAATCAATTCTATGATTTTGGTGTGATTTTGGCTATCAAAAGTCTAATATCTAGTCATTGTCTTACTCCTGCTAAGGTCCTGTGCTAGAACACATGGTCCGTTGTTAGTTGGTTACTGTTAATTTGGGTGTGCTGAAAGAGGAGTTTGGAACTGCATAAACTGAATAATGTCAAGAGAGTGCAAAAAATAAAGCTGGTAATTAGCAGCAAATGTTACAAACATATGAAGCTACATATCTGTCTTACAGAGTTTAAAATGTGTTTATTGTGCCTTTAAAGACATAAATCATTGTTCTTTAACTTAAAAACTGAGCATGAATTATCCAAAGCCATGTGACTGCTGGTATCTGACTGGTGGTCAGAGCAGTTTCACTGGAGTGAACCAGTTCTGTGGGTACTTTGGATGGAAAATAAGGAGATCTGTGGGGACTGGGAAAGCACCCTGGGTGCTCTTGGTTGTGAAATGGATCAGTATTCATACAGAAACTTTCATAGAGGGACAAGTTTTAAATGAGATAGCTATCCATCTTTGTTCTCCCAGTGACTTTTTCAACCTACAGTTTCTTTATTCCCCAAAGGGATTTACTGTTTGCTTTGTGCCTCTGCAGCTCTTCATCTGACCTTTATCACTTGGCTGCCCACTGAATTGTGCTTGAAGCCTAAAAAAAGCGTATGTGTCACACTGGGAAATTTGCCAGAGGATTATCTCAAACACTGAGATGGAGCTTATGAGAACCAGATAATACTAGCTAGAAAATTTTTCACCATCTCACACAAGTGTCACTTTTTAATTTTTGACTTTTTCCCCCCCTCCTGTGTCGTTCTGAAATGATTTTGAAAACTTTTCAGGTGTTCTAATAAAAAAGCACTCAAGAAAGAGCAAGACTGATTCATAGCCATCAGTAACCTGTTTAGTAGACACCTCCCATCCCAAAAGCCTCCTCTCTACTCTGCTGTTGTGTAGCTGCTCTTGTTTTTAACATAAATTCCATCCTGGACCTGAGAAATGGTTTTTGTTTAAAGTTTTGTCAGACTTTCAGTGAAAGTTGCAGAGTTTCGGTTTCACCAAATTGTTGTCCTCCAGTGGAAAAACTTGCCCTGAAAAATTCCCAGCCCAGTCTACTTCTGAGTTTGCCTTGCACAACATCTTTTTAAGGGAAGTCTTTTGGTGCAGAACAGTTGCCCTTCAGGAGGATGTTTCAAAGGCAACAGTGCAAGATATGGAAAAGAAGCTTGAAGGCAGGAGGTTCCCAGTACTTTGTTCTTTGTAATAATGTTTTTAATGCCAGATGAGGTTGTTACCTGGTGTTTGTCTAGGTCTTTGTAGGGCCATGTTGTAAAATAGATCATGGAAAGGATTTGTAAAAATAATATAGAACCCCCAAGGCTGTTTTGAACCAGAATTACTTCAGATTTGAAGAGCAGTTGCAGTTACACTTGCCCAGCTTAGACTGTGAACCCAGTGAAAGGTTGAGACTGAATGAATCAAAAAAGTGGAGGAGGATGGGGAAAGGAAGAAGAATTTCTGAAGGCAGTCTCACCAAACAAAGCTCATTCATGTCTGCTTGTCTAAACATATTCCTGTAAAGGTAGGGATGGAAACAAGTAGGGGAGTAGTGTAGTGTAGCAGTGAACAGAACATGGGGCACCTGAAGAGACTGAGAGTTCAAGCAGAAATACCCCCCAAGAAGGGAGGCAGGAAGCTGATAAGGAATGCTCAGGCTGTTGTTCAGCTGCAGGTGCTGGGTTAGTAATTCAGAAATAGGCCAAGTTCTCCACGGCCAGGAGAGCAGCAGCACTCTGAGCTGAAGGGAAGTGTAAATCTTCAGGGATAACACAGAGCATGGAAGTTTTTCTGCTTGTTATTTGTTTTCAGGTGACACTTCTCCACGTGGTACCTGTGACATAAGGTGGGACAAGATTTGCCAGTGCTTTGTCCCCTCTGGTGTTAATGCAAGGGTTGTGTCAGGCACCATAAAGGGTCTTATCTAAAGAGGAGAAGGAGGATAGAAGAGAGTGAAAGACTGAATGAGGAGGAGTAAATGGAGATTGGGAAAGAATTGAATATAGGAAGAAGAAATGGAGATGATTGAATAGATGGCATTGGAACTGTGCCTGTGAAAGAGAACACAACATGCAATCAACAGCACACTTTCAAAGCTTAAAAACTAGGGAGTTTTATGCCTACTTTAAGTAGATTTGATGTCAAGGTATTTTTGCTTCACATTACCAGTTTTCCACAGAATGGAAGACCCCAAAAACCATCCCCACCATGTTGCAAAAATGTTCAGTCTCATCACAGAGTGTGTTTGAGTGGTGAAGTAAATTTTGGTGGGTGTTTTGAGTTTCCTGTGTGTGCTTTGCTCACAGAACCCAGGCGAAGAGCCTGTAGTGTTCTTGATTCTGCTTTTAATACACACCCAGGTAAGCCAGATGTTTCTTGCTGTGTAGACTTGATTCACTGATGTCTTTATATACTCCATTTCTTAAGCAGCCTTGAAAAGAGAGATCATACATGTGAGAGGCAGCAAAATACTGGAGAAATTTCCATTTACTTCTTTACAGACACTGAATTTAAAACTGGCCTCACCATTAGCAAGTGCACATTGTCTGAGGGGGTGGCTCATGCCCTTGGGAAAAGCATTCCTGGGGCACCAGGTGAGCTGTCAGGGCTATGGTGTGCGTGCTGGGGGCCCTACCTACGTGTCTTCATGCAGGTCTGGTGCCACTGAGTTTGGGTCATGGACAGGTAAACATTGCCTTTTCCTCCTAGGGAAGTTCACCAAACCCTAAAGTGTCTTACTTTGTGTTGAAAAAGTCACCTTTGTAACTTTTAATCATTAATTCTTTCTCAGAAATGGGGGCACTGTAGCTCTTTTTAGTGAAGCTCCCTTTTCAGACGTTATTTCCCTACATTTGAGGGTTGCTGCGATTATTTTTTACAAGGTGGGTGGTGCCAGGAGGAGGAGGGAGAGAGGGAGGAGGCCTGTTTTCCTTTGTCAGCTGCCTGCTGCCCTCTCGTGCAATGATCAGCTCTTTACACCACTGTTTCCTGGCCATCCATAATCGCAGTGAGAAGCTTGCAGTTGCTTCTTGGTTTGATGAAATGCTGGATTTGGTGTGCCAGTCTCACAGGCTTTTCAGTATTCCACTTCCTGCAGAGCTTGTTTTCCATTCAGCTCCCTCTTCAAATCAGTCTTGACCCCTTTTTCATTCATTGTGTCTGCATGTGTTGTAAGGACTTGAGGGAGGATGGAGAGAACTGCTCTGTCACAGCGTTGAAGCATTTGTCTGATCTGTTATGATATGTTTGATATGAGATGTACGGTGTCTTCCCCTGCATTTGGTTTGTGAGTGGTTTCCTCACTTCTTTGGCTTAAAAGTGAAAATCTTTCTCAGTTCCTTGTTGTCAGGGTGTCCTCCTGTGAGTGGTAAGGAGTTTATGCCACTAGACATCAGCAGTGTGTTCAACTCTTTTTCCATTTTAATGGAATTGTGCAGCTGGTGATTATGCACTAAGTGCCTGAAAATCTTTGGAAACAGAAAGGACATTGGAGGCAGCACAGCAGAAGGAAAAAAGTGATCTGGAGTGGAAGAACAAATGTGGGAAATTAGAAGAATGGGGAGAAGATAGAGAATCAAGGATGAACATGGAGAGGGGACAGAAAACAGCAGAGAGTTTAATACTAAGGTCATCTTCAAAAAGTGAAAAGAGGTAGAAGTAACAAGGCCCTTTACAAAGAATGTAAGAGGAGCAGGACAACTCCTGAGAGGTTGTTGGACAGTTAACAAAGGGGAACACAGACACAGCATCCATTTGTACAGCCTCTGGCAAAGGGAAGGGAGCTGCTGAGGAGCTGGACTGATGTGAGGGATAGTTTGATGTGCACTTCATGGGGTTACAGCAGTAACACAAGTGGACAGGAAAGGAATATTGGGAAGTCTTTACCTGTATAAGTGGGGAAAGGAAAAACTAAATGGGAAGCAGAGAAGTTGTTATGTCTGTGGTGTGTCTCAAAGCTTACTGTGATGAGAATGATTTTCAGTTTCCCTTTTTTTGTGTCTGAAACTGCCTTGAATTTCCGTACAGTCATCAGAAGGTGGCAGCACAGCAACTCAGATCAGCAGCTTGGGCAGAGATGTTCGAATAGGAAATGTTCTTTTTCACCTTAGATGCTGTTACATGGCTCGTCAGCACAACTGCAAAGCAGAGAACACTGGAGGGCAGCTTTGTTTTGTTTGCTCCCAAAGCTGTCAGGACAATATGCCGGGGGTGTAAAACAAACCCTATTGAGAGAGAACACAGTACAAAGCAGCATATTTGAGATTTTTCTTTTACATGTTCACAGATATCTAGGTCAATTTGGGCAAAATTGTGCCTGTACTTCTCAGTGGAGTTGATAGTTGAGTTACTCTAGTGTTGGCATAATTGCCTTTGTTTTGGGAGGTTCTGTGTTCCCTATTGCATTAGCACATACCCGTGCAGTGCACAAAGTACATTGTACTGTGTGCTCCAGCAAATACTTGAGTGCACCAGAAGCATAAAGCCTTCTGTTCAAGGCTTCTGTATGATCTGTTTGGGGTCCTGTGAGGTTTATAGCATTCCAACTGGAGTTGCAATAAAATGTCTACACAGTGAACCCTGTACCTGGGAAGACAGTGTCGCCTGGCCACAGGGATTCTGGGTCTGTTTGCTTCCCACAGTGCAGTGTCAGGATACTTACACACAGCAGAGACAGTTATATTAGCCACTAAAAATATTTCTGAAATATTATTTAATCTGTATTTATTTTTCAGTTTCCTTCCATTTTAAAAGCAAAGAAATGTCTACTCCAAATATTTTCCTTCCTGTGTTTTCTAACGTGGTTGTAGCTGTAGGTGGAAATACTGAAAGGTGCAAGTGAGAAATAAAACCAGTGCATCTCTGCAAAATTAAATGTGTTCTACCAGGAAAGAAAGACTGTGGTGTGTTTAGCGAATATGCACTTGGAGACACTGCCAGCCAAAGAAAGTAGTCTCAACATTTTGGCTTGCACTGAATCCTACATAGTTTGAGTGAGATTCATCACATCCAGTAATGGCCTTCAAATATGTAGTTATCTGTGTGAGAACTGTTCCCTGGGGGTTTTCCAGTCCCCTGTATTGCATTCCTGGTTTGGAGTGGGGGGAATTGTTCCTGAGCATTTCTGCTTCCCCTCACCCAGTGAACAGATGCCTCAGACTTGACTGCTAGTTACTTCTGCTTGGATCCCAGCATGCCTGGCTCCCACTGACTTCTCATGTGCAAAGATAGGGGGATTATATCCTAGTCTTTTGCTTTTCCTTCCAAACACTTCCACAGGGACATCTGAGGTGCAGATTCATGTGTTCACCACCACTGTACTATTTGGGAGCTGAAAGGAGGCAACTTGCACATCCAGACTCTTGGGAGCCAGTCTGCTGGCTCTTCCTCTGAGAGAGCACATCACCCTCTGTCCTGGACTAAGAGCAGTTTGTGCCTGAAGCCTCCAGTGATTTATGACACTTCCTCTCTGTTTCCATTCATTTTTCAAGGATTTTTCTAAAGGAGAGCAGGCCCAACAAGTGCAGTTGTGTGACAACAGAAAACACAATGAAAGGAGTTACTGTTTGAGTCAGTGTTTTCTGAAAAGGGGAGGAGCTATTTAGTCTTTGTTTTCATTAGAACTTTGTGCTTTGTTATTGGTCCTTTTTTGTGATGTTTCAGGCAAAAAGCATTTTTGTAAAAGATAAAGATTTTAAAGTATAATAGCTAAAAATACTCATTTTTTGCTAACTTCACATCCTATCAAATTGGGATGTGAAAAAAGGATTGACATTTCAAAGCAAGGAAAAAGTAAGAGGAGAGAGAAGGGCTAAAAATAGACTGGATAATTATTACTTCTTGAGATACATGTTCGGGTGTTTGACTTTATTTTGAGTAGAGTCAAACAGGAAGTTATCTCGGGTTTGTTCATGGTGGGCTAAAGCAATCTGGGTGATGTAATTGAACCTGCCATGAGTTGGCCAAAAGCAATTTATCAAGCCAATGAAAAGACAATTTTCTAAAAAAGATTTTCAAGTGATATGGGAACAGTAAAACATTAATGATGCCTTCTTAATGGTTATGTAAGGAAGATAAACTTTGTATGCCATGTCCCTTATCTGATAAACCAATGACAGTGTAGGCTAATAAAGTTCACTGGTAGGCAACTATTAGGAATGGTTTATAAGGAAAACCAGGGTAGAGTCTAATCCAAGCAATCCCTTCTGTGTTTGCACACAAGAAACCAGTGGGATTGACCCAGAATTAACTACTAGTCAAGTCTGAATCATCTGTTCACTTGGTGAAGAGAAGCAGAAATGCTCAGGAACAATTCCCCCCACTCCAAACCAGGTATGTAATATAAGGGACTGGGAAATCCACAGGGAATAGTTCTCACTCAGATAACTAATAAAAGAAGTTTGTAAAGAAAAGAACAAAAGAAGCTTGTGTTAGTTGAAATTGTTTAATGTCAGAGACATATAAATTAATCAAACCACATAGTCCTCAGTGAACATTCCCTTTACAGAAATACAATAAATAATTAAATTAGACAGGTCAATGGGTATAAAAATAAAGAATCTTCTCAGGAAAAGTAAATATTATACAGAATTGTATATACCATGCTAAAACACAATCTTGAAGTGCCTGCAAAGGGCACTTATGATCAAAATCATAAATATATTGTAAAGCCTCCCTGGGAGGTAATGAGCTTTTACAAAAGGCTTACACTATGTACTCAGTTAATGAAAAATACAGTTTTTGCAGAGAGTGCACTTAGAACAAAGAGAGTCCATCTGACAAAAGTCAAGGTTGTGTACACATCCTGCTGTGTGATATCTGGTCCTTTCCAGGGTCATAGGTTCCTCCTGGGGCATCTTCATTTCTTATTCTGAGGATGGTGTTGCAGAACAAGATGATGTCTTCTTGAGCACTGATTTGTCCTGCACAGATTTCCTGTTCTTCATCCATCCTGTTCTTCAAATAATAATACACTCACTCTTTCACAACTCTGACAATCAAGGAGTTAGTACTCTGTAAACCAAAGCATGTTTGAAGGGTACAGAGTTGCCCACAGTGGTGGTGCTGACACTGCCCAGAAGTCTGTTGTTAACCAACATCAGCTGTGATCATTCTGTAATTAATATTCTCCATACATAGCTGGACTGGATTGTCCAAGAATTTCAGTTTTCTGCAACATCTCACAGCAGTGAACCCTCTTAAGTTGCATTTGTTGCAGTTTCCCACTAGTTTTTTGAATCCTACTAATGAGCATTTTGAATTAAGTTGTTCTGCAGGTACAAGAAATAGCCTCAATTAACAAACAAGTGTATTATGTTTAAAACAAGGATGAAATCCTCTTTAGCCCTATGCTTGGTGTGATAAGATCCATAGTTAAAAGGAGTGGAGCGAGTCACTAAACAGAAATAGCTGCATTACTTACTGCATTACGTGCTGCCTCCTGTACAGACCCCAGAAACTGCTGCAGTGTGGGCAGGAGTAACCAGTTAGCTTATGACATTACTGTAGGGAATTGCTTTCCATTCAGGAAATATCCATTCCAAGTAAGTTCCTTCTCAATGCTTTACAATGATTGCTAATAAATATGTAATGTACAATGTCTTTGTTAGAGCGTGCTGATAACATTTCATCTGCACAAGAATTTTAACAGGCTCTCTTAGGATATTCACTTGAAGGCACTTAGCAAGTTACTTGGAAACACATTTACAAATATAAAATACATACTGTATTCTTTATACAAAAATAAATCTCTTTCCCCAAAACTCTACACATGCAAATATTCCATGAAAGTAAGTGAAAAGTGCTGGTTTATTCCCTCTAGGAATCACCAAAGAAAGGCACTTAATTCACAATAAAGGCATTCATTAAACTCCAGAAAAATACAAATGCAGAAGCATCAGTAGGTACACTGCAACTGCAGGACTTGCTTTAATATTTTCCCAGTTGTTTTGATCCAAATGTGAAATTAAATTTTATCCTGACTTCCTCTGCTTCTGTACCTTTAAAATCCTTTGCAGTCACAGCAGCAGCTTTGCATATTGCTCAGCAGTTGGTGGTGAAGGGACTCCATGGGCAGGTGAGTCAGAAACGAGGATAGAAGGTGCAGAAAGAGCATCATTTAAATAAACTTAGTAGCTTGATTGACTTGCACAGGAGTGGTGGCTCATGTTTAGAATGCTCATTCTCATGCAATAATGTAGAGACATTGAGGTATGAGATAGAATGTTACTCAGAGTTTGCAAAGCAGTTTTTGAAACAAAAAAAGTAGAAAAGGAGAAGAAAAATGGCCATCACCAGAAACAAGGAGAGTTCACCGTGGAGATTTAGTTTGTTGTTGCCCTAAGGCAGCAAATCTGCTTGTATTAGTTTTCCTTTAGGCCAATGTTGCTAGGAATGGAAATATTTTTAATAGTACCTCACTATTTGTGGAGGTAACTAAGCTTGTGATTTTCCATTGTAACACTAGACGTAGTTTTCCAGTTTCCTCTCTATACCACATTTCTACTAAGTAGAGAGAAAAATTACCTGAAAGGTTAATTTTTACTGGAAGGCTCTTCCAGGATTGGTTTCCTCATGTGGGGCTAATATCTGTTTGGGGGTAAATTAGCAGGTACTGCTCAGGTGGGAGAGTCCAGAGGTTCAGAATCATTGCAAGCAGAATATGGTGGTGTATAATTAAGCTGCTAAAAGTACTTTTTAGTGCTGTGATACTCACTTTTATTTTAAAAAGTTTCAGTGGTATCTGGCCATTCTGTTCCACAGAAATGTTCAGGATTGAGAAGCTGTACAGGCAGGTTTCCACATAACAAAAGACTTGACTGATTTTAAAAAAAAAACTGCAAGTAAAGCTTAAATTGTTAAAACTAACAAAGAGGAGACAGAAGGAATAGTGTTAATATAGTACATGAGTTTAAGTGTAAAATATTGTCCTCTGAGAAAGAGCAATATGCATTTGAGCTGCTTCACTTTGAATTATCATCAATTACTATATTCATTGGACCTTTTGCTGTGACTGGTCATACCAGCCAGCCATGCCTCTGCTCTATTTATCATGTTTTGTTGGGGCAGTCCAGATGGAATTCCACTTTCTGAAATGTGTTTTTCCCCCCAAAATCCTGTATGTCCACTTAGAGCATGTGTATTACTCCACTCCCTATTGAAACCTGTGGCAAATGTGCCATTAACTTCAAGATATTAATCACAGGTCAGACCTGTGCCATACAGTATGATTTGTAAATGTTTTTCCAGTATTTACAAGAAAGTCAAATGCAGGATATTTTTTCCACAGTTAGCTGAGATACGGAGCTTATAAATAGAATTGTGTGTGTGGTATATTTGTTAATTTTCTTTAAAAATATTCAGACATCTCTGCATGGGATTCATTTAAGAGGAAAGCAAAGGTACAGAATTAGCCATCTCTTGTCTTTCTAGTTCAGCAGAAGGTGACAATGAAGTCCCTTAAGAGAATGTATTTTTGTGAAATTACAATTCAATTTTCACTGTAAGGTTGGCTTAGGGTCACTTTCATAACACCATCCATCTTAGGAATAGCCATCCAAAAATGATTCCTTAATATTTTGGGAGAAGCTTCTGCTTACCACACACACATAACAGCATTAGAGCAATGCAAAATATTTACATTTTTCACATCTTAAATAACATAGTGTCTCCTTTAAAAAGTAGATTTTCAGTAGCCTTCAGCTCTGGTGTGTCCTTTATTCGTTCTTTAATAACTGTAAAAACAATACATTGTTAGAAATGATGTAAAGTAAGGATATCTGTAACGGTTTACAAAATGTTAGAAAGCACCCAGCAGCACTCAGCTCCTCTTACCTTTTGGATTAGTTTTGCAAAGCTCTTCAAAAACTCTTTGGGGGTTTTCTTCTCATAAGATTCACAGGAAAACTCACACTGCTGGAAGATAAAGAAAATGATGCCACTTCTAACCAGTGTATTGGAATCATAGATCACCCTGTAAGCTTTCTCACTGAGAAATCCAGAGGGTTGTAAGCAAAGCCTTTTCCAGCTGGAAAAGCTTAGACAAGCTATTTCAGAAAGGCAGAGAATTTAATAATGGCACTTCCAGTCACATTTTTGCAGTGATCCCTGTCCTTTTGCCAGCCCAGGTGTGGCTGCCAAGTGCATCCATGTGATTGATTAGGATTGCAGTGAATGCCCCTCCCAAAAGTGCAAAAATTGCACATTTTTAAGTTCCAAAGTAACAAAAAGCAGATTGGTTTTTTTAACAACTTTTCTTTCTACGATTCTACCATTGCAGGTGGTCTCTGCTGTAGAAAATAAGGAGCAATGATCAGGTTTATGAGTATTGTGAGGAAATCCTACCTTTCCAGGCCCTCTGAAGGTGAATCTGCTGAGGACTCGAATGGCTTTGTTGAATGTCGCATTCACTTGGCTGTTTATTGGCTGTAATTTCAGTGTGCCCTTCCTGAAGCAGGTCACAGCTGTCTCCAGACATCCCTCCTAGGGCAGGGAGAGAAGGAACAGTTTTAAAGCCAGTGTTGCAGCATTTTTTCCTGCATGTGTTATGTTATAGTCCGTGTACAAAAGTCAGTATCCAGAGTATTAATTGAGAACATTCAACTGTACTCTTTTTTTTTTTTAAGTTAGTTTTAGGTATGCAAGAGATCTTTAACCTTTACTTTGCCTGTTCTTTGATTAATTCATTAAATGCTTAGTATATCCTAGCTAAAATTTCCACTTGGATGTTAATTATGACAGCAATTGAAAAAAAATTGCTCCTGAAGAGTGGATCATAATACATGTAGTTGGTTTTCACAAGATGAGCATTTTATTTTTTAAAAACTACAACTATCTCTCAGTGCTACATATGGGAATACACTTCTTCCTTCCTGATTTTTGTGCCATTTGTAATACTGCTTAATAATAACAATTGATGTAGAACTATTGAAACGTTCTCACATGATAGCATGAGAGAGGAATATGGAAAATACCACCAAAAGTGACCTGACAGTCAACAGAGAAATTAGAAATTGGCTTCAGTAAACGCTGCTTTAAGTTGCTTTCTGTCTTCCAAAGAAGGAGACATTTAGAACTACTGATCTGACACATTAGAAAGGCTCCAAAGCCAGTGCCCCTGTGCTGATACCAACAGCTGCCTAAGCTGGGTCTCATCTGGGTTTGATGATGTCACTGCACTTTCCTACAAGGCAAACTCCATGGAAGTTGCTTGTAGCAACTCTTACTAGCAACATTTTATATTGGTTAGAGAAAAGATTTTGTTTTCCTTAAAAGCCATGCATTTTTGTTTACTTCAAGCATCTTACCGTAACCAGTTTTGCTTACTGGAAAAAAACCATTTGTCTTTAAAAAAGAGATCGATTTTCCAGCTGAAACTGAAAACATTTTCTGTCTCATCCGTGATGAGCTGAGAAACCAGCATTTCTCATCTAGGCTGCCTCTTTCCTTTCTGCTGAGTTGACAGTCAGCTGCAGGCAGGCCAGCGGTCGGAGGACCGCAGGGATTGTGGGGTTTGGTGCGAGGTCACGGGTTGAGCATTTGGATGAAGAGGCATTCAGGACCCTTGGCAGTGTCTGAGGGGGGCTAGGCAAGCATGTGAACTACTTGTCCCAGAGCAATTTGCAGCAGTACTCTGCATCTGACTCAAAGTGACTTCACAGATCAGCCTGTAAAGCCCTCGCTTCCGGAATTAGTGATCAGCGGGGCCAGACACTGAGCCTGTGTAAATCAGCACTGCGGTACTGACTGCAGCTTAGCTTCCCTCCAGTCTGGAATCACTTCAGCATTAAGATTATTTTCTCAGCCCTCAGCATGATTTTCCTTGGGTTGATGTCCCCTTGCCTCCCTAGGAAGTTGTGTGGGATTGTACTGGGACTAAGTCCACACAGAGGAACCTCAAGGAAGCCAAAACAGATCGTGAGAAACCACCTAATTCTGAGTGTTACAAAAGGTAGTTTTCTGCTTCAATATTCAAGAACAAATTACATCTGGCATAAAGCAGGTAGCATAACCCAGGTTACATCTGGTTACCATAAACCCAATATTTTTGGTATTTAAAATACAGTTAAATGAACGACTTCTCATTAAATCAAGTTTCATTAGGGTGTGATGGCACCTGATCACCCCGAGTGCCACTTTGGCACACTGTAATTCATGTCTTTGTCACCCTGTAGGGTGAAAAGCTTGTTCATTTGCTTGCTGGCGATAATTACTATTAGTACACTAATGTTTTGAATGTTTTTCATCAGAAGTTGAACCCATATCAACTCGCTACCTTCTAAATACGTGAGTCTGTCTTCTCTAGTATTAAGTGGAGGTACTTAGGACCTCCCAGAATCAGACTATGAAGCCCTAAGCTGCAAGTGAACTCTTGTCTTCCTTCCTGAGGTGTGTTTTTTTTTGAGAAAAAAACCAACAACCTGATGAAGCAATTAGTCACTAGTTGTACTTGCTTTCTTTCAGAGGTAGGCAAACACTGTAGTAAAATGACAGCTAATCATCTCCTCCTTTTCACTTTGACACCACAAGTTAGAAAGAGTGTTAATGAAAAAAACCCCCAGCAATTAGTTGGGGTGGATTGGGTTTGTGCACTGCAGTTGTTTCCAGCAATGCAAAGGGCTGTCTCTGTTTTGGTCATGCTTCTGTATATTTTTGGCAAGTAGAAAATGCACCCAACTGTAAGGCCTGGGAGGAGGGCAACCAAAACCTGTGTGAAGTGAGGTGAGTTCCTTTCCTTTCTTCTTAAAGCTGCTTTACAAGAGAATTTGCAGCCCTGATAGATAGTTTTTGTAAAAATGCTTGTAGCATTACAGTATAATAATACATAATAATCATTTTTATATGCCAGCCAAGTTTGTTTGTGTTATGAAAAAATTGTCAGGGCTCAAAAATTTGAGACAGCTGATACCAAAAGTATAATATTAGATTAGCCCCAGTTCACTCTAGACCTTTGTTGCATGTTGAGAATTATCAAAGCAGGATGCATTTAAGACATGTTGCTATGATTGGCATTTAATTTTGTGGTACATCCTCCGTCCCGCCACTTTTGAGTATGCACAGACTTTCTGTGGCTCTGATATTATAAATTTACTAAATATAAGAAGTCCCTGACCTTGGAACATGCAAAATACCAGCATTAAATAATGTATAAGTAAATACCAGTATTAAGGAGGGATTCATGAGGGGCTCTTCTTGTATTTTTAATTAGCTATAATCCACAGAGAATATTTGCAGAATGCAGTTTTATCTTTCTGTTGATAGCACAACCCTTGCACACAAATAGTCTCAGAGAGACCAGTGTGACTGCATATGATGAGAGGAAGTGCTCTCGGTTGTGGCCTTACAGTGCCACTGTGGGCATTCAGCCTCAGTGGGAGGGAAAGGGGCTCCCTGTGGATTCAGGTGCTGCTCCCAGCATGGCTGGAGCTCCCGGCAGCTGGAGGCACTTCCACTCCCAAAACCTGCAGCCTCAAAAGTACTGCTGCTCGTCTGAATCCTCACTGAGCACTTCAGTATTGAATAAATGGATCCCGTGCGACTCTGTGGGTGGCTTAGAGTACACATACAACAGTAAAATAGTAATTCAGACAGCAAAATATAAACACTTCTGCCATTAAATATCCAGAAATAAGGAGCTTCTATAAAAAAGTATTTTCTTGTTCAGTCTAGCTTGCTTTTAGAGCACTAGGTCAGAGATCTGAAGGTTCTTGCATGTGCCATTTATCAATAGGATAAACGAGTACAAAATCGAATGAATAGAAAGAAATGTTAAAGCATTCTCACCCCAGGGTTTTCAGGTGTATGCAGCAGTTCAACATCCTACAATAAAACAAATCTGAGTTAGAAAAGTTTTGAAAGTGATGTCCCTCACAAGATAAATACAAGCAACACATAATGCTTGGAAACAATTCCAGTATTATGACAAATACTTTGCTTACCTTATCTTTCATTATGAGTTCTAACTCTTCAATAACCCTGAAGATCTGTCTGTATTTTACTGCTCTGTGTGAGGCTGCAGCCAGCACTGTGCTGGAACAGAAGGAAAGCAAAAAGAAAATAATCATCCTCTCCATCCTGATGAGTTTTGTTTCAAAATGGGCCAGGAGCGAAGTTGTGCTGTTCAAGTTTATCACTCCAGTTTGAGCTGTGCTCAGGTATGCTCTGCACCTACCTATATATTGCTCCCTGCTGGAGATGCAGAACCCACCCATTTCAGTTTGGAAAGCTTTGTAGAATGGATTAATGAGTAACCCTTTTTTCTTTTCCACTGGCTGAGTGCATGTGTGCGAGCTTGTGCGTGGGGGCGCAGGGATTGATGGAGTGAAAATGTGCCCCATCTGCACATTGGGCAGGAAAAAAAGAGAAAAGGGTGAATTCCCATTTTCACTTTGAGTCAAGAAATGAACGTAGTAACAAGCAGCTACTTAGAAACCACAGGCTTAGGTAAACAAAGATGCTGCAGTTCTTAACAAATCTCTCCAATGCATCTGAAGCTCTTCTGGAGAAATATGACAGGACTTCCTTTTAGGATTTAAATGTAATTATCTTACTTTATGGCTCCAAGGGATGTTCCCCCTGATAACTATGAACCACCACTTTTACATTCTTGGCTTCTGTTAGACCTGAGTGAAAGCTCATCTTGGCAATTAAGCCAGATGAAGTTTGCTTTGTATTTGCTTGGATCCAATACCAGATATACAGACAGCATTGAGGAGGGCATGCCCACTGGGGCTGAAAATCTCAGGGAAACAGATTGCTAGATAGAGGAGAATCCCTCCATCCACGCCCATTACCAGGATGGGAGCAGTACTGGAAGACCAGGGAGTAAATCCATGTGAGTTCCAAGGGACATTATTACACATAGCAGATAAACACATTCAATGACTTTGTTCAGCAGCTGGGCTTGAGCTTAGTTTTGTAATTTAATCTCTTCAAAGGAGATGTGATACTGAGACCTGAGAATTTTCTGGGGGATGTGTTTTGTATGGACTAGGGACTTAACCACCAGCTCTAGGAACCAGTTGATTTTAAAATCACTGTTCCTCATATTTCATCACAAATAGGAAAAAAACCTATTTAAAATGGCTTGTATGTTTTATCATTAATAACTTATTATCTGTATTGTGGTATTACCACAATAGGAGGTTCTTGTGTGGAATTAGCAGAGGGCAGTTAAAGTCTCTTGGACACCTTCACTGTGGTGAATAAAAAAAACAGTCAAGTGTCTGTCAAAGAAAGTCTTTGCCTCTGAAAATCTGAAGATTTCAGATGGCTTTGGAGTTGCTTTACAAAATCTACACAGTTTGGGCTTCAGTTTGGTGTCTGGCAGTTTGTGTAGTGCTGCCATTGTATAAAATGCACCTGTGTGTTTCTGTCTGGTGGGTGAATCTGGGCTGGCAGGCTGGATCTTGTTCATTTAAAAATGAGCATTTAAGCTGGGGAGAGCTCTGTCTGGCAGACTGAAGTGTTTGTTGTCTGTGTACAAGTGATTATTTACTGCTTGCTGTTTGGATGCTTCAGTCATTTTATATCTTTCAGAAAATGGATTGCTTGAGGGAATAGATGTTCCAGGTGTGTGTGTAGGTACCCACAGTCTCATGCATGCACACACAGAATCTCTCCTGGTGAAAGTGATAGCTAATGACACCTGAGAGAACAGAAATGCAGAGAAATGAAAACTGAAATAAGAAAGACTATTTTCTTCTACCATATAGTCATTTCTTGAAGAAAAGGTACTGTGATTTTTTTAATTTTTTTTTCCTGTGGACACATTTTGAAATAATTTTAGATATGCAGCACAGCTGGACTGTGAAGTACAGAGTGTCTCAATAGGTCTTACTCAAAAGTTTTGTTAATTTATAGCTAAGGTTTATTAATGGAAGTAAGCAGCATCTTTTGTTTGAGAAACCCTACGGTGGCAAATAGTTCTTTTCATTCCACCTCCTTCCATTCCATTCCATTCCATTCCATTCCATTCCTGTGAAGCTTTGCAAAATTTTATTTTGTCTGTTGTTCAACACCTCCCTGAGGCTGCTGAGAGGATGGAAAGATTCTTTCTGATGGTTGTATTCTTTACATGAAGAGAGTACTTAGCTCTGCTCCTGTTGAACTCCTAATGGACTGAGCATCCATCTTCTCTGTAGGTGGTTCCCAGTAACTTGAATGGATGTGCATTTATTCCCAATCAATTTTTGACTGCTCTTGGAAGTGTTGGTAGTGAAGGGGAAGGGTTGGTAATAATTTCTGCTTCTACTTTTTATTGTCAGTATTTTAACTCTGAATTCTTTGAGCCCAGCTGGAGTAGGTGGTTTTACTAGCACTGTCAGCCTTTATTTTATTCATTTTTATTTGTTTGATAGGTTCAAAACTTTCCACTCAGATGTGTAATGTAGCTCTATTAGTCCTGACATCATTTGGTGGCTGGCATTGTGTCATGCAAAGACATCCCTGCAGATTGTTTGCAGCTCCAGACAACTTCAGAACCTCTGTGAAACTTCAGTTAATGCACAGTATGACTCTCCATGTGCTTTCAGAAACGCAGGGCTTGAAGGGTCAGCTCAAAGTGCGTTGGTCTGTGTCACTGTACAGCACTGCTGTCCAGGAGACACTCTGATAGTAGGGGCAATAAAATTGATTGTGGTGAAGATGGTCCAAGCATGGCTGTACAGCAGCACCAGACACTGCTTGGACAGTAAGTGAAGTGCTGGCATTTCTTACCAGAAGCATCACAGAAAACTGGCAGACCTCATTCATTTGCTGATCCAGCAGCAGCATTCATGGATTTGGTGGAGGCAGACTTCCACCAAATTCATGGGGGGTCAGATGGCTCTGTCTGCGATACTCCTAAATGAAATCAGTTGTATCAGAAAACAGTTTTAAAGCTGGTGGAGTCAATGAGAAGCTTAACAATGGGTATTTGGCAACGTGGTGGCCTGTGGTTGCATATTGCGTCTCTAAAACTGTTTAGTCTTCTGTCTTGTGTTAGAGGCTGTAAGGTCACAATAGTTGCTTCAAGGAAGACATACTGACAGAGAAAGTGAAATACAAGGACAAAGAAGGACTTCCTCTATGTCTAGGTAGTGGAGAAAACTCCTTGATATCCCTCTTATCAGATAAGAACGAGCGACAAGTTTTTTTATATACGTCACTTCTCTCTTGCGGCTTAGGAACATGCTGAGTCAAATAATGACACCTTCTCTCGCGCCATCGTTGGCCCAGCCCCAGAGGGATGGCTGGAGAGTGGAAACCTGAGAAACCTCCCATGCCAGGCCGAGTCCTCCTCTTTCCTCTTTGCAGCAGTGCCACCCAAGTGCTGAATGACTTCGACCCCGAAAGCCCAGTTCCCCCACCCACATTTTCCTTTACAGTAGAGCTGAATGGAGGCTTTTCCCATTGCTTAGTCATTGCTATGGCTCAGCCAAGAAAGTCTGTAATGTACAGGGCTGCTTTCAAAGAATTTTTGTGAATTAGGTACGTTACATTTCATGTGTGTACTGCCTGCGACCTGGGGGGGAACTGTAGGAAAGCAAAGGGAGGGAGTTATGCTGGAAAATGGGACACTAGGAAGGAAAACAAACCTGGGGAAAAAAATTTGACCTTAAATTGTATATGCTATAAAAATCAGGCTAAATATGACTCTGAATATGGTGACACAGACACCGAAATATTAAGACAACAATATAAAACCATTGACATTCTCCATAATGTTCCTCCAGAGTTAACCTATAGCGAGTTTCTAATCCTAGGTCAACCCAGTGATGCTTGTTAAGCACATAGTTTTTAGCCTTATCAGCTACTACTAATAAACTGTACTGAGAAAATATCCTGTCAACACCCAGAGCCTGAAACAAGTCTATGCCCTCTGCACAGAACCAAATATTCAGAGCTGCCCACTTGTGACTGTGTCCTTTTGAGTTTTCTGTGCTGGAGCAGCCTTCCACCTCCTGACTCACACCTCTCTCTGCACACCGGAGGGAAGAAGCCTCCCTGGATCACCAAATCTGGTCTTTGGGCACTGCAGGTACCCATGTCATGCAGTTCCTGTCGTGTCTCCAACTAAAAACTGCTGCAGAAGGCCTGAACAGTTCAATCTCTAAAATTGAGAGCTGTGTTCCAGCTTCTATAGAGCAGCTTCATTCTTCTTTACAGTACTAATAATAATCTTTCCCCACTACAGCCACGTTCAGAAGAAAAGGCAGCAGCTGACAGGAAGTTGGCTACCACAGTTCTCTTAAAAATTTGAGGGCAGAAAGGAGATGTTCAGCTACAAGCCACAGGTGGGGAGAGGTGGGGGCAATAAGCAAGACAAGCAACCACTTGATGCACTGCAGGTCTCCTCATGAAATGTGACCCCAGGGCACAGGGTTTCTACCACACAAGTGTTGTCTGTATATAATATACATTTCTAACAGCTCCACTAAGAGATGGTACAGCCTGTGGTGTGAAAATCAGGGCTGTGGCAGTGCTGACACTACAGTTTATGTCATGTTTGTCCAAAATGTTGAGAGAGAAAAATCAAAGAGCTGCACACAGATGTTGGACTGTGAATGGAGGATGCAGAATGGCACAAGGCAAGAGGCTGCCTTGGTTCATTTACTGATATTAATGAACTGAAAGAACAAAAGTCAGAAGAATTACTTCTGTGTTACAAATTCAGTAGCATAAAACAAATCACCTCCAAAGTGTTCTAGGCTCAGGATGCTCATGTCCAGGGCAGCCTGTGGGAATGCATTACACAGGTAACTGTTCCACTGGCAGCTGAGCCTTCTGCATCTTGTCGTATTCTGTATGTTGTTGTGACACTACAGCTTGGGTTTGGTAACAAAATTAGAAATTTGATGCTACAGATTGTTATGGAAGTCACTCCTAGGGTTGGGTGAGGCTGCTGTGTTGTGGGATCTCTACAGCAATACTGCTGTTCCCCTCTTAATAGTCTAGAGCAAAACACAGGGCACAGCCAGTGAGGGGCTGTGGCCCCTTTGCCCTCCTCTCCAACAAATCTGGCCTGATTGTACCTTCCTTACCAACACATTCTACATAAAGTGAACTTCAAAATAAAATGCAGTTTTCTCCTTTTTATTGTGGTTGTTATTGGTAGAAGTAGATGACCGAATACCGCTTTTATTTCTAACTAGTTTCTGGTTTTCAGATTGTACCCTCTTTCCTCTGTATGCACGTGTTTACTGTTTAGACACAGTTTATATTAGAATTAATTTTTTAATAATAACGTTGGTTCCAAGTCCCATAAACTCATTCACATTATTCTCCTGCCTTTTCTTTTGTGTCTTCCCAGGCCCAGGAAGAGTGTCATGTTATACAGTGCTGGGGCACCTCTGGCACAGCAAGAAGTGAGGACATAGGAGGAGTGTGAAATTGCACTGGAGAATGCAGTGTGCCCCCTTGGAGTGACCCCAAGTTCCTGCTTGCAGATCAGCTCCTCAGATTTTCCTGTCCCACCACTGTGCTCAGACCACTGGCTCAGCCATCAGAGGCTGTTTGGACTTCAGCTTCTGTGGCAGAGAGCAGGATTTGATGTCCTGCTGTGAAACTGAAGGGAATGCTGAGGCAGAAGCCACTTCTGCAGTTCTTAGATGTAGTAATGCATGTGCTTTCTTCAGCAGCAAAGCCATTTCATCAAGTTTCTGCTTCAGTTACTGCTTCCCTGTGTCACAGTTTGGTGCAATCTGAGGAGCCTCCGTTACAGGACCTTGGGTCTGAAGTGATTCAGGTCAAAAATCCCTCTTGGGAAGGCCTTGAGAGTGTGTTTGTTTACCTTTGTATTGATTGTAATCATTTCACTGTCACTTTCTCCTTGGCAGGAGTGACAGATTTGCAAATAGCAATGAGTTGCTCTAAGTCAGAAACTGCTCTCCTACTGGCCTTACTGCTGAACAAAACTGTGATTGCCCACACAGCGAGTGCCTCCTTAGCATGCTGGGCTGAGGGGGTCATTGGGTATTGATCAGCTGTATTGATCCAGGAACAGCAGTTTGGTGCCAGTGCAGGCAACATTCAGCCCTTCAGCTGTGCCTGGAGTGCAGTTTCTGGCAGAATCACTTTATGGGAGACCATTTAGGGAAATATTAACTCTGCAACCTGGTCTACATTTAAGACTCTCGCAGGTTGAATAGCATCACCCCAACAGGAATTGTTGTTGCTGTTCAGGCTGTTACATCAATAAAATCTCTTATGTGGAAGTAACTATACCCATATAGAATTCTCTTATATAGGAATGCTAACTGTTCTGTTTCTCATCCATGAGTTTCTTTGTGAATGTAATGCACTTTGTTATGACTTTACACTTCAGTAGATCATCTGTTTAATTGTGTAGAGCAGGTCAGGGAGCGCTGAGCTGTGACTGGCTCCTGCTATTCTTAACAGATAAAACTTCAATCTAGCATCTTTGGAAAAACAGCTTTGCTTTATGACATTTTGTTTTTAGATGTCTCTGTTTCTGTCTTCGTCTGTAACTAGACATATCTAACAGATATGGACATGTGTGCCTGTGCATACAGATTTATCTGTTGTATGCACACACATACAGATTTGAGAAGCTGTATAGCACAGTTGTTTGCATAATGAGTTTCATTTTTCTTCACAGGTCAGCACCTTAAGCGAGCCTTGGAAAAACTATTGTGTGATCAGTCATCACACTGAAGCAGCAGAAGCCACTTGGTAAAGGTAGTCTTGGATAAAAAGCTGAATGCTGAGGTTTCAGTGACTTGTCGTTGAAACCTTGTGGTTTCTGTGTAGGAGGCTGTTTAGGCTGGACACGTTCGACATCCTTGTTTCTGAGCTGTGAAATCTGTACATCTAATTTATGAAAATTATCTCTGGTTTAATTTTATTCCTTTTTTAATGAAGTCAACATATTTTCCTTGCATTCAGTGGAAACAGTAATGGAAATAGTTTTAAGATGCACTGTGAGCATCTTTTAACCTCAAAAAGTGAGACGATTCAAGATATTCTTAGTTACGATGTAGGTCGAAGAAGGAAATTAGAATTAAATACAGAGAGGCAGATGTGAGAGTACAAGTGTGGAGACAAACAGAGTAGGTAACTGTGGGAAATGAGATAGACATTGTAAAATAAAAATCTTCCAGGTGAGAATTTGATTTTAAAAAGCCCAAACAAGTAAGGTAATTTAGAATAAACCATGATAGTGGTGCCATTTAAAGTAACCAGCAGTATCTACAGTCTTTCAGGTGGTCTAAATAAATAAGTGTACATGTGATGTAAATCCAAGAGTAAAGAATGTAAAAGTAGGACAAAGAGCTGCAGCAGAAGCAGGTGAATCACAGAGAAACATAATCGATCAGTTATGTGCTTTTTGCTTTCATAGTTGAGTTCAATGCTGCATTCAGTGAATTGATTCACAGAGTCATCAAGGTTAGAAGAGACCTTCAAGATCATCAACTGTCAAGCAACACCACCCTAAGGGTGGAACACGCTAATGTTGGTGCAGGAGATTTGGCAGATCTGCACAGCTGGATTTGGAAGGAGGGGAGAGTAAGTTTCTTGGCATCACTGTGTTATGTAGCTGGGGTGGGAACACATCCATGTCTGCATCACTTAAGTGGAGCCAGGACAGCCACGGACCCAGCTGTCTTAGCCTTCATTCCTTACCTCACTCATCTTCCTTCTGCCTTGGTGAGTGTCTCCCACCCTGTAACTCCCAGCAAAGCTGAGCTGTGGCCATACAGGATACCTGAGCCTCTAAATTGGCAGATCCTGTTCCTTTCACTATCGGGTGCAGTGACTGCCCAGACTTTGGAGTTTTCACCAACAGTTTTGCCCCTGGCAGGCAAGTTCCCAGAGGAATATACACCCTTCCCTGTTAGTAAAGCTATGGAAATGTATTAAAAATGAGCAAAGACCTCTGACCAGAAAACAAAGGAAAAGAACAAGAAAATTCAAAATACAAAGTTTCTTGCCAAAATATCAATGAAACGGCTACTGGTGTGAAAATAACTACTCTCTGCATTTGTAGGAGTACAAAAATCTGTCTGAAAACATTAGTCAAAGCTGTGTGAGCAAAGATTGAAAGTGTGATCACCCACTGACAGTTATTTCAGAGAGATGACTGCAAGATTCTTCTTAATAATTTTCAGTAATTTCCGTATCAAGACATCAATAGAAGACCATAGGTTTGAATTCCTTGCTACTATCTCATTGGTCCTCCCAGTAGAGTTGTTCCTTTTCAAGGAAAAAAAAGATACAGATCAAAAGTTTTAGTCTAATGTTGTACCTTTGACTGGAAAATTAAGGTGTCATGTCCTGCTTGTGTTTTCAGAAATCTGAGCCAGTAAACACAATGACTGCATCTGTAGGTGAATGTACAAGACAATAGTGAAATTGGTATCTAAAAGTACTCCTTTGGGCAAGGACATTTTTCTTGTTATTCATGAGGTTCTTGCAAACTTAACAATTGATATCCCTTCCTTGTGCAGACGGTGCTCTTTTTCTGAACTTCTGGATAAAACAAAAGGCAAACAAGGAAGCACTTGTGCTATCCAGAAACAATGGAGGCTTTTAAAAACCACGTTTTTCCCATATCCTAAGGTATGTAGGCATGCAGATAACCAAGGATGGGCTTTCTGGTGGAGCATCCAGAATTTACCCAGAAGCAATATAAGTTTCAGCATTACTTTCCATATCGATCAATTCCCACTGTTCTGATTATCATAAGGATTGCACAACTATTTTGTTACCCAGCCCATGGGAAAAGTCTTATCAATGCTTCTTTTTCTCGTTGTAGCTAAGCCTGCAATTCTTCAGATCCCTGGTTGGTGGCATTTGGAGGTGGTTTCTTAGCCACTACATTTCCACTTGAATTTCCCACTTTATTGTCCTCCTCACCGACCTGCCCGTTGCTGGCCAGCGACGGGCAGTGAAGCACCAGCGTTCCACCTCTGCCCTGGGCACCCCCTTTCCCTCCCAGGACAGTTGTATCCCAGATGTTGGGATCAAAAGCGGCTCCTTAAATCTCCCCTTCTGCAGGTTTGACCCCCCGGCGGTGTTGAGGACCCAGCGGAAAAGTCACAGGATCGGTGGCACTCTGAAGGCTGCAAAATAATTCTGCGTGATACTGCTGCGCAAAGGGCAAAAACGTGAAGGGAAATGGAAACGTTAAACCTGAGAACAGGAAAACTCACGAGAATGTCAGAAACGGCCTGAAGGAAAAAGGAGAAAAGCTGTAATTTCCAAAACAATACCCAGAGATCAAAGGAGGCTGATGCGTTTTCAAATCACTGTTTGTGGCGTGTTGCAGGGAAAGGTTGAACGAGAACATTATTTTGAAAGGTGCTGTGAAAAATAGAGAGTATAGTAAAGAGGCAATAGACCCTGGAGGTTTTTTCTTGGATCTCTCCTTGCCATTGTCCTCTGCATGTCTGTGTTGGCCACAGAGAGAAATGTCACCATTCACTTTAAATTGTCTTTAAATTGAGCAAAGATTCAACACTTTTATCCTCTGACACAATCATATGCCATGGAAACTCTCCTTACTCATTCTCTGAGCTGCTTTATTTTCTTCTTTACAGCAAGACCTAGTTCAGTGCTTTTAAGGATTGACATGCATAGATTTTCCCTTTTAGCTTTATTCTGCATCATATCCTCAGTGATTTTATTGATTTTGTCCAGTTTCTGTCAAAACAAAGAAATAATTAAGAAATAACAGCATGGCTCATGCTGACATTTCCGCAGAGCTTTTCAGCTTTCCATTTAGGATATTCCATAATGAAGTTTTGGTTTATTTGAAATAGTTTTAAGAGCTGGGAAAGAAACATTTCTTCATTGTTTGGTGCAGAATGTCCAGCCTTAAGTGAGGTGGGTTTTTTTGTCTTGACTGTCTCAATCATTGCAATGTGTTTTGTGCCACTCCCTGTTTTTTGGTTATCAGTGTAACATTTATAGTCATTGTCTGTGCTTTGTTAGACTTCTGTGATTCACTATACATGCTCTGAAACACTTTATTTTTTTCCCATGTGACAAACAGTGCCAGGTTTATATACAGTGAGTATCCAGTATTCCAGATGATGAAGGACAAAGAAGTAACTGTAAAAGGACACGAGTTAAACCTAAACTAAGGACTAGGCAGCCAATGTGTGTGTGCTTGGGTGTGGGGACTGGAGACAAGGTGATGTCCTTCTGCCTCAATTGTTAATTCTAACAGGGCCAGGGCAATTTTTGTTGACTTACCAGAGCAGGCTGGGGAATCTGGATTTACCAGCTATTTTGACATGGAGTGGTAGTTTCCTTTTATCTTTCTCTGACAGAAAAATACATAGTGAAGCTTTTGCAATTTAAACTATGTCTTTATATCTAACCTGTTCCTTGGTGTTTAAAGGAAGACAACTTTAACCTTTTTATGAGGTTAGGAGGATGGTCAGGAGAAGCCAGTATTGTACACATTAAATTGTCTCTATAAAATTGTATATTTCATTCAGTACATTGTCTTCTCATTAGGGTAATTCATTCTCCAGTGTTATTTAAAGTCGTGCATAAGTTAGTGGAAAATGGCCTAATATGGGTTCAGGTGGACTGCTGTGCCTCACTAGTTCTTTAGACCTACACAGCACTTCTTTGCACCTTGTGAAAATGGGGTAAAAGTGCCATATTTAGCTAATTTTCAGTTTCTGTTTTATCTGTTGATGGGAAAGGCAGTCCCTTTCACTGCCTTATGGTCTGGTCTTCTTCCAAAAAAAATTTAAATCTGTTTGTTCCTTACTGAAGGGATTGAAGGGAATCTGAACCTTCAAGGTCTTAATGGACTTTTAAGATGAGCCAAGATTTCATTAGGAATAATACTGTGCACAAACAAGAGCAGCTCAGTGCCAAGAGCAAGCATTCATGAATCAGACCAGCCTGAATCCACACCTCCATCACTTCTCAGTCTTGTACTGAGAAAGCTTTCCAGGGCTGATTAGTCATTTAAGTGCAATGAATGTCAGAGAAACTAATTAAAAAAAGAACCTCTGTAAATGTGAGGCATAGGTGCTCTCTAGTGGACTTGTGAATAGTGCCAGCAATAGAAGTACACTTAGCCCCAGAAAATAATCATGTGGATACTGTGCTGAGAAAAGGAGATGAAAGCTTCCTACACCTGTGAGTTCAGCTGCTTCCTTGTTTCCTTGCTTCCTCTCCTTATGCAGCTGACTTACACCAGTGAAAGAGCAGAAACAGCAGAATGCAAGAGCAGCTTTAAAAAATACCTCCAGTCCAGTGCTGTGGTGAGCACTATTTCATTGTCTGTATGTCAGTTTGATTTGCAGGTGACAGTGTTTCCATTTAGCATCCTGTGAGAGCAGCAAGTGTCTTAGAGCAAAGGAAAACTGTTTTATGAGAACGGGAGGAGTTCAAAGCACAAGTGCTTATTTCCTTAGGCAGCATGGAAAGCAGAGGGAAAAGTACCTACTGCTCACAGGACCTTCACTTTTGGGAATGTGAGATCCTCTTGGGCCTTCTCAGGAGAAAGACTAGTGATCTCCGTGGGATCAAGGTCAAATCAAGCCAGCATGCCCACACAGGGGGCATTGGGCAGCCAGGTGCTGCCCAGCAGGGTGTGGTGGCAAGCAGTGCTCAGCCTACAAACAGCCCCAGGGACAGCACTTCTCTTCCTGACCTTTCCAGCAGCTTCACTGGGTCAGCTCAGTGTTTAGTTCAGTGTCCACTGGATGTCAACGAATTCTCTCATGTCCACCCAAATGCCCACAGAAATAATCTTCTGCCTGTTTTGATTTATTGACAGGTAATCTTCAAAAGAATTTCAGAACAAACTTACCTGTTGCATTCTTTAATTGCAGTAACTTCAGCCAAAATCAGTGACAGGTTTCATAAGCAGCCCCTGAAATAACTTCAGGACTAAATAACGTGACTCAAACCCACTGAAGTTTTACGGGACTGACTGAAAATGTTAAGTCTTTAATACTGTGAAGAAAACTGTGTGTGCAACAGATCAGCCTTGTGAAGAAAGTCTTGATGCTCTGCAGGGACTGCTCAGCCACAGACAAAGCACTGGTGTGTTTCCTGCACCTGTTAGTCACAAATCCGAATTACTGCATCATAGGCACTGCTGTGAGGAAAATTAACTTCATCCCATCTGCTGGTTTGATTGTGGATCCTCTGGTTACATTCAACCACATTCATTCTTTTCTGGCAGTGACAATGTCTAGGATTTCTGTTGCTCACTAATAATTATTTGCATCTCCAGCTGGGAAGGAGTTCACTGAGTCCTTGTTCCATGACATCCCTAGAAAGAGGTGGGGGTTTGATTTTTTGATTTCGTACCTGAAGCGAGGTTCTAAGCAGAGAGCCTGGAAAGAGTTTCCACATCTGCATCTGAGCAGAGGTTTTAAGCACCTTCCTTTTACTCAAACCATGGAAAGAATTCCTTACCTTATTAGAAGTTAAAACTCTGGATTTTGTAGTCTGTATGCCCAAGTAAATGGGTATATTGTCCCTTGTCACTTCCATTGTGTGTATGTTTGAACACGTGTGTCTGAGGTGCTGATCTTTGGCACTACACTAACACCTAACCCTTAACACTGCAGTATAGATGATATCAAAGTAAGTCTGACTTTTTCTACGCTGATTGACCTCTGGATCCTCCCTTTCATCCAGTGGGATTGAGGTGTAACAGTGGTTTAAATAAGAAAGGCTCAGACTTTAAAAATAAAAATAGGAAATGCTTTTTGTCTCCATAGGGAACTTCAGAGGCTCATCTGAAGGACAACCTTGATCTATGAAAATACGTCAGTCTGAACTGTGCAGAGGTGAAAATATGTGTATGAAAACTAATATTTTCTATTTCCTTTTTGTTCAGCTTCCTGTATGCTGAGCCCAGGTTGTTTATTCTTCTGAATGATGCAATGGGTTAACGGATAGTCTGTGGGTTATCAGTAAGGAAATCTGAAGGTACAAGGACCATAACAGTACCCCTTATGTTTCACTTTGATTAAACTGGTGGAATTCCATGCAAATGGAAAATTGTGCAGGCATGTAGCCTTCATTTTATCAAGAGGATACAGTAGGAAGTAACTCAAAACACAAACTATTGTGCTATTTGTAAATCAAGAAATACCTTGAAGGCTTTAAATTCAACATCCGTGCAATCTTTTTACAGAAGATAAAATATATACATAGTCCTTCCTGCTAAGGCTGAGATTTAGGGAGATGTGAGGCTCAGGGGAAGAGTGTGGTGGGTTTACTTAGGAGCCAAGGGAAGTCACTAGGAGTTTACCATTCTCTAACTTAGCTTGGTACAAGATAAAGGAGTAGGTTTCCTTTTGGACACTGCTTTCCATGACAAGCAGCACTGTGCATGTAAAATCACTTTGCTTGCTTTAGAAATCTAAGTTAACTTAGAATAATTTATTTAAAAAAAACTCCAACCACATACTTTTTTGTTTCTTTGCTGCTTTAGAGAATGTACAGCAATGCAGAGTAAGCTCAGTTGCCTTTTAGAAATGGAGTTGGTGCTCTGGGCAGCTGGCAGAGCTTCCCTCACGGGGATCCACACCAGGCCAGGTGTCATCCTAACCCTTGTGCAACCCAGTCTGCTCCCCTCCAGGTAAGCCAGGAGAGATGCTTGAGTGTCCATGCACAGGAAAGGCAGCAGTAGAACCATTTCAGTAGCTATATTCTCTATTGTGCACCTCAGTGGTTCTAAAATATGTATGGATAGTAGGAATGTCCCCTTTTGTGTCTTTTGCAAATATATTTGATGCTCTATGTGAGCAGAAACAAAGATTTTCTTTGAGGTGGGTCTGATAGACACTGTTTCTGTGCCTAACTGCTCTTGAATAAAGATCAATAATTGTTTTGTTGAGATGCAGAAGGGAGGGAAAGCCCTTGGTTTACCCCACCTTAGCGCTGCATGTTGGTGTTTTGAAACTAGGGTGGGGTGGTTTGTATTTTGATAGACTATTATCTAGGAGGGAAGCAAATAACCTGAAACCTCGACCTTATTAGGTGTCTTTCCTCACCAGTGTTGTTGTTGTTTCTGTGCTGCACAACTGCCTGTGAGGGCAGCCAGGAACTAAGGACAGTCGTTTATACTGAAGGTTTCAGATGTTCTTGCCCTCCTCACCCTGAATTTCCTCTGCTTTCACTTGTGTGAGGAGGACTTTTCTCGTCCTTGCTTTTTGCTCTCTTCATGTTACAGTGGCAGCACTGGGGCACTCTGGCATCTTTCACCCATGCACCAAGTGGTAAATGTCCTTTTCTGGGTTATGTGAGGTGGCAGTTTTTTGCTCAAGAGCTGTGTAACTGAGGTCACATCTCTTGTGTCTCACCAGTTGACACAAAACAACACCCAATATTCTGAGGTTGATAAAGGACCTCTAAAGCTCAGGTCACCTCAAACCACAGTTGAAAGGGGGTGAAGATGTGGTTACAGTGGGTGTCTCAGAGAACAGAGGGTGACACTAGAGGGGTTGAGTCCAACATCCTTTGTGCCTGGAGGAACACCACCATGTCCCAGGAGTGTATTTGTAGGAGACAGCTGCTCCTTCTTCAGGAGCCAACAACATCATCACCTTTGGGAACAGCTGCTGCAGTAGGGATGCCAAGCCATCCTCTTCTCCTTCAAATCCTTCCTGGGAAATAGTTTTCCTGGGATGCCTTCACCAAGGACATTAGTTTACCCAAGGCTCTGAGAATGAAATGCGCAGGCAATATTTTCTTCCTAAATTTATAGGCAAGAGGTACATGAGTGAGTGACTTCAGTGCCTACCACGTACCCCCTGCTCCAAGATACAGGACCTACATGGGCTCAGCACTGGTAAGAATGTCTGTGGCATTACTCACAGCTAGTGGCTACCCACAGTCTGAGCAAGAAAACTTGTGGTTTTGTTTCAGCTTGCTTGCCAAAAGTCTCAAAGCCAGACATCCCCATTTTGGGCAAGAGATGCATTCCCAAACTGGACTTATCCCACTTATTGCTTGCTACTTTAGCGACTGTTTCCTCCTTCACTTGGGCCCTGTGAGCGTGGCAGTGCCTGGTGCTCCCACAGTGTTCTACACTGCCTCGATGGTATCGCTGCATCCTCATCCACCACTTCCTCCCACAGCTCCACAGCATCTGTGACATCACCTGACCTGATAGAACTGGCCTGTCCACATCCCTGTGCTCCCCTGGTGGCAAAGAAACAGCTTCCAGGGCCTCACTGTCAATTAGCTTATGTCTCCCAACATCATCTTTTTCACCTAATACTGACCATTCCTCCCTCTGCCTTCAGAATCCTTGTTTCTGTTTTAAATGGATCAATTTTGTTTGCATTGAGAGAAGCTTTTATTGTAAAACTCTGCCTGGTTGCTTCTCCACTCCTTTCTAGATCTCAGACAGAAAATGCCTCTTCCTGTCCCCAGACTTGTTTTTCTCTGCTCCTGGGACTATTTAATTGTTATTCTGCTCTTCCAGTATTGCTCAAAAGGTGTTGCAGAAAACAAAGTTGTATTGTATTGAAACACTGGGATTGAAACAGAGTGGGATGAATCACCCTTTCTTCAACCCCCACCTGAAAATAAAAAATTAAAAAAAAGATGATTCACTGTAGAAAGTCTATGTGAGGTTTCTCAAATTCAGTTCTGGTTTATCACCTATGAGACAATGCTGTGCTTGTCATTCTGGCAATGTGGTATCGCTTTACTTGAAAATGGCTTGAGGGTTTTACTGATTCATTCTGGGAGATTATTTTGTTGGTAAATTTGAAAGGTTTTTTTGCTTCTTTTATAAAGCATTCGAAGCATATTTTGGACTACAGAAAATTCAAATAAATTTAAGTAAATATATAATAAAACATAACAAGCAGTATAATAAAAATACAACACACTTAAAGCCAGTGTAAGGTTGTGTGTTTTTTTATGAGGCACAAAAGCTGTGGAAGCTTTTGCCTCAATATCATCAAGGGCAAGACCTTTGTGAGGTTCAGTACCATTAGGCATCCTCTGTAGTTAAATTACAGAAAACTGATAAAAAGAAAACATCAGACCTGGGGTACAGTGATGCCTCCTGTACATTCCTTAGCATGCAGGAGTAGTGCCTGGTGCCACAGACTGCCAGTGCTACCCCAGGTATGTGCTGGGGATGGATTTTAGTCCCCTCAAGGTGGATCCAACCTTGCAGTTCCCTTGGTGTGTCTGTGTTTCCATGTCCACATGGTGAGCAGAACGAGTATTTTGTAATCTGGGTGAAAATGTAGATGGCTTGTATGTCTGCTTTGTGTTACCAGTGGTCCCCAAAGATGGAGAACACACAACAGCTTTGGTGGAAGTTGAGCTGTGTGCATCAGCTGCAGGAGCACTCTGAGGCTCTGAGGGGACTGGCTGTGTTTTGGGCATTGGCCTGTGAGGGTAGGGGAAGTTCCTGAAGCTCACAACAAATTGCACTGGATTTAAATAAAAAAAATGTAGGTGTGGTACTGAGTAAAGGGGACTGAAATACTCTTTATTTTCCATTTCCCTAACAGGCTTTTTTCAAAATTACTGCAAGAAAGATTGTGAAGTAACCAAACCTTGCCACCCAGGAGAGAGCAAAGGATCTGAGCCTCCTTCCTGAGCCCCCTCACATCTTGGCTGTCTCTGGTAGGTCAGTGCAGTGCTGGGTGATGTCAGGAGGAAGTGTGATTAAGAGGGTGACAAAAGGCAGCGGAGGCTGCCATGGAGCCCTGTCACAGGAGGTGTGATGTTTATGGCAGTGCTGACATGCTTGCTGTGAACTGAAGAAAGGGCACCTGAGGTCAAGTGGCCCAGCTCCTCGGCTTCCTCACTGAGGGCCATCTGGAGTAGGAGTCAAACTGCTGCATGGTGAAAGCTTTTTTATGAATCACTTTCAATGCATACTCGTGGAGGTGGTGGGAGGGGGCGATATGGAGAAGGGTCAGTGGTGAGTGTGGCCAGAAGCACTGCTGCTGACAGGGCACACTTCCCATGCTGGCATAGGCACAAAGGAGCAGCTCTGTACCAAGTTCTGCAACTGCACATAAACTGGACGTGTTGACAGTTTCCCCAGATAGACTCTGTTAGGATTGCAAACCAAACTGCCTCTGGAACGAGTCCAGAGCAGAGCCACTAAGCTGATCACAGGGCTGGAACACCTCTCCTATGAAAACAGGCTGGGAGAGTTGGGGCTGTTCAGCCTGGAGAAAAGAAGGCTCTGGGGAGACCTTAGAACAACTTCCAGTACCTAAAGGTGTTACAAGAAAGCTGGAGAGGGACTTTTCACAAGGCATGAAGTGGTAGGACAGGGGGAATGGCCTCACGATGAAGGATGGTAGGTTTAGATTAGATATTAGGAAGAAATTCTTTACTGTAAAGGTGGTGAGGCACTGTAACAGTTGCCCAGAGAGGCTGTAGACTCTCCACCTGTGGAGGTGTTCCAAGACCAGGTTGGATGGGGGTCTGAGCAACCTGGTCTACTGGAAGGTGTCCCTGCCCATGGCAGGGGGATTGGAACTGGATGAGCTTTAACGTCCCTTCCAACCCAAACCATACTACGATTTTATGATTAACCGAATTTTCACAGTCTACACACTTTAGAGCTACTTTTGATGTACCTATCACCACATTTACTAACAAGGCAGAAAAAGTGGTAGAGGTGATTTGTTCATGATTTATTTAGAAATAATTTCGTATTATTTAACTAGTGTGCTTTGTTTGGGGGAATTTTCTGTTCTTCTTACTGTATAAGAGATGTTGTTTCTAGTGTACTGAGAGTAATCATATTCACATGGGGGGAAATGAAAATCCCTTATCCATAACTGAATTTGAAGCTGAATATATCACAGAGAGAAGATAAGATACGCATGTTTGATGCCTTTGGTGTATTCCAAGTCTATGAGATGTCACACCAGTAAATGACCATCATTTAGGGGCAGAAATGAAAGTCTGAATCCCACTTCAGAATGTAAAGCTCAGCCAATGCTTTTACCAGGCTTATGAACATGAATTTGAATTGTGAGCATTGCTTAGTGGACAGTCAGCTTGCAAAGGACAGAAGTTACTTACAGAGAAAGCAGGGACTGTTGGGAAGGCAAAATACTGGATGTTTTTCAGTGCTTGGTGGGTATCCTGGTTTTGCTAGGAAGGGGTACAGCACAGTCAGGGGAGGGGTTGCAGTTGCAGTGCTTGGCTGAGCTGTGAACACTCCTCGTTCAGTTCAGCCCTACCCAAATGAGCTGGGGAGCTTGAGCAGCACACCAGAGTCCTGTGTTTCAGCTGGTGACTGCATGCTACTACTATCATTCTCATCAAATTTTAGCTGTATTTACCACTCCTAGGGCAATAAAGTGTGTAAGTTTTGTTGCACACGACAGAGAACTCGTATGCTTTGTTCTGGGGAGTTTGCTGTCACAACCAATATGCAGGGAATCCAAAACCGGCAATAATTCTTAGCCTGGAAAGAACTAGGGGGACATTTGAGAGAGGTTTCCACACAACTTCAGTCAGGCTGGCAAGGTGCAGCTTCCCTTTAGGAAAGTGGATTCATTGCAGCCACAGTAACACAAGTACTGTAGTTTCCACCCAGGTGCTAGTGGTGCCCCTCACATGTCCCCTTTCCTCAGTGACAGGAAACCTGGGAATATACAGAAAATCTCTCTACAAGTGTCAAAACGTGCACCTTCAGAAGTGCCACTGGGCTCTGTGGTCACAGATGCTCACACGTGGGCACATGTGGGTGTCAGTCTGTTCCTTGTCAGCAAATGGCAGTGTGAAAACTTGTGCTGCTTTGTGGCAAGAAGGAACATGAGGACATTCTCACATCCTTTCCGGGGGTGCCCAGGTGGTGTCTTTAGCTTAGAAATGTACCCCTTTACATCAGATGATGAATAAGACATGACCAAACCTGGATGCTGTAGTGGCCATCAAGAACATAACGCATGTGAACAGCAATGAGGCAGTGCTTTGGAAAGAACAAGGCAGCATAATAAGGGATTTAAAGACACCTGGTTTTAATGAAGTGAGATACTAAAAATGTAGGTTCATCTTATGTCAGTTCTTTTTTGCCTTGTATTTTGCGATCCCATACGTGGTAGCAGTAAATTTTTACTCTAACAAAAATTTGCTCATAGATTTGAATTTCTGCGAATAGAATTTGCTCCTCAATAACAGACAGACGTTTTAGAGATCTGGCCTTAATTATGGGCAAACCCAAACTTGTCTGCCAAAGCAGTATTCAGCCACCTGAGAGTTTTCCAGCAGCAGGTAATTCTCAGATACTGGAAAAGCTGTCAGATGTCAAAGGTTCTCATTCAAGATTGCCTTTAAAATGCTGTTCTCTCTGCTGAAGATGGTTTCTCCCTAAGCCTTTGTCAGTATATTTCCTTAGTATTTCCTGCAACTGGAAATGGCATAACAGGAGTTTTTACTTGGTTGGTGTTGTAGAAGGTCAAGTGTTATTAAGCAGACTAGGACACAGATATTCCATGAAGTTCTGAACTGAATTAAAAAAAGTAACTTAACAGCAGTGATTGTGGAGTTAATTTAAATTTACATTTAAAATGAATGCCTAGATAACCTAAAATGAGAATTTTACATTTATGAAGGAAAATAAATAGCAGCACTCACTGTACAGTTTGGAAAGCTATTCCATAGTATAATCAAATTAATCCCTTTCCTTTGCACACATGGTCAGGGTTAGGGTAGAAACTTTGATTTCAGACTAATTATTTCCACTAAAAACTTTAGAGTACTTAAATTTGTAACTTGATCTCTGCAGTTTGCAGTTCATATTATGTGGTGTTTTACTTCAGCATTTGTTCTTATAGATGTGCCCGTTGCTCCAAACCATGCCTAAGTCATAGTGATGAAAGTTTCTGCAATTCATTTTGGATCTCAATGTTTATGTGGTTGGATAAAGTATCAGAAACCATCTGCATGTTTCATACATGCAGTAATAAGGGGACAGCAGAAGGTTTCTGCCAGAGCAACTCCATTATACGCCCTAAGGAATGACTCAAACAATGGGATAGGTTCATGCATACAGAAAAAAGCTATTGAAGAAAAATGCCTTTATCCACATGCTCATGGAGTAACATTACAACATGGCCAATCTTACCAAGTTTCACAATGAATAGTAAGTGGGAACTGAAAAAAGCAAACTGTTGCCCAAATATCGTTACCGTAAATGTAAAGGAAAAGAAACACTGTAGGTGGGGATAGCAGTTCTGAGCCATTCCTTTGTGTCTTTTATGTAACTGTCCCAAAAAAACCCCAACAGGACTTCACCGCCAGAAATCTCCCATCCTGCAGACAGCCTTGTCTGCTCTTGCCTGCTTGGCCACAACCCTGAGCCCTTCTGACGGCACGAAACAAATGAACCCATTTGACGCATTTCACATTTCCACCCCTGGTCGGGGATCTTTTCCCTTCTGTCTGCGGTTGTTTAACCTTGATCCAGTCATTCAGGTGAGAGCAGAGAAAAGTGGAAACAAGTCTATGTTTTTCCCCCGCTGTGTGTCGAGACGCAGCGTGGCCACCACCTCAGCACGGTCAGGGACGGGCTCAGTGGCCTTCGAGCTGAAGTGTTCTCTGAAAACAAAACAATGTTTTGATTAGGGCTCAGTGACATTTAATTTGGTCAGCCAAAAGTAATTATTTCACCGCCTGGCTGCCAAAAATAGCGACTTGTAGAATTTTCCCCTGGGCATGGCAGTTGGAGCATGGGGGAGATAGTGGGGAAGCACCATTCAGGTGCCAGGCTCCAGAATCCACACTGCAGCCAAGGAGCGGCCCTACATCTTGCAAGATCATCCTTTGCGTGTGGGACGTGGTGCGTGGTAATACTTTGTTATTTGCAAGCTGCAACAACGATTCCAGTGGAGCAGGGAGCAGAGGAGTGTGCTTTGGGATGGAATCCAGGCTGATGTTTCCAGCCTGTGAGCTGGCTGCATTGCACTGGCAGCTATGAATTAGGTGACTCAGAGCTGTGTGGTCACAGGGAGGCAGAAAATAGCAATGTTTGTGGCACACAGGGTGGTGGGGCTGGTCCCATCCTATTTAGTAAATCAAGGTTTGAAACTACTGCTGCACTCTTCTTTGCTGTGGTCCAACAGCCAGACCAGCCTGCGTAGTTTTTCAATATCCACCTGTATTGGATGATATCTGGGCCAGGGCTTTCAGAAGTCAGCCTTGGAAATTGTGTGTGAAAATTGCCCCCTGCATTTAGACACCTAAATAAAGTGCCTGCCTTCAGAAACACATTCTGAAAACCCCAGTCTTTATCATTAGTGACATTTGTGGAGATCCGTTATCTGTGTGGTTCCACAAGTGACCTAGAATAAGCAGAGCAGAATTCTTGTTTTTAGAAATGGAAAAATTTGCCCTTCCATGACGCAGAAATATTCAGGGTGGCTTTTGGCCTTTGCTGTGACTGTCATTGCATAGGATGCTCTTTCTAAGCGGAGCGGAATTGCCCCGTGGCAATCAGCGAGCAAAAGCAGCTGGAGAGGATCCAGGATGGTTTTGTTGGCAGGATGTCTTTCCAAGGGCAGATAAATCCACCACATTACCAGCGTGCCCAGGGCAGCAGAGCAGGGGGGATTTGTGGCACACCACAGCATTTGCAGTGACTGCTGCAGGCCACAGCCACAGTGTGGATTGAGGTTGCCCTCGGATTTTTCACCGTTTGCTTTCAGGATATGTGCAGCCAAAAAGTCATCTGTCTGGCTTCGGTTTAGCTTTGCTTCAGCAGGGCCAAAGCAGATCTCCTGTGTGCTGCAGCAGGGTGAAAAGGCTTGGGACAGAGTCTGTTCCTAATGTTGAGCAGCAGCACAAAGATCCCAGGTGCTCAGCACAGTCAGGGGACTTGTGTGGGCAGCCAAGAGCGTCAGATGGGGTTTGGCTGCGTGTTTCCACTGTTTCATGTTGCACAGAGTCTGGCTGCGTATTCATATCAGTCAGGAGTCAGGAAACATGAAAATATGATACAACATTTCACTTTATCGTCCTTATTATGAATCCACCACCTCGAGGACCCTAATTCTGCATGCTGGCTTATAGGAAAAACTAGAGCCAGCCTCATATCCATTAGGACTTCCCTTTTCACTCCTATTAGGGATATATATTTTTTCAGAAGTAATCCAAGAGCTCTTACCAGAAGGCATCTTTGAAATTACTGGATTTGGAGGCATATTATAGGACTCAATCTATATGTTGAAGCGTTGATCTCATTTGAGGAAAGGGTCCTCAATTTGGGTTTTTATCTCTAGGTACAACCTGGCAGTTTCTCAAACATCATCTTTTTCTGGCTGAATAATGAAGGGGAAAATGGTTTGCTGAAAGGGCATATGAGAGGCTGAGCACTGTCTAATATTTAATCTGGATAAATTTATAATAGGAAAAAAAAAGAGGATAGTATGAACTATTTTACTTATCAGAAATAAGCAAGAAGAATTGCCATGCTAGGCAAAGCCTGCCTATAAATCCTAGAAATTCAATATTTAGAAGAAGTAATCCCGAGTGCAAGCTCTTCTTTCTCTCTCTTGGTAACCTACACAAGAAAGAATAAAAATGGAAAAACTATACAGGGACCCATCAGTCTTAATCCAGAATACACCTGGCTGTACATTTGGCTTCTCAGAAAGCTCTCTCCAGCAGATTGCACCCTTATACATGCAGAGCAGAAACATCAGCTTAAACAAGAGCTAAAGTCTTCCCAAAACTAAACTGACACTATTCTGTAGTCTTACCTTTTCAGTGTGCATTCTCCCTCCAGATGACAGCCATAAAATGGCAAATGCCAGTACTGAAATGACAGCTGTGCAAGATTAAAAATTAATGATTAAACCTCTTTCAATGGCTGAAAGAGGAAAGGCTGTACCTGAAGTTCTGCATTTCTTTGGTATGGGAAGCAAACAGGTCTGCAAAGAGCCTTCTTAAAATAAAGAAGCTTAGCCTAACCACTGGTTCTGCTGTTATTAGTGCCTCTTTTGGCATGTGGGGGCTTCTCTTACTCAGAATTGAACTGAGACTCACAGGGACATTTGTTTACTACATATCTGACCAAGCAGGTACAACCTTTGCCAAAGCAACTAAATTATAAAGAAAAAAGCAATGGGTTAGATGGGAATGTAATTTTTAAGGTCTGCTGAAGATGAAAAATATACACAAGCCATAAGCACGTGCTACTGGGATGAAGCTTTGCAGGAACCAGAAGACACTTTCTTGTTGAAGGCAAAGGTTGCTAAAGGAATGCATGATATGACACTGAAAAAGGTTATATATATAAAAATAAAGAATATCAGTAGAATGAGATATATAAAAACTCAGAACTCCCTATCTACAGGTCAGGTACTTTACTGCTTAAATAGACTATGCTTGATCTCTCTAGATTCAAGCTTATGATGTTGGGCTTCAAAATGCCCAAAATTTGCATGAAATGGAGGTTGTGCAGCTGAGGGCTTATGTCAAATGAAAAGGAGTTAACAGACAAAAACCTGCTGAGGAAACCTCATCTCCAAGGAATATTTTAAAATTCTTATGCCTGCTTTGGAGTGAATTATTCTAAACAAAAATTAAGAGGTTTGCTTTTGAGGGGGTAGAAGAGTTTTTCTGGGTGTGTTGCTCAGGTTGTGGATTGCAGCCAGCACTGTTTGCAGCTCACACTGGTGAGTTTTTGTGTCAGGCAGCTGAGTGATTATCACTGTTATTAACCTTCGCTTCCAATAATTGATCAACTTCTAAGAATAAGGAAAAAAAGTATATATTTCAGTTGTTAAAGCACTTTCCCTGGAGAATCTCTGAATATTTCCAACCTCTGGAACGAGGTTGCCATGCTTCTCTGTGGAACAGGGAAGGTGTCACCCATCCCCGTGTCCCAAAACCACCTTCCTCAAATGCAGGCAGGGAACAAACCCTGAGCATCTTGCTGCTACTGCTGCTGACAGTGACATTGCTCAAGCACCTGAGGATGCTGTGGCTGTGAGAAAAGCCTTTGCAAGGCCTCAAAAGTCTGAAATTCATGAGTCAGGCTCCCTGAAAAGAGTGGGGAGGAAGAGGATTTTTTATCTTTATCTCTGTGAGCATAAGACAAGTGATAATTTTTTGGCCTCAGAGATAGGAGATACCTGTGGGTTTGATGGTGTGGGTTTTCAGCTGCTTCCTAGATTACCAAAGCTGAAATAAGCTGTGTTCTCCACGTGCCCTTCATTATCCCAGAAGCTGATCCTGCCCCTGATGTGATCAAACTCCATCAATCTCCTCTAACAAAGTGTTTATAGAAACTATTTTGCCTGCAGGGGTTCCTGACTCTGCAGTCTGTGTGCAATGCTGGTTTTCTTGATTGTATTACCTGTACTTTCTCTCTGGGCTTCTTGTTATGAGTAAAATTGGGAAACAGTGCAGTGTCTGAAAGTAAATGTGTTTATATTTGTAAGGAATGAGGAGATTTGGATGAGCACACCACACAAAGGAATGTGAACATATACACTGGATTTACCTGGTGTACAAAATAATGCAAACATTGAGAAAGGGGAATAAATTGAGTGCTTTTTCTCTCAATAGCAGGACTCCTATGGGGAAATCTGCAAGGTCATGTAGTTAAAGGTTGATAATGGAACAGCAACAGGCTGAATTAAGGTTGAACAAGTGAATGTAGCTGCTGCTCTTTGTAATTATGAAAATGGGGCTTTGCAAGTGTATTTCCCTTCCTTAACAATTGTATGTGCCTCCAGAGAGTTATGTTTGAAGACAGGATATTAATTAATTATGCCTTCTTCTGGATTCAGGAAGAGATTTGCTTGAGATTCCAGTTTATTCAAAAAATTAAATCATATTTTTTTACATAAACCTGATGGTATTAAATAATGGCATAATGAGATCAATTGAAGTGGGGGGTTTATTATTGAAATCTTGTATTTTTTCACCCCTGCTCTTCCCAGGGTCAGTTCCAAACTCTCAAGAACTCCCAGCTCTCCCCCATTTTACATTATATTGCTCACATTTTGCCATTCCTGTCGGGCTCTTACAGATTTCAGTTTTGGGTACTTTGAACTGGCTGAAGTAACACTTGGGACATTGTTCTGACCTCAGAGTCTTCTGGGTCTGTGAACTCTGAAACAAGTGGTGTCCTCTTTGAAGGCAGAAACAAAATTGTGTGTTCACAGCTTTCGTCCATCTCAAACCCAGATCTCCAGATGCATCACCCAGCATTGCTATAGAAATGCCTCTGCCATGAACCAGACAGGTTTGGCTCCTGTTGAAGCTGTTCTGCTCTGTGTCTGGATTTTCTCTCCAAGCTGTCTAACCTCATTCACAGCAGAGTCACAGGCAGAGTTGTGGTGCACACCTGCACAGCTCTGAAAAACTTACTTTCTGCATCACTCTCTCACTGCTCCCCTCTATTTTCCTCCATCTTCCCATGCTTTTGTACCAGGGCAAATCTTGGTATTCAGAGACAGCGACAAAGAGGAGGTGCTTGGAACTGTTCCACAGGGTTTCTGTGCACAAAAGCATCTCTGAACCACTTAAAATGCTTTGGTTAAAGTGGATCAGCATCTGCCAAAAACAAGCCCTCAGAGGCCTTTCCACAGCCACATAAAACAAGCCGCCACCTGTGACTGAGTTGTGCAAGTTGTGTTTTCCTCATCTGTTGCGTTCTCAGTTATGCCATGGAAGTTACATTTGATGTGATGTAAATAAACAGGCCATTCATAAACAGATTTACAAGCCAATATTTTGTCAGCCACTGAATATCACCAAATTTTCATTAAAAAGGCATTCAGAGCAACTAGAAAAACTAGAAGGGCAAACAGTCCTTTTGGTGTGGTATGTGTTGTTTTAGCACCATGGTTTTCACATTGTAGTGAAAATTCCACCCACTACCTAAAGGCAGCTACAAGAAGGCTGGAGAAGGACTTTTCACCAGGGCATGAAGTTCATAGGACAAGGGGGAATTGTCTTAAACTGAAGGAGTGCAGGTTTAGATTACAAATTAGGAAGAAATCCTTTACTATAATGGCTGGAATGGGCTGCCTAGAGAAGTTGAGGACTCCCCATCCCTGGAAGTGTCCAAAGCCAGGCTGGATGGGGCTCTGAGCCACCTGGGCTGGTGGAGGGTGTACTGCCCATGGCAGGGGAGTTGGAACTAGATGGTCTGTATGGTCCCTTCAACCCAAACCATTCTATGATTCTTTAATTACCATACCTTGTCTAGTTTGCTGAAGATGAAATTATTAAGGGCTTCTACCTTTTGAACATTATTGTAAGAGATTGACTTAAATTAGATGGTTTATATTTTGGAAGAGATTTGGATACAAAACTTGCACTTTCACTCTAAGCCTTGGAGGAGCTTCCTCCGTTGCTCTCTGGTGCATGTTTATTGTTTGTGACTTGAAATGATCCTCTGTTGTGTTATCCTTCAGCTCTAAAGGTGGAAATTCATCCAAATCTCCAATAGCATTCAGTTTTTAACCTTTGAAAGAAATCCTGGAAAACGTGAGTAATATTTACTATTAGACTGAGGGTAAGCAGAATTTGCTGTTCCTGCTGTCCACACTTCTCACCAGCTGCTGAAGGCTGCCTGGACTTCCCCAGGCAGAGAAGGAGACTCATGCCCTTGGTGTCGGACTTAACAAGGGACTGTACAGTTCTCAGGAGCGTGGTGTGTTGTGTTAGTCACAGCACTGGGGTTCCTACAGCTCCCCACTGCTAAACCCAGCATGGATTAGGCACCCACAGACAACTCAGAGCTGGTATTTATTAAAGCCCAGCATCTTGCTTCTCACTCAGACTTGCAGCTTGGCCATCATCTTTGTCTAGGACTGTTCTGTGTCTGGATAATACTTAAATCTGGATGTGTGTGTTCAGCAATGTAAGATTTTATTCACAACCTTAAACTTTCTTCTTGTGTTTCTGTTATTGCAGGATTCTTCTTGGCTTTCACACAGTCCTTGCCTGATACTGCAAAGCCAATTTTCCAAGCCTGCCTCTCTGCTTAAACAGTGCCTGTGATATCTCTGCTGTATTACCTGCTTGTTCATCCAGGGCCAGCTGTGATGTACTCTCAGCCTCATCATATCTGCCACTTGGTGTTGGTACATTCCCTTCCACCTTTCACTGTCCTGAGCCCCAAGACTCTGCCACCCTCCTCTTACACATTTGAGTGCATGTTTTTTGGTATTTCCAAAGCATCCCAATTTCAGTCATCTTCAGATGGCTTTTCTAAGAAATGGCTATCAGAAGGATGTTAACATTCCTTGGATTTCTGGCCAGTGCTGTCCTTTGTATTATCTGTCTCATGCTGAGGTTGAAAGGTTTTTAGGGCATGGGGCTGTTACTGTTTTGCTTGGATAGTCCCTAAAACAACTTGTATGCAAATAATTAATAGTGGTAGTTGCTAGGAACTCAGTGAGTGTTATCATGTAAAATCTACTGAAGCTGGTGTAGTGTTTTTAAAGAGATGGTGCCTTGAACAAGCCAAGTTCTCAATGGAAACTGCTGAAATAAGTGTGAAATTGTTTCATTTTTGTCAAAGACTTTTGCCACCTTTTGAACTGCAAAAGTTTCAGGATGGCAGCAATGCCACAAAAAAGTACTGTCCTAGGCTCCATTTTCCATTCAATACCTAGATTCAGTTTGAATCAGTGCTTCACTCTTAAAAACAAATTATTTTGTATGTCATCTGCCACCTTGAGATTTGCAGGTGTGGTATTCAAAAACCACCCCAAACTTTTGAACTCTGGGACAATGAGCCAGCAGCTCACACGCCATACATTGATATAAATTCATTTTAACTCCAATGTAACAGGAAATTCACTCTAAGAATGCAGCTGTAGATATTTAGAAATGCCCCAGATGGCTGTGATGTATCTCTAAACTAACACTGTGAAATAGTTTGTGTGATAAGGGACATGCTGGACCCAGTGAAGGGGAAGCTGTGGTGTAACCAGCTCTTCCCTGAGCCAGGCTGATGGTGGAACCAACCCCTCTGGCACCTCCTTGGAAGACAATTTAGTGTTGAACACCAGTGGTGAAACATCCAAATGATGATCCAGTCATGGTAAAATATTTGTGGGGCCTCGTTTCTCCCTTTGGCAGAGGTTACAAAGGCAGGTTCTCGTCTGCCCATCAGGCTGGGCCAAAAGCACTTGGTCTAGTGAATGAATCCAAGACAGAGTTAGGAAAGGCTGGTTTGATTTTCCCTTGACATGTAGCTATTTTCTCCTGTCTGTGCTTTCCTGTTTTGGTCAACATGAGCATGGAACAAGTGCTATAAGGAACGGATGTCAGGAGAATTTTTCTCTCCTTTATTTTCTGCACAGTCTTGCTTAACATTCCCAGAAGAAGTTCAGGTGGGTAACAGAATGGGATGACAGTGCTGGAGGCACAGGGGCAGCAGCAGCTTTGCTAAGGAGACATGAGGAGGAGGAGAAGCCTCCGAAGAAGCACAGCACTAGCAAAGAAGGGTTGTGTGTGTGAGGGTTGTGGGATTGGCTGGGATGTTCATGCCAAGTTCTGATCCAAGTTGCTTATGAGCCATTGGAGACTTGGGATAGGAAGGCTTGCCCTGCATAGGGCTGACTGAGGCTGTGTAATTGCTTTCCTAAGACAACCTCTCCTGGTGCCACCTCAGTGTATAAGTGCACATTTAGGGATGTCAGGTCTCTTCCTGTCAGCTGTACAAGAGCAGCTTCTCAAAAGAGCTTTTGTGTGGAGCAATTGCCCAGACAGCCAGGCAAACCCATGCCAGTCTGTCCATGTGTTTCCTTTCCCAAGAGCAATACTCCACTTTAGACTGGAGAGCCAAGGCACTGGCTGCCTGACCCGGGATGCTTGTGGTCTTCTCAGAATAACACCACCCTCAGCATGAGCTTGGCAAGTGCCACAGGGAGCTCATGGAAGGAAAGTATGGACCTGTGAGCAAAGACTTCAGTTGCTTTCCTGGCAATGTGGTTTTGCCATCATCTGAAGCTGTGTTGGCAATATTCAACTGGTACTGGCAAATTCAGATTGAAGCTGCCTTGGCTGATTGCACCCAGCTCTGCAATCATGGAGCATGGCTGGGAGTGAGCCCAGGTGGGTGGAAAGTGAGAGCAGCACCTCTGAAGTCACCAGGGCTGTGCTGGCCACAAGGGCATGGCAAGGATCGAGATTTGAGTGAGGCCCTGTGCTTGAAGGCAAACATCCTGGGCTGGAGAAGGCCAGTGAGGGCGAGGTGTGACATCCCCGAAGGGCAGAGACAGAATGAGGTGGGATGGGAGAGGCTGTTCCTGGTGGCCCGGGCAGATCCCCATGCAGGGCAGCAGCACTGGGCATGCACCTTGGAGCATTGGGGCTGGCAAAACAGTGGGGCTGTGGGCAGACAGTGCTGGCCACAGGCTCTGCTTGCAGCTCCCTGTCCCTGGGAACTGCCAACAAGGTGCTGGGACACCAGTCCTGAGCCCACAGACACCGCCCGCGCCACAACCTCCCCTTTGTTTTTGGTGGCGATGCATCCAGAGGCTGTAGCTGCGTTTCCTACACCCACTGGGAGGATGTGGGATTTTCCTGGCTGCGAGGCACAGGATGGCTGTGAAATGCAGCAGCAAGAAGCTGTGCAGGCTGGGCCAGTGACTCAGCTGCTGGGGATGGGCAGGGGACAGCATAGATGGGCTCTCCCCTCTCCTTGTGCCCAGCAGCTCCAGCCACGGTGCCCTGGAACACCTTAATCCTTTTGTTTACCACCCTGCTCTTCATTTTGCCACACAAGAGGTGAAGAAATTAATCCAGCCAGCAGGAGATACCCCAACTGGTTTGGAGAAACAAACACATGATTTTATTTTAAAAATATTTCATTCCTTTCACCATAGTCATTTCTGCAGAAGCACAGTCAGAAGTTGCTGTGTAGGAGTATGGATTTCTGGTAACAAGGCCACCTACACAGATCCACCGCAGGAAATAGGAAGCCCAGACCTAAAGCCTTCATTGCCCAAGGCCTGGTTTTTGCAGCAGTGCTAAGCACCACTTAGTCCTGCTGAGGGCAATGGGAATAGATGATGCTGAGCCCTTGGCAGGGGTGGTCAGGATGGCACCATCCTCCACCTGGACTCGGTGAGTCAGAGCATTGCGTTGCATTTGGTAGGCAGGAGGATTCTGAACCCTTGTGCAAAAATCCCCACATAATAAATAGTATCCTGTTTAATACAGCTGTTGTGTCTTGTTTTGCTGTGAGGAAGAATAAAAATACTTGTTTCTTCCCACTCCCCTTCTAAAAGAAGTTTCATTTCCAGGTAAAGCTCCTTTGATTGTGATACGTAAGCATTTTCAAGTAATATTTTCTCTTGGATTTGTAATATTGCTATTTTTAACACTGTAAGCAAATAATACATTTGTTTTCTGTGGAAGAATCCTAAGCATTTACTTCACCCACATAGTGGTCCAGTTTATTAGGATTTGACAAAAAATATTTATGTATTCTGGAGCAGGAACAGAAAAAATATTTAAACCTGTCAGCCATTTTGTTGAATACTTTATTGGCTCCTAATATTAAGGAGGAAGCTGAAAGAGAGCCATGTAAGGGATGTTTACCAAACACTAATCACAGCTATAGTCATTTTCTGCTTAGAGAAAGTAATTGGAGTTTTAGCACCTGTTTTGCCTGTTGTCTGCTCTGCATGGACTGTCCCTTCACTGCCATGGATTTTTTCATATAGAAAAAAAAACCCTACAAACTCTTAGTTAAATTTATGCCCTTTCCAAAAGGAGCTATTCTGTTGCAATCATCTTCAACCTCACAGGGACTACAGTGCATAGATTGATTTAAACAAAGCATTCAAAAGATGTGTGGAAACCGTGTTTCTGTGGAATCCTTTGGTCACTTATGTCATATGCTCTCTAAGAGGAAACATGGGGAACACAGATTTAACACTGAAATATCTCCTAGTGTTCATAAATCAGATCTGCAGTGTTTACAGTCAGTTTTTCCTTGATGTTTGGAGCTTTCATGGTACTTCTCTTTTGGAGGTCTGAAAAAATTTACAGGAAAGCATGTATCTGTTTTCTCTATATTATTGAGTGTGTTGAGTAGAGGCAGGTAGAGAAAGAACCATACTAGGATGGAATTTCAGACAATTGCTTGGATGTATAAATTAGCTGAGTTTGTTTGTTTGCACTAAGCTACATTTTTGGATAAAGAGTGGTTCAAAGTAGTGTTGGAGATGGTTTAGGTTAAGCTGTTGCATTTCCTTTCTATGGAAACCTATTTTTATTGCTTTATTTAATGTTGGGGGGATTTTTTTATAGTGAAACTTGTCTCACTACTAGAATCAATTAGAAGCTTTCAAAGGACATAAACTGACCTTGAGAGCAAAGGCAAACTCACTGAGACTGCATCAGTTTGTTGCAAACCCTGAACCTGGAACAAAGAGTTCCCATGCCAGTTCCCACAGCCCTTACTGGCCCAGTGGGATTTTCACTCCAGGGAAAGAAGGGCTAGACTTGTGCTCCATGATTACCCTACAGTACACAAAGCCTGTCCTATTTGGGACTAAAAGGTTAGAGCAAATCCTTTCCAAGTGATGCTTCCAAAGTCACATTGGAACTTTTTACGTGTCAGAAGTATGTGAAACTCTTAATAATGATAGGACTGCAAGATGTGCACAGGCATATACAGTGTGTGTGTGTGTGCACATGCACCCAGCATGGGGGGAATAACAAATTTGTGTGAAAAAGTTAAGGCTGTGGCCACAATCTTGCACCTTTGCAGCTCAGGTTTGACAGCTTTGCTTTGTTCTTATTTGCTGTGTGAAATCTAATTCAGATAAAGAAAAAAAAAATACTTGAGCAATTTCAAGTTTAGTAATTAGTGGCAGTCAGGACTCCAAAGAGGCCAAGAGCTGTAGTTTTAGGTCCCCACAAGGCCAGTGTTGTTATGCCACACCCCAGAGCAGTCTCCTAAAGGTCAACACACTCACCTTGGGGACAAGGTTCTAATTCTCCTTGTTCCTCTTGACTCGAAGCAAGGCCACAATTCCAGCTTTCCCACATCCCAAGGGGCAGCCACAAGCATCCTGCAGGGAGTCTGGCTCTGTCTCTCTGCTGCAAGTGGTTCCATTGGATAGCAGTATTCCCAAAGGGAGAAAATAACTCTATAGGGTGGTCAGAGCACTCGGGGGACTGTGTGAAAGGCGAGCTGAGTGCTCTGCTCTCCTGGGAGTGTGCCTCTAATTATTGATACAGAGTGGGAGTTTCAGAAAGTGTGGTTTGGGGGTTTAGCTTTGAACAACTGACTAATAATTACAGCATTTGCACATGGGTTGTGTGAGAAGCCTTGTTTTCTTTTTTTCAGAGAAAATAATTCTGTATCCAACCACGTATTTCAAGCCCTGTCTGGATGGTGTTTGTACTTTCTATCGTCACTGAAAGCCACAGAGGAGGGAAATCGGCATCAAAGCCTCACTCAGCTCACACTTTAGTAACTGGATGCCCTCTAGCGAGGCTGCCACACTCTCAGATCTATCGGCCCTTACTTCATTGAGATATGTGACATTTCCATGTGACAGTGGTGAGTTCTGTCCCAGAGCATTTTCTGCTGTCCAAGTCTCTCTCAAAATCCACTTATGCTATGCAGGGGTGTTTAAAAGCAGTTGTAGTGTGGCAATACTTGATTTATTTAACTTACTGAGGAAGTTTCCGGGGAATTAATACTTGACATTTCAAATACGTGGTGTGACTTAGCCTGGCAGTTTGCAGGATGTGAGAGTTATTCTTTAAACTGTAAGTGACCAATTTAAATATTTTAATATTAAATGCCTCATCAGTTTATGGAACTATTTGGGCTCTGTAAGACTCTTGGCATGTGAAAGTACACAAATGTTTGTTCTACTGCTTTCCCCAATCATCTTTTAAATGCCAAGATTAGGTGAAAAGACGCCATTATTCCTCTGCAATGTTAGAAGGTGATCCTGCTTACTGCTCTGGAAACAAACTCACTCCTAATGAAGTGAGAGCACTGCACTCCTTGGCAGTTCCTTGGCTCTTGTTTTCCTAAAGCCAACTGAAGATTTGCCTTAGTGTGGGACTGGCAGGACTGTGGGACTGCACTGTGGGCCTGAGAGATGATAAAGAACTTAGAAGTTTTTTAGTGGAAATAAAATTGCCATGCAATTGGCATATTTTGGAATGTAGTTTTTTCCTTCTTGAACTATTTTGTATGTTATTAAAAGCCTGGTACATTTTCATTTGAAGTCACTTGTAGCATTATCCCCCAAGCAGCTTTGCCCTTAGCAATGCTTTGATATTTAGATACAAACTGCAGTTCCACTTTCCTTTTTGTACAGTATCTGACTGGCATGAACACTCAGAGTGAAAACCAGGCATCAATGCTGTCACAGAGGAGAGAGATCTCAGCTGGATGCACACACTGCAGCCGTCTGAGGGGCATTTGCAAAGGTAAGAACCCACTCTCCAGGTCAGCATGAAGGGAGACAGGGATGCCAAGGATGAGGTTCACAGCCATCTGCCTCCCTGGCCCTCAGAGCTGCCCAGGCTGAAGAGGGGACAAGATATACCCCACTATCGTGCAAACGGAAGCACCATGAGACACTTGTTAACACTTGCAAACTTTGGGCTAATTCAGCCACTGCTTAACATTCCAGACTTAAGAGATGAATGGACAAACCAGAAATAAGGTTTCACCATTTTAGTACATATGGTAGGTATGATTGTGTGGCTTTTTCCTACCTTCTGAGGGCAGGTAATGGGATAAGAACAGGAACAGAGAAGTGACATGCATCATAGGTAAACCACAGTCATCAATCTCTTCCTGTGGCAGCATGAAAAAAGTGCAGTCACTCTAACAGGCTCTGGGATTCCCCATAATCAACCAGAACTTCAAATTTCCCTTTCTGAATGTACGTGGTTAGTACTAGAAACTTTTAATCAGCAGGGTGGAAGAGGAATTACGTAACAGACTATTGCAGCTAGGAGTTCCTCTCTTAGAAAAAAAGAGAAATGAAAGTAAAAATGTACTTGGTGAACCATTTGAACACTTTAAAATAATTTTTGAGAAACTCAGAATAGGCACACAAAGGCCTTAACTTGCAAAACAGTTTTATTTCACACTTATACAAAGTTAAGACATTTCAAAACACAGTACTATAGATTACATCTACTGCCACTATGTTAATAGGGAACTTCTCAGGTCTCTGGAATTTTACAGGCTTGGAAAGTTTTGAAACTGATTGTCTAATCAGGACCCAAGGATAAACCCTCCTGCAGAACCACATCATTGGATGTCAGGTTGTGTGTCACTCCTCTGTCACGGGGATACAGAAGGAAATGTGGCTCTCCAGTAAGTCCTCGACTGACAATATGTGCAAGAAATAGTCAAGAAAAGGAAGGTGCTTCTAAAAAACCAAACCCAAACCTGTGATGTGTGAAATGAATTTGGATTGTACAGACCTAAATATATTCAGTGTTCCCCAGATGCTGATGGAGAGCTATTTTTTCACTTCAGAAGCGAGTCCTCCCTTCAACTAAACTGGTAACAGCCAAAGACAAAACTTAGTCTAGTGCATCACAGAACCAAACTTTTTGGGTACCTAAAATCCTGGAGCAACAGCAGCTTTGGAACGTCTGGGGAGTAAGAACAATGGCACAAGGTGTTGCCTGGTTATACAGTAAACTTTGGTGAGCCAAGCAGGTTACATTCAAGTTTCATTCAAGTTTCAGGTGACCAGATAAACAGAAGAACATCCACGGATGGCACACAGCTCCAAATGAAGAACCAAGGCTGGTTAGCTACATGTGCTTCCCACTAAGATCAAAACTAACTTGCCACAGGTAAACAATGTTTCATACAGACACATAAGCAACTCATTTTAGTGTCTTTCATGGAAATAAACAAAAGGAGACAAATACCAAAAGATAACCTAAAAACCTTAAAAGGAATAAAAAAATACTGTGCTTGTCCCTTCAATCTGTAGCCTTAGGAAAGTCCAAGTGGCCTTTCCCAGCAGCAGTGGGGATTTTTGCATCTCAAGTGAAAAGTTTTTTAGTAAAACACAGCAGGTTTTATCCAAAATGGCAATTGGGGAATTTCTTATGAGAGATAGAAAGGGACCCTGCCTGGCAGGTTCACTTCATCCTTCCTTTTCACTTCTGCAGTGTCTCATTTAAACAGTACTGGGCACTGCAGCCCACTCTTCCCCAATTAACTTCGTTAAAGAATGAACCAAAAAAATCTGTCTTTTCAGACTGGCAGAAAATATGTGGGAGACACAAGCCCAGTTTTTAAGTCTTTTCCAGGTTACCTTTTGGAGTGGCTGCATGGCAAGGCAACAAATATTAATATAAGCTAGTTTTCTTCATGATTCTCAAGAATTCTTGCTCACTTACTTCTCCATCTCCATCTCGATCAGCCTCATCGATCATCTCCTACAAAACACATTGTACATTTCATCAGGAACTGCACTCTAAAGACAAGATATTCCACTCACTGAAACAACAATAAATCAGAAACATTTCCGGTGAAAACATAACTGTATTGACTGCTCTTTGTATTTCTGACCTGTCAGCCCCTTTTGTATAGGCATAAATTTCCACCCAGTCCCAAGGAGCTACAGGAGTGGTTTGTGCCTGTTAGGAAAGCTCTGATAAATCAGAATTTACCTGCAGTTCTTCATCTGTTAGATTTTCTCCCAGCTCCTTGGCAACTCTTTTCAAGTTTTTGAATGAAATTTTTCCTGTCCCATCATCATCAAATAATCTGAAAGCTTTCAAGATTTCTTCCTGTGAATCCTTTTCACTCTGAACAAGAGCAAAACATAAGTAAATTAGAAAACTCCTGAATCCAGCTGCTTATGCTGTCACAGGAATTTCTGCTAAGAACTCCTACCATTTTTTGTGTCATCATGGCCAAAAAGTCTTCGAAGTCGATGGTGCCACTTCCTTCCTTGTCAATGTCCGCTATCATTTTCTTAATCTCTTCCTTCTTCGGCTCAAAGCCCAAAGCCCTCATTGCAACCTGCACCACAAACCAATTGTTAGGAGGCCACCAAAACTGTGGTGGAAGCAGCTGAGCTAAAGCTTGTTTCATTTCCTTGTCCAAAAATGTAGTAACAATTCACTGCAGTGAAAACACCTTGGTATCTCTTATCAGCTTCTTTCACCTTTCCAAACACAAATAGTGTAGGTTTGATATTCTCAAGATGTTCTTCTTCCTATATGGTCTAGTGGAAATCCATAGTTAGTATTAGGCAAAAATTTTCCTGCTGAACACTTTTCTAATGGAAAGTGTCAGCTTGTCAGAGATGTGTGTTTTCTGACCATTTTCTTGCAATGGGACAACTTGAAAATGTTCCATTTTGTTTATTTTAAAGGGCAACACTTTCTATTGTAAAAGATCTATTATTCTGGATTTATTTTGAAAAAGAAAACAGCCTTAAATGGTTGATGCTAAACAATTCAGTCTGTTTTAAGAACTGTATTTTAACATGTATCATCTGCATTCAGAGAACACTCTCTCCTTAACCAAGCAAAAGTCCTTCCAAGTAAACCCTGAGCTCAGCCACAGGCTTAGGTAACTCATCCTTCTAGGCCACATATGCAGAAATTGAGGCAGTTTGTGTAGGTGAGAAATCAAGCTCAAGGGGATAATTAAAAGGTTCATGCTTAGAAAAAGGTAAGACCCATAAAAACACAGGGGGAGAAGTGAGAATAATCTCCCCCCTTGTACTGCTGTGTGTATGCAAGAGCACACACACACTGCCTGAATTGTTACTGAAGTGCACTCAGATCTCTGTTTTGTTCCTTTTCAAATTAAAAACCAGGTAATTTTTGGACTACACTAAAGCAAATACGGTTTAACTTTCCTGAATGTGTGCAAAATCTGTGTTTAGTTCTGAGATGAAGAAAACATTTGATATTCTGACATCCCAGAACAACAAAAGTCCACTTCCCAGAAATAACCATCTCAGTCATGAAAACTGAAACATGTACTGCTGTACCTAAACAGAAGAACTGTTCAGTTGCTCTAATGCTCAGCTATTCCAAGTTATCACACCTAAAAATCCACATATTAGAGAAGCCTGTCTGCTCTGAAGCATTACATGCAGAGTACACCCCACATTCAGCCATGACAGCAAGCCATTACTCTGGTTTATACTCCAAAACTATTTAAAGTAGGGCTGGACAAACAGAAAAAGCAGCTGCAGTTTTGAGATCAAAGATACTTTCATCCAAGGAAAAAGAAAAAAGTTTGGAAACCTTCAGTTCTTTTATGTCGATGCTTCCAGATCCATCAGTGTCAAACAAATCGAAGGCTTCTCTGATCTCCTGCTTTTGTTCCTCTGTAAGTTCAGGTTTCAGGCCACTTTTCTTTCGCTGGGCTGTAGCTAAGCCAGGTTTTCTATAGTTGGATGCCTTCAGAAAGTGGGGGAGAGAACAGGTAAGAAATAGCCCATTTCAGGGGCAGTTCAAAATACACTAAATTACAAAGTAAAGCTGTAGCAGAAGTGAGAGACATTCCTCGCCAAAAGTGGTAGACTCTGGGTCTCTTTGCTCATTTCTTTGGTTATTCTAGAAAGAAAACAAGCAAAGACTTTGTTCCTGGGAAATGTGCATTTGGGCTTCATGTTTTCTGTTTTAAACAGGAGGATCATCGATTGAAGGAGTAATGCCAGAAAAACAGGCAGGCACACTGAAAACAAACACCCCACTGAGGTGACCTAAGAGCCCCTGCACCTCCCTGGATGTGTCAGGAGTGGTTTCACCTGGAGAATGTGAGTACATCACCCCCACAGCCAGAAAGGGTGGCTGCTGCACTGGGAATGGGACACAAATTCAGCCACTCCCCCAAGCCAGCACTGAGCTGGGATGTCCGAGAGCGAAGGATAAGGGGAGCTGTGCAGCTCCAGGCTGCCTGTCCACCAGATAACAACGTGCAGGGAGATCAACACGAAATCTGCCCCTTAAGGAGCACTCATCTGCTTGTGCTGAGCCGGTGCATCATTATCCAGGACAATTCTGAGAGCTTTCCTGCCTCCAGTGTCAGCTGTACAGCGCAGAGCCTGCGGGTCCCTCCCATCTAGAGGGCTAGGAGGATTTTTTCCTCCAGTCCAGTTTCGTTTTTAAACCAGGAGCAGGCAAATTTTAGTCCTTCAGTCTTGAATCTGCACAGACAGACGGAAGGACAGGCAGTCCCAGCACAGGAATCTGTTTTCCAGCTACTGCTGACCACACTCTTATCTCAGCTGAGTTGCTACCATTTTCCTGGCTGAGATCTCCCTCTTCAATACCCAATGTATAACACAGAAGGCTCCATTTTCTTGCAGTTAGTCAGGAAATACCATTTTTTTTCAAATTGTCCCTCCCAGGCTGGATTGCAAAGCAATTCCTCAGGCTTTTCCCAGCCACCAACACGGGCATCAGATTTTTACTCTTTTATATCCCGCTCTGGGCAAAACCCACGAGAGACATTTTTCCCCACCGTAAAGACTTATTGTTCCGTTTATTTCAAGTCCGAGCTGTGCAAATCCCTTCCAGGTTCCACCTCCCGGCCTGGGGAGCGCCATCCCAACCGCTACAGGAGGAAGCGGAGGAGCTCAGACGAACCAGGCGGTTTGCTGAGCGCAGGGGCCATAATCTGCGGATCCCGCTGTTTTTTCGGGATTGTTTTCCACGGTGACAGAGTTGGGGGGCGGAGGGTGCGCTGTGCGAGGCGGCAGCGACGGCCTGGGCGGGAGTGGAGCCTGCGAGGGGTTTGCGTGGCTCGTGTTGGCGGCAGCGGCTCGGGGGAGGCGGCGGTGGGGAGGGCAAGGCAAGGGAAGGGATGGAAAGGGAAAGGAAGGGAAGGGAAAGGAAGGACGCGCTCACCATCCCGCTGGGAACGGCGCTCCGCGACGGCCGGGACGGGACGCGACGCAACCAACGCGCGCCGGCCGAGCGCCCAATGAGCGAGCCGGACGGGGTGGGGGACCCGCCCCCTCCCCAGCACGGACCAATGGCAGCGCGGCGTGCCCGTGATGGACAGCTGGGGACGAGCGGAGGAGCGGCCGCCGTGTCCAGGCAACCCGCGCCCAGGAAAGCGCCGGGAAGCGCCGGGAAGAGCCGGGAAGCGCCGGTGAGACACCCGCACCGGCCGGGCGGGCACCGCGCCCGCCCTCACACCGCCAGCAAGCGGCCAGGCCGCCTTAGCGCTGCTCCGGAGCGCCCGTCGGGTCTGCGCCCGCCTGCTCCCCCCCCGCGTCCGGGAAGCGCTTCCTCTCCCTGTGGAGATAAGGAGATAACAGTCAAATGGAGTTCCGCTCAGTGGGATGGGGAAACGAGCTGTGTGGGGTTTGGGATAGCTGCGGAAAGGGACCTTTGGAGACATGGAATGAGTGATACAATGAATAAATTGCTGTACTTGAAAGGAACTTGTCAGGAGGGATGGGGCAGAATGTTTGTAAGAGCTTGTAGTGACAAGGTTCAAAGCGAAAGAGAGTAGCTTGAGATGAGAGAGTAGGGGAAAATTCTTCCCTGTGAGAGTGGCAGGGCGCTGGCACAGGTTGCCCAGAGAACCTGTGGATGCCCCATCCATGGAAATGTTCAGGGCCAGGCTGGATGGGGCTCTGAGCATCTTCCTTCTAGTGGAAGGTGTCCCTGTCCATGGCAGGGGTTTGGAACTGGGTGATCTTCAAGGTCTCTGCCAACCCAAACCATTCTATGATTCGAATCTGGGCATAAAAGGTATGGAGCTCAATTCTTGGTGTGTATATTTTGTCATTCGAAAAGGTAGTTTAATCCAGTGCTCTAGGTGTGGAAGAGATTTTGAGGGAGGGAAGATTTATTTTTCGTGTGTTTAAAATGAGTGGTAGATCTGAAATTTTCAAGTCTTGGCAGTTTGTGAGGTATGACAAAGTGGCATTGCGTTTCATGCACATTTAATGAACTGCTGATGTGTCCTAAACAGACTGGATAGAACTGGAATCCAGTAAGTTTGCTTTTCCAGATTTTGAAGGTTAAACCTTCCAAAGCTATAACTGTTGGTACCAAGAAGAATCTGTACAGACCACTTGTGTTTGGCACATAATTTGCCCATTGTACTCTAATGAACTTTTGCTCTAATAAAGGCAAATAACTGAAATCCCACATAGCAGGTCAGGAGGGAGATGGTAGCTCTGTACAGTCTGCATTGCCTCAAGTTTAAGAAACCATGGGAATTAAGAGCTTTTTACTTTGAGCAAGCCAGGATCAATTCCATGGCATTTTAGCAATACACCATTTCAGCAATTGTGTGCATTGATGTTTCATAATAAGTGCACAGGATGAAGAACTGTTTTATACAGAGCAGAGCTGTGTTCAGGGCTAGACTGTCCAATTAATATTTGGGGAGTTTGTGCTCTGCCTTGCTGTGAAGTTGGGACAGTAAGTTTGTGTTCTGTCTGCAGGTGCTGCCCACTGCCCATGGCTTTCAGGGATGTGAATGCAAGGAGGCATATTGGGCTCCAGCAACTCTCATCCTTGGCATCGACTGGAAGAACATTTCTGGGGCCAATGAAATCTCATAAATTCATTGTGGATGAAAGCACCAACCAAAGCACATTGATTTGTTCTGCTGTTAGACTGATTGAAAGTTTAGATTTGACTACTGCTGCTGGACAGCTTCTTAATGAAACCATTCAGGCACACAACAAGGAGTTTAAGACTGGGATGAGTACCCTGTTGTTCCTCGTTGGTGTGTGGAGCAATGCTGTGGTGGAGTGCCTCCAGCAGAATGTTCCTGTTTCAGCAATAGTGTCTGTGATGTCTGAGGGCTTGAGCTCTTGCTGTGAGAGAGTCCAGTGTCTTCAAATATCAATACATGATGTAAAGAAAGAGCTGTGTTCTAGCAGAGTTCAGCCAAGCGCTACTGAAAGCAGAGCTTGCCAAGTTGGATGTGACAGTCTTCTAAATCCTCGGGATTTGCTGTATTTTCAGAAAGATATTTCTGCACCAGAAGAAGCAATTCCAATAAATTCTTGTTCCCATCAAGGAGACAATTGTAATTTTAACAAGTGCCTGGTTTCACCCGTGGTTGGCTTTGGTTCAGCGGCTTCTCTTGTCAAACCAGCGGGTGACAAAAGTTCATCTGCAGTTTCTGGAAGTGGTGTTATCGCATCCAGCTGTATCAAACACAAGTTAACCCACAGCAGACATTTCACCACTTTAGGAAAAAGCCATTTTTCAAGTCAGCAAGCTAGTTTTCCAGGATACCTTTCGGGACCATCAGCAGATCCATGTGAATGCTGCGGCTTAGGGCACCTGGCAATGGCTCTGAGCCACGGAAATCAGACTGACGTGAAACTGCTCCAGAGCATTGCTGTGTATCAGCAGGAGAGAGCAGAATGCAGGGGCTCTTCCCAGCTTAATATCACAGAGATTGTGACATGCTCTTTGCTGGGACTGCCTGAAAGCTATTCCTGTGTGTCCCCAGGCTTTGTCACATTAGTGTCACCAGAACAAGCCATAGTCATCAAACACTTTAAGGACAGACCCCTCCAGGTTCTGTTGGTGGACGGTGACCTAACAGAGCAGTATCGTCACTTAGGATTTAACAGATCGTGTAATGTAAGGACGATATTGGAGCATCCTGACCTACAGGCAGGCAGAACAGGAGACACGTGGCTAAGCAGAATGTTGGATATCCTGGTGAGCTTTGAAGTAAACCTGGTTTTGGTCAAAGGAAGTGTGTGCGAGAACTTAATGGACAGATGTATTGCAAGCAGGATATTGGTAGTTGGTTCTGTGCCTCGGGATGTGTTGTGTGCCTTTGGGGAGGTCACTGGTGCCCAGCCAGTGACATACCTGACCCAGGTGAACGCTTCCTGTGTTGGGGCCAGGGCCCAGGCGGAGCTGTGGGAGGCTGGCGATGGGCGCGCGATGGATCTGCGCGAGCTTGTGCCAGTGCGGATAAACGTGCGAGGCATCCGCCTGCTCACGGCTGTGCTCACCACTGCGGTGCCTTCAAAGGTGCAGCTCCTTGCAGACCAGTTCTGGACTTTGGTGTACCGACTCCACCACGCTCTGAGCGATGGGAAGGTGTTCCCTGGGGGTGGTGCAGTGGAGCTCTTGTGCCTCAGCCACATCCAGGCGCTCGCAGAGCTGCCTGTGCCACCAGCAAATCAAAAGGGTGGGAAGGAACTTCCCATGGCTTGGCTGGCAGCACCTGTGGCAGAGTATAAATCCCTCGTGCTCCAAGCACTAGCAAGTGGCTGGAAGCGATACCTTTCCGTGGTCATGTACAACATGGCAAAGGCTCCGTCGGAGTTGGAAGCGTGTGCCTTAGTGGACCATCACCTCAAGGAAGCAGCGGGTTGTGGCTCTCCCTCTGCATATATACTAGAATTGTTTAGGAGAGGTGACATGCTCGGGGGTGGCTCTGGTCCCTTGGCTGCCCACAGCGAGGGTTTAAGGGTTTATGATAACGTTGCAGCCAAGACAGAGGCGTGGAGGAGAGCTCTGGACTTGGTGCTGCTGGTGGTTCAAACAGATGCCGAAATTATCACAGGCCCCAAAAGGAATCAGCTGTTGAACTCACCTGTGTCAAGTGAATTTTTGTTTTTGTAGGACTTTTCAACCCATGAGACAGGAGGAAAAGTCCGAGTTCAATCTCCCTGTCTTCATAGTTTATAAAACAAACACTGTGATGTGATTATGACTTTAGAGTGTAACAGCAGAAACCAGAATGAGAGGCAGTCACAAGGTAATTTTGTATTTCTAGAAATGGGAAATAAACAACAAAGAAAAACTGCTTATGTGGTAACTCTAACCCCAGACGTGTTCCTGGCTGATAATATTGTCTGTATGGATGTCTCCTGAAGAAAGGTAGGGATTTCTTGGTGTGCTTGTGTTAAATTAAAGAATATCTATGATGGAATTATTTATTAATATCTCGTTCTTAATTTCTGTACATTGCAAACATAAGCGTTAAACTGGAAATAATTTGAGTGTTACATTTTACAATAAGAGATCTTATTATTAGATTCTATTTTTGCGTATTTATATGGTCCATATATCTATTTTCCAATATACACTCTTTGGAATTTCTCTGATTTTAACAAATTCAGGCTGAATGCTTCCCTTTAGTATTGCAGACTGGATGTATCTCCACAAAATTTTCTTTTACATCATGAACTGGATTTTTAGATTATTTCCATGGAGTCTTTCAGTTACCTTTGCAGAGAGGAAAACGTTTTGTATTTTAGGTGTTGGCTAAAAGCTGTAAACAGGTCTATCATGATTGAGGCAAGGCATTTTTACTGTATTACAGCACTTAGAATTTGAAAGCAGAGCCCTGAAGAACTGGCACTTCATTGCAAGAAAGAGGTATGTAGCTATGGAGATATTTTTTTCCTGAACTTGGCATTCTGAATCACACTTAAAGTGAAATGTCTCGCCAGTCCAGTGAAAATACAATGGAAAACAAATAGAAATGGTGATGCTAAAGTGGATTCTTCCTTTCAGGAACTTTCTCATTAAAATGCTGATGCCTGGCAATACAAATAATGAAATTCATCCCCAGGTAAGGTTTAAATACATATAGGGATGAGTGTGTGTGTGTTAAAGTAGGGTTATATCTCTGACTTGAAACTGCAAATATTTTGGTTTTCTGTCAAACTCCAGAATTTTGGGAAAATCTCATCAGTAGTACTGCAGGGGTTTGTAATTTTAATTTGGAGCAGTAGTTCCTAGCAGCACAGGGATCTAGTTATATTAAAGTTTTGATCAGCCTGCAATGACATTTTTATTATTAATCAGTTGCAAATTGATGTTTAACTGCTTGGCCATGTTCTTGGTGTACTAAGACATGAGAAAGGAGGAGTCTGGTAGATCAAAAGAGGCACAAGGAGCCTGTGGCTGTTAAGTGAGAATGAAGTGGAAACACAGCATATAAATGAATAAAAACAGACTCTGTGCTCTGCAAGAGTTTGTAGCTCATATTTGGCTTTATACTGGGGTTTTTTTGAACCTCCTCTACTGAGCGTTGCATAACCCCAGTTCCCAAGAAAAGATCCACTTGCTCTTTATTTGACTAATAGAGTTAAGTGTGTTATGGAAAAACTGGAGACATGAATTGTATTGAGGTGGTCCAAACATCTATTTATGGGGCTCTTACACACCGGGAGCTGACGCACCAAGTGTTGAGAAAGTTCAAAATGATGTAATTTTTCCAATCAGGCTTTTAAAAAGCACATAATGATACATTAAATGTTGTGATGCCAAAACCAGTACAAGGGGTTTGCTAAAAAGCTGTCAGACGTTATATTTTGATTAATTAACACTTGCTTTTCTACAGGCCAACAACATAGAAAATTTTATAAACTAGCTAGATATTGTATCCTGAGTTACTTAAAATTATCTCTCCTCAAGGTATGCTCTTCTGCAGTTTGAAGTACAATATACTGGTGTGGCTTCCTCAGCCTCAAATCTCTCAGACCTCTTTGCAGCACGGGCTGGAGGTCCTGTGCGTGTCTGCCGTGGCACTCGACACAGGGAACGATTTCAACATCTGCCACGGGCCATTTCGGCTTCTGCCAGGCAGAGGCTCCTCCTCTGCACACAAAGGCTGTTTGTGTAGAGCATGATGTGATGGAAGAGCTAAGCTTTTACATGTGATGTGCTTGGGAAATTGGGAAATGGCAGAGATTTCAGGCAAAGGATTGTCCCAAGGCGTTGGCAGAGTCTCACTCCCTGCTGAAACCAAGTCTTGGTCAGGTGCCTTGTTTCTCCCTTGCATCCCAGTGTCATCATTCCCAGCTCACTCTTCCTTCTGTTTAGGGCTAGTGTTTCTCTTTAGAAGGCAAATTTTGTAGGCCTCTGCTCCTTGAGGCCTTAATCATAGCAACTAGACCCTTGTCCCAAGCTGGGCCAGCCTAGTGGGCACAGCCTGCTTTCCAATCCTGGCTTTATAAGGACTGACAGCCTGGTGGTCAAGGGTTGTCAAGAGGCACCTGATGGTTTGTCTGCTACCAGGTATGGTGAAAAATGGCAACTAGGAATTGTAGGAGACAATGGTCCCCAGGCAGGCAGAGGAATGACTGTGGGAGAGTGGGGGCTGGGGAGGTTAAGGTAGTTATGGAGCAGGAAGGGCTGGAGCAGAAGACTTGAGCTCACAAGTGTTGGAAGAGACAAGACAGTTTATTTGTACTGACCTCCTGCTGATGTCCCAGGCCAGGGCTGCTGGAGAGGCTGGGAGAACATTTTTCTTTTTATTTTAGAGGAGGGAGGTGGAGAGAGGAATCTAATCTGGGAGAAAAGTTGTGCAGTAACAAGAGGTTTTCATCTGCTCACAAGGACCAGATGACTGGCAGACCTGAGTCATCCCTTCAGTTACATCATCAGCAAAAAATCATTCCTGCAGCATCAAGACCTTCTTCCATGGAAAGCAGGTTGGCTTCTCATTACTAACCCAGGCAGGATGTCTGGAGGAGTTGATCCAATTCTACCAGGTATCAAGTGAATGAAATGTCCTGTTACTGATTTCTTTTTTTTTCTTTTCTGTTTAAACTCTGGAATGCCCTGCTGTCTGACAGTGCCGTACTCAAATGTCACTGAGCTGCTCCATCCAGGAAAGGCTTGCTGTTCATCCTGGACTGCTGTGCACTACAGGCACGTCTGGGAGTAACAGAGACTCACTGACAGCCTTACAATTTGTAGAAGGCAAATTGTCAGGGAGTCTAAAATTGTTCAGTTGTTTATCTACAGCTACAGGGATCTGGTGCTGACCAGCTGTAAATGTGTTTGTTTTTTTAATCAAACCCCCAGGGATATTTTTTACCTTTGGCAGTGAGCAGGTTGTGACTGTGTTCAGTGTGGAACAGGGATACATTTGCTTTGTCCTTTGCACAACTCCTTTGTGTTAATTTTTCCCCTGGGGAGTTAAGCTGAACTTTTAGCAGCCTCCATAAAGGCCTTTCCCAACCTTAAGGATTCTGTGATTCTATGAATGTGACAATCCATACTGCTGTTTCTACAGCTTTTTTCTCACAGTCACTTGTAGAAGTGTCACTTACTCCTGGCACTTAGAAGCAGAGGGAGTATGTTCTTGTTTTATTCCTCTCTCTCCATAAATCAGCAATCCTTTTGAGATAATTCCACACCAGCACAGTTAGGGCATGGTTTGTATGATATCATTTGGAAAAATCAAAAAAATCACAGACTAAATGCCACTTGCCACCAGCATTGCTGCATTAATTAACCATTTATTGCAAAGCTGCAGGACAAAGATATTTTTCTTTCAAGGCAATGTCTTAACCAAGCATGAATAGATCTGCACTCTTTAAAAGGCTTTTCCTTTGTAGATAATATTGCTCCAAGAACTAATGTCAACAGGGATGATCATTTTCGGCACAGCTGAAGGGAGAGAACAGCTCAGGTATGTGCACAAACTGGAGACTGGGTTTGGTACTGGATGATGGAAGGAACTAAAGAACACGGTCCTCTGTATTTTGGCTTCCTGCCTGTTTATTCTGCTGGTAACACCCATTTCTGTAGAATTTTTAAAAACACCCACAGTGGTGTCTTCAGCTGCATTTCAGTGATGGTTTGCTGTGAGTACTGGAATTGAGTTTGTTGCATTATGTTCCTGAAAACTTTGTAGGGACAAGGTCAGTTTGGGGCAGAAATGCTTCCCCAAGTGGAGGGAAATAATAATTCCCCCACTTCTCCTTTCACATCAGGCCCTGATGATCCTTGGGAAGTAGCTCCATGTTACATTTAATCCAACCCTCAGTTTCCCAGCATCCATGTGTTGCCATGGTGAGACATGTTTGGGAGGAATCCCTGAGTGATGGAAAGAAAGGCTGAGCCATGATCATACACAGATGGTGAAAGAGCTCCTGGGGAGGGGAGAAACCAAGGCCTGTATTTGGTTTCCCTGCCTAGCAGAGATTCAAAACAAAGAACTGTTTGGATGAAAAGGAATTCTTTCCTTGGGGACCAAGTGCTACTCCAAACAGTAGGATTATTTTTTCATTATTGCAGGAGTAGTAAAGATAGCATGCAACTTTTATTTAGCATTAATGGGAAGACTGGCCCCTGACTGTATTTTATTCGAGCTCAAATCAGTAGGCTGGGGGTTAGTGCTATTCACAGCTTTTGTCTGCTGTGTTGTGAGACCAAATAATTTAACCAGCACTGCAGATTTAGAGAGATGACTAAAAGTAACACAGTTGGTGAACCTATTTATTTCCAAGGTGTCATCTGAGTCACTGCTTTCACTGACTAAACTTAAAACAAAACAAAAACAAACAACAGAAGCCCCCTATTTGTTGTACTAGAGAAGCAGAATAACTCCAGAGAGTTGTATAAAAGAAATTTTATTTATGTATCTACATATATACACACATTCTAGAGCAGAACAGGCACAGTTTCTCAGTTAGCAGCATTAACCTGTAGTCTAGTCATACAGTCCTGGAGTAGGGAATTTATCTATTCGTCTCCTGTTTCAGTCAGAGAAAACCATCAAATGCTTCCTTTTTCAGAATAACTATTATAAGTAAATCCTATTTTTTTCCAAAAACCAGCAATCCCTGCAGTAAACTGAAAGGAATTGTGTCTTGTCTTGGGTATTAACTCTGTATTCCACTTGCTGCTCCCTGCATCTGGAATTCTGGCTGTGGATTGCAGCTCAAAGAGATGCCTGTACCATGCACATACTGTTTTAGGAGAAGCAAACACAATTCCATGTGCATAATTCCACATCAGCATAATGTCTTTGATTCCTTACAGTGATTAAAATTAGACTAGTACACCTGCAGCTATACAGAAATGTTGATTAGATCAGTTTAATTAACTGGCAAATTCCTCCTAATGTAAGATTGCAGTTCCTTGAGTGTGCCTTGCTCAAAGTAAGGGGCAGTCAGTGTTCAGAACCTCCCTTCTCACTGCCCTTCATCTCTCAGTTTATGTAGGCACTGTTTGAACAACCATCCCAGCCATATCATCCAAATCCTGGCTCAGGGCACTTCCTTTCTGGAGCTGTTTAGCTGATGGCTGCCAGAAGCCAGACATAACTGGCCATAAGAGAGCTTTACTGGAAAAGAAGCCCAAATCTCTCTCTGTTTATGTGAAGTACCAGGCAGTTAACTTGAAAAATGGTTTTTATGTGACCTTGACTATGCAGTTGTTCTGTTTGACATCCCAATTACAAGAGCAGTGCTGTAAGTGAGCTCTACAGAACTGCCAAATGTCAGGTCAGTAATGGCTATACATGGAATTTCTGTGGCTAATATGGGAATGGCTCTCAAATCTCAGCTCCAGTGGTGGATACTCAGGACTGTTTCCCAACAGAGGTTGAGGAAGACCCCCAGCATCCCAGTTTCCTCTCACAACCATTCATAACACCGCTGAAACTGTGGAAGAAGAGAGGATTTTCAAGGCCAGGAGAAGCTGGAGGAAATCCAGTGTCTCTTATTTGTTTGAATCTCATTATTAAACAGACTTATTACTAAACTGCTGGAGGAAGGTCTTCCAAAAATACAGGAGCTAATTTAGAAGTCTGTGCCAAGAGGTGCTGTCTGAATTAACTGTGTTTGCTCTCCTGTAAAACAGAGCTGGACACTGCCCTACAACATAACGCTGGAATTCAGCACTCAGCCACCACACAAATGGGGTGTTCCATTCCCTGCCCTCCCTCAAACACTCGTGTCCATCTCAGATAACAAGTTGAAAAAGGGTTTGTTATGAATTGGATTTTCTTTTAAAAGGCCAGTCAAGCTGTTTTTGTTCTGGTTTATGTGTTGCTATGAGCCACTACCACAAATTCAGCTCTTGAATGAGAATTCACAGATGCTTTTGCTGCTGTGCATGTGGGACAAGATGTTATTTTGCTGATATGTTGTTCTCAGGAGACCGGAGGGGAAGGGGAAATCATACTTTGGTCGTGAATTAATACAGGATCCAATCCCTTTTTTCATTAAAAACATCAGTCAAGTTTCCATTGCAAAACTGTGACTGTCCTTCCTCCCTCCTGGAATCCTGGAAAAGGGTGACTTTCTGATCATTTCTTAGTGGAAAGAAATATAAAATTGAGGACTGCTGGTGTGATGAGGAGTGCAACCTTCATTAAACCCCACTCTTGCTCAGATGAACCTCTAATAAGTTCCAGTAGGTTAATGATGACATGGAAAACACTTCCTTCAGAGCTGCAGTAGCTGAGCCATGCTTTCCACTGGGGAATTTGATGAGATTCAGAGCCCAGTATCTCTAGGTTAAAGGATTTCTCCTGCAGGGAATGGTACTTAGGGAGTGGTCAGCTTTGGCAACAGTCATATCCAGGTCTGTCAATCTCTTTCTAATCTTTAAAACTGCAAACTCTGTAGAGAAGAAACTCTTTAGTATGTAACAAAGTGAGACCTTGGATAACGACCAGGAGTCAGACTTACTGCAGCAATGAATGAGTGAACGTTTGATGTCGTTTCAGACTTGGCTTCTTCACCTTGAAAGACATTTCCTTCCTTTGCAAACCTGATAAAGCTGTTGGAATTTTTCAAAAAGAAAGCCCCCTGCATTGCTTGGCTGTACAGAATTCCCACAAGTCTGGGATCCATGAGGGTATCTAGGACAGGGTGGTTCTTAGAGAGTAATGGTAAACTTTGACAATGAACACAGTAGCTCTTTTTTGGAGTGTAGGGTGAAGATTAAACTACAGTAGTTACATTGTGCTGTGCAGAGCTATGAGGAGTCACAGAACATACAGTGCAAACTCAGTGGAGCAGAACATTTCCTCTACATCCGAGCTGGCAGGATGGAATGAATGTCATCCTTTTAAATGCCTTGGAAATGAAACGAGACCTCAGTGTATGTGTGAGGGGGTTGAGTTTCACTAATTCTTTTTAACATCTCTCTGAAAGAATTCCCCATACTCTGCAATTGTTTACTTTGCATGCACTCTCTTTATTTATGACTTTAATATTAATCTCCAGTGTTGGATCTCTCTCTATTTGTCTTGGTCTGACAAAAGCATTAGAAGTTCCCCTTGTCATGTTTCCTGTATCACTGATGTGATGCAGTGCTGGGGCAGGCATGTTTGACAGCAGTGGTTTTCATATTGCAAGCAAAAAATTAACAGACTTTGTTGCTGCAGGTTTGAGGAAAGTCCTTACTTGTTCTGTTTGGTTTTGTTGAGGTTGTTTTGGTTGTGTATGGTTTTTGTTTTTTTTAAAGTGGAAACGTAAATTGCTTTTTTAGAATTGTGCTTTCATCTGTGTCTGGCTCTTCCCCTGCTCTGTTTGCTCTTGAGTCCCCAAAATTAGCAAGAATAATGTTCTAGTTTGCAGTGCAGTAGGAAAGAATAACTTGACTTTCTAAAATGTAATAAACAGTGCAAGACCTGGAACAAGTACAAAACCTTGAGACAAGGTGAAAGCCCCCAGAAGAATACCTCTATTCAAAATGTCTGTGGATGTCTGCAAATACTGCCAGGAGCTTAAGTCTTGTCCTCTTCCTTTCCAAACATGTGTGTTAGGTTTTTCTTTAAAAATACATACAGTATCCTTGAACTCTTCCACACTCCTAGTCAAAGAAGGTAGTATTTCCTTTAGACTAGTTGATTCATACATAAAATAAAATCTGTGAAACATTATTTTGGTCTTGCCTATTTCCCTCTTGTGATATTGGATGGAAAATGTCCTTTTTGGACTCTCCAAGCTTTAAAACCAGCATTAAAACTGGCTGTTGATGGTTACCTGGCTCGATGGCTCAGGAATCCCACTGAGTTTAAATCCATTTCCAACTGAACCCATCCAGCCTTGTTTACAATGTCCCTTCTCCTCTGGGCCATGTGTGTGCTGTACAGCACATCTTCTCCTCGCAGGGTCAGTGCCATGCTGAGTGTGCTGGGGTCCCCAGCATGGTTATCAGCCTGCTGGAATGGCTCAATCCCTCCAGAGTGGCCTTGCAGAACAGGACCTGGCCCAGCAAGGGACCTCATTCTGCAAAATATTCTTTCTTGTGCCTTTTCTAATCATCAGATAAATCAGCTGTCAGGCTCCATGTCTGTGCTTGACCTGTGGGGCTGCCCTCCCCCATGAACAGAGCAGTAGTAAGATCATGTTTAAAGCCCCTGTGCATTGCTCTGCTGATGCCTGTTCCTTAAAGTAAACAATAAATAACAGCGGAGGAAAACGGACCAATGTGATCAAGTGAATGTCATTTATTACACACCACACACAGTTTATATGGGGTTACAGCTGTATTCCATAGGCTAAATTGAACCTCACACCACCTAACTGCAAACTATAATAGGTTATAATCCATATCTCACAAGTCCAATGTTTTGGTGAATTCATCCTGACTGTTTTCAAGAACACCTCTGGAGTCTTGTGGGAGACCTGAGGAGTTCTCATGCGATTCACTCCAGGGAGTGATTTCTCATTTACCAGACACCAGCAGCTGTGGCCTTGAATATTTTTAGCTGCTTTCAGTCTCACAGGGTCTTATATAGATCTGAATTGCTCACCCTTGATTTTTCTGTACCTACAGTTCCTAAAGACAGAACAAGCTCTACAGAGCTTAAGTGAGTCTCTGAGGTAACTTTACCTTCAACCTCTCTCTCTTCTTGCACTGCACTTTATTCCTCTGTTGTGCTTTGTTTTTAAATGGCACTAATTGTAATCTTCCCTCCTCTTTTTTTTTTTCCCTTCCAACACAACATCTGCTTTACAGAGAGGGCAAAAAGTTTTATTTTGTGTAGGAAGCTCAGCTACAGACTTACCTTTCTATAATGCCCGTGGATTAAATTAGTGGAGATAAAACCCTTATATCACACAATCTATTCTGTACCTATGTCTAAATGCACAGGGGATGCATAGCAGATCACAGTAACTCCCTCCTTAAATGTGAGCTTTGTCATCATTGCAGGGTCAAATATGATGGAGTGAGAGGCTGTCTGTTGTTTAATGTGTCACTTGTTCCACCTGGTGCCACCCATCTGGTTCAATGTCCCAAGCAGAGGCTAATTTTGTAGCTGTGCTGTTTCCAGCAGCCTAAGAAAAATTCTTTGTGGCATTTATTTGCTCCTTTTTATTTGCCTTAAAATCACTGCTGATCACAGGCTGAGTTTCTCTTTGTGGTCTGTGGAGAACAATAGTGAAAATTCCACTGAAATTCAACTTGCTGGGAAGGAGTCATAGGTGATCTAGGATTTATTCTTGGTTTGCTTTAGAGTGTCACCATCTTTTATTAGCTGATAATTTCCTGTTCATTAATGACAGGACAGTCAAACAGCATCAACTCTGCAGCAAAGGCTGTCTCTATGTGAGTAGCTTTTTGCATTAGAAGTCGAGGCCAGAGAGAATTCTTCCTAGGCCTGCAAAATGTGCGTGGAAGGAAGGGATTAATATTAAGATGATGCCTCATCATCTGATTTGGCCTCTTAAATCCTTTTGGATGTGCCAGGTCCAGAAATTCTTCCAGGTTATTTTCTTACAATCCCCTCTGTCTTCTGCTTCTAGCAAAGTCCTGTGAGAATGAGTGCAACAGATGAGAAAATTAACTCAGATTTGAATCACATCTGAATTTGGCAGGAAAGTGAGGGATTTCAGGCCAAACTCCACAACATCCTCAAATACCAAATATTTGGGATCCGGAGCGCAGTGTTTGCTTCTGAGAAGAACTGGGGCTACTTGTGATTTGTGCAATCAATCCAGGACCTGCCAGTCCTGTAAAAGAAATGTCACTGAAAATGAAAACATCATTCTGGAGGCATTAATTACATATTGCTGACACTTCAAACTATAATTAGAGATCAATATTATATGAATGTTGCAGACTGCAGTCATCTGAAGAAATTTAGTTCCACAAGAAATTCTGGAGACAAGTAACTGTTCCACTGTCATTATTGCTTTTTATTTTCATTTTTAATTCTTGCAATTAGTGTTTTTTAAAAAATAACAAATAAAGCAAAAGGCAAATACAGACCATCTGTGGAACACAAAGGAATTGCTAAAAGCTGCATCCACGAGGATCTCTGGGAAGAGTGCCATAACACAAGTATTCAGCCAGATGATATAATTACAAATTAAACATCTCTAAACCAAATTCAGGTTGAAAATAAAAATCCATCAGACCTCTGCTTGTTTCTTTGTTCCAAAAAACTGTATATTCAGTTTATATTCATCTAAATAAAGGCTCGTTGACAGTGATTTGTTGAGACATAATCTTTCTACCCTTAGAACACAGTCTCTAATACTTTCTCATTTCTTACTTTTATCTAAAGGAGCATTTTGCTTTTACTGATAGACAAAACCCTTAAGCCAAACTGGATCTGGTGGCTCTCGGGACTTGCTTGAGGTAAAAACGCTTTCAGCAAAGTCATTAAGTATTTGTAATAAAACTTACATTAACACTTACTGCTGTATTTCCAAGAGGAGCAAGAGTAACAATTGGCAACTTTAGTTACTTAAAAAGAAAAGCCAGGGAAAGAACCCTGTAACTAAAGGAAATGGACAATGACAAGATGTTTAAGGTTATTGTCAAAAAAATTTTCACAAAAACCATCTTTTTTTCTAACATGCCCTCTCTTTAACAGAAAAATGTTACCCTCAGTTTTAGAGAGCAGACCCACATGTCAAAGAGATCTGTCTTCTCCATCAAAACCAGAAGTATTCCTAACAACTGAAGATGACCATGATAAAACCAAAACCATCAGAATAAAATTTCTTCATGAAAATCGGATTAATCACGAGACTGAATAAATAAATTAGTTCCTTGAGGAGGTTTGAAGTAGCTGCAGGAAAATGGTTTGACCAGTCAGGTACGAAATATTACACCAAATAGAGCACATTTTTTGGAACCTTCATAATTTAAAACAAAAGAAAAATCCTCTCCCTCATATGTATTATTTTAAATAAATTACTAAGGCTTTTTGAACAGGAAAAACTGAATTTTTTGCTTTGAGGATGAGCACAAACCTTAAAGCTTTTAAGGGAAGGCTCGTAAGGTGAGTTTTCTATGGACAATAAAAGCCAATAAAGGTGTCCATGGTAAACATAAGTACTGCACCAAATGTAAAAATCCAAGCTTTTGTGCTTGCTTGTTTTCTTTTTCCCTTATGACACCGTTACAGAAGGAGAGACCATGTATGTCAGTGTGCCTTTCTGTACTTGTGTGGAACTTTAACCCTAAATTTTTTAAGAGTTTTCAGTACCTGTGAAGGGATGTGATTTCATTTCAGAATTCTGTCTGATGTGCATTGTAAGCTTTACTTTGGTCAAACAGCTCTTGTTTCTCATTGTGAGCCAATGAACTGCAATTTTGTTTGTTACAAGTAGAAAATCTGCTTTATTCCTCTTTTTCAAAAACAACAGCTTCCTACGGCTCACTCTCTCAGAAAGAACAGGAAAATAGAGCTCTGGAATGAAAGTAATTTAAAAATAATAGTAGAAATGTAATGTAGTGTAGCAACAAAGGTCATATTTCACAAATTTCCAGCTATGTAACTCTGAAACACTGCACAGGTGAGATTCTTGGTCCTGTTTCAAGGATGCTCCCAATGTATTTCTTCACTGGAAAGGTTGCCTGGGAAAATAATTGCTATTGTTTATATCCAGTCTGTTCACCTCTATACATCCCTCCTACTTCTGAGCTCTCCCTTCGTGTCCTAGGTGTGTTTGATCAGCAAGTCTTAGCACTGCTGTCTTCCAGGCTGTATTTTCTGCCTTTCCACCATCTGAGCAACTCTTCTCTGGAAGAGGATTTCCGTGTGCCTCGTGGGATAACACGAACAGCAGCAGCCTGGAGCTGCTGTGCTTTGTCAACTTAGAGTGACAGCTGCTGCAAATAGCAATTAGAACTTGTTAACACCAACTCCATTGGTGGCTATAAGAAATAAATACCTGCTTGTTCACTGGTTGTTTAATTGGAGTAACATAGAGAGGCTTATCAAGTAGCCAATAACAGCAGTGACTGTGAATCTGACTGACTTCCCCCTCTTTCAATTCTTCAGAGACTCTCACAAAATTATTGGGATTTTTTTCACTCTCTAGTGAATAAGAAATGCTGAGTAGAAGGATGTTACATAAATTGGCTGACATTTGCAGGGGACTAGCTAATTCCTGAGGCCTTGTGCATGCAGTGGCTGTGTGTGTGTGCACATGTGCCGGCGTTGTCAGCAAGCTGCCGACCCATCCCCTCTGCTCCAGCTGTTGGGAGACTGCATGGGGGGGTTACGTAAGAGACAATCCAGGAAAACAGGCAGAGCTCTTTGGAATTCACCCTCAGCACTAACCTCCTTCCTCCATTGTGTCATGCACTTTTTAAAAAAAAAAATTATTTTTTGTTTTGTGGAGTGACGGGGATGTGTCTCATCTGAAAAAATGATGTCTGTCTGTCTTGGGGAGGGAGTTGGGTGTACCAGGAGACTTTTGCTTGCTTCTGCTTTCCATGGGCTGTGCCTGCAGTCCCTGGAGTCCAAAATCTCTTCTAACAACTGGGAATTGAAGATCAGCAAGGGATAAAAGGGAGATTAAAATGAGTGTTGGGGCTGTATCTTTACCCTGACCTATGGAGTGGTTCAGGTGCCAAACAAATGGCAGCTGCATCCTGGGAAAGAGCCAGAGAGGTGGTGGATTCACTGTCCCTGGAGGTTTTTAAACTGAGATTGGCTGTGGCACTGAGTGCCATGATCTGGTAAAGGGTCTGGAGTTGGACCAAGGTTTGGACTTGATGATCTCAGAGGTCTTTTCCAACCCAATTGATTCTATGATTCTGTGATTCTGTGTCTGCAAATAGTTATTTTTTAATTCTTTCTGGCAAGTTATTTCCCTTAAAAAGTAACATTGGGAGATTATATTTCATGGCCAGTGAAGATGGGATCATTTCTGGTGAGAATAGATCGATGTGACAATCATAAAAGATGTTCCAGAGAAAGCAAGCCCATCGTGTGCATTTCAACAGGCACATCAATCTGCTGTGTGGAACCCTCCTTTGAGCTGGGCTCATTCTGGATGCTGCTGCAAATTCCTACACATTTGTAAGGATTTTTATCCAACAAGTTTGGGTTGGCCTGCCTTAAAACACCGGAAGCACACTCTAGTAAATCTTTCTTATACTGTCTTGGAACAGTGCAGTGTTACTTCATTACATGTGATTTTTCTCTTGTGGCCTAGAACCTTAATCCTGATTCCACTCAAGTTTCATAGCAAAGATCTTAGTGATACTTGTTTTTAATTTTAAAAGGGGTTGGGATCAGACCTCTGTGTCCTGCCTCTGCTTTGTAATATATTGAAGATACTGGTTTTAAAAGTGGGGAATTGCTTAAACATTCTGATCTTTTGCAGGTTGAAGTAATGACAGTTCAGGCAAAAAACAACAGAGCAGGAATTACAGCCAAATTACTCCCAGAACCACTGCTTTTTGTGTGCTAAAATCAATAGATGGGATTCAGACACGAGGTAAGAAAATGCAACTCCTTTGCTTAGGCTCATTTGTACAACATCTGAATTCTGGCCAATTCCATCTAGTCTCCTGAGCTAATTGCACAGTTTGTTCCATCCTTTTCATCCCATTGCTTGCAGCATGATTTGCCTTTCTTGCATGTAACCATCCTGGAAAAAAGACTCCTGTCTGAGAGGTAATGTAGTTGTGTTTTCAATTATCCTCATGTGGTAGTGATCCAAACATCATAATATGAGCTAATCTTTGTTTTAAAGGCAGGACACAGAGCTGACCTAAAGAAACTGAAATAAAAATGTTTAGAGGCTCTTCAGTGCTCATCTGTATGTGAATGGAGGAGCAAAGGCAGCCTGCTCTGCTGCTTCTAACCAGAACTATTCACCTCTGTCCCTCCTAACAGGCAAAACAGTAACACACCACTAGGAATTTGGTGGTGGGTCTTGGCATGTGGCTGCCAAAAAGCGCTTGTTTACCCCTTCATAAAATTTCAGGGGCCTCTTTTTCCTCCTCTTTTCAGAAAAATGACTTCCATCTGCTAACTATTTACAATTGCATAAAAAAAAGCACTGTATAAAGCTACAGATTCTGCCTTTTTTGTTTTTTTTTATTTCTTTTTTTCACAAATCACTTCATTATTTCTGTCACATCTGTACTCAGTTGTCCTCACTGCATGTCCCAGACCCAAACAGTTTCACACATGTGATACATGGAGCCAGGATTTCTAGTGAGAGCTGGCTGGGAACTCAAATGTCTTAAATTAAAACAATGGCTACCATCATCAGTTAAAATTGGCTAATGGATTTTTAAGAGATTTGGATCAAGGCCTCAATTGACTCCAGTTTTAGAGTGTTGAGATGTTTTATTAGTGCTTAACTTGGAGAGCATGGGAGATGTCTGGGAATCAACTGTTTAAAATGGCAGGCAAAATAGAGATAGCCTAAAATATTAATTTCTCTAGAAGGTTATGCTCAGGGTATTAAAGGTAAGAGTGTAAGAATGACAGAAAAGGTTTGTCATCAAGCTAACAGCTCCAGTGACATGAAATTAATTATGAATATACCCTAAGCTTGAAAAAAAGTTTTAAACAGAGCTCCCAAATAGGTTAATTTCTGAAACACTCACTAATAGTGTGTGTCTGCCAGTTGTGTGGCACTGGCTGCATGAAACATGTAACCAAGTTGGTTCAAAGTAATAGCTGAGCTACTTGTTTAATAAAATCACAGATTTTATTAATCATTGACCTGATTTTATGTTTCTTATAGGCCCTGGAGAAAACTTTCATTGACACTAACTCATTCCTTACATTGCATTTTCCACTTCTTCCCACATACACTTCTTCCCACTCTCCTGCCCTCAGCTCCTGAGAGCTTTGCTATGATACTTCCAACTGTCTCATCCATTTGCCTTTGTGGAGCCTGGAGACTCCATAAAGAAACCAGACCAGAGCACACAATTTAGATACAGAAAAGGGTTGTCTCTGCTTAAACAAAATTTAGGAGGAAAGGCTCTTTGGTCTGTACTCAGCAGGTTCAACTTCCCCTAAAGGTGGCTGTTGGGATGAGAAGACAGACTGCATTCTCCTCCCTCAGAATTCCTGGGTCTTTTGTTTGCTAAGGATCACAGGTCTCTGCTGCTCCATTCTGCTCTCCATTCCACAGCCACAGCTGGGAAAAGGATTAGTTTTCAGCTGTGTCTCTGTGGTGAAACTGGCCACTAGGAAAAACCCCGGTGTTCCATAAAAATAACTGTGCTCAATAATAAATTTGTGCATGAGATCATGTTCTTAATCTGAAAATAAATAAAAGCATCAAGCAGTTTATAGGGCAGAAAGGAGAACCACAGTTCAGCAACTAATAATGCATTTTGGGCTACTTGGTACTGCAGTGAAAAGGAGGCTGGAATAAGTAATTGTTCTTGAAAGTCATCGCTGCAAATATCCTTAATAAAAATTCAGTAGTTGGTGTGGCATTGGTGTAATTTTACAGTATCTGTGATGGGAGGGATTGTGACAAGAGACCTGCTAGTGGAAATTACAGGAATTCTGTCCAGCACAAGAGGAAGTCATTCGATGCGGGGCTGTAGAGACTCTTATACTTCTCTTGGGAAACACACAAGGAGGTAAAAATACTTTGGTGCCTTCATATGATTGTCATTTGTATTGCACTAAAAATAACATCTAGAGATGACTGCCACAGAAGTCAGTGGAGAGGTGCTGTTTTAAGGGTGTGAGTAAAAAGTAATGTTCCCATAAATTCCAACCAAATATCCTGTGCACATCCTGTTCTTCTTCACATGGAGACTCGTGTACCTGCTAATGATGCATCCAATCTTTTCCTTGGCCTGGAAGAGCATCATGGCTTCAGAGAGGGCAGGGAGGACAAGGGGGTTACTCCTGTGTGTCATCCCTTTCTTGTACTCACATTATCCCAGAGCAATGTTTTTACATCCCTAGAGGCGAGCAGGGATGTTGGCTGTGAGCTGTCCATCTGTGCAGCTCCAGCGTTGCTGCCGCGGTGTGTGAGTCCCCAGCTGGCAGAGCCATCTGCCCTTCTCCAAGCCCACACAGATGGGTGAGTGACTAACCCTGCCTGCACCCTGCACAGCCCACACACTGATGTCACCACGGCACCTCCGAGCTGAGTGTCCCTGTTTGTTTGTATTTCGGCCACAACGGGGGCAAGTGCAACAATGGGGAAGGAATCGGGAGAAGAAAAACTTCATCTGAGGAGCCACTGACGTAAAATGGGATGTGTAACCCACTGAAGGGAATCATCAATATTGGCTCGGTCATTTTAAAATGAATGAGTCACCAGATGACAAAGCCCATAAATTGATTCATAAGCTGCTGTCATTTTAATATAAAAACTATTCTGTCTGAAAAATTGCCACTCAATTCTGAATGGAAATAACAGCTAAAATCCAGCATTCATCTTGGACATGATGCCCAGGGAATATTACAAAATAGACTTTTGAGGACTCAGTTATATCCAACCTTGCATGTATAATATGTGTATGCAGACATATGGACTAAAATGCTGTCTGGCCACCTTGTTTTAACTTAATTCATTAATATCATTAATTGGAATGAATTTGGCTTGCTGGACATTGAGGGAAAGGCTTTTATCATTATTTGCTTGATGACTTTTTTATTGTTTTCACAAGGTACTTGTTGACTTTGGTGAAATGACTCAAGGTGTGCAGTTAGTCAGAATGAGAACCTTAATACTTACGGCAATAAAGTTTGCCACACATTTTTGGGTATTTTCCCTCCAGTGAAGAACTCCTAGACAATATATGAGGTGTGATTGGTTACAGTTGCTGAGGGACATAGGCAGGTGGTGGCCAATCTGGTGGGATTGGAGACTGTCACCCTTGCCAGGGAATGAACTGGGGAGCTGGGAACTACCAGGAGGGAAGGTGCTAGGGAAAAGGAAAATGGAAGAGTCTGTGGAAAAACTGAGCTATAGGGTTAGGAGGATTGGCTGGAAAATGAGAACATGGGCTTTGAACTTCAAGAAAGGCAGGGATTAAGTAGCAGTAGGGAAAGGAAACCCAGCTATGGAGCACATGGCTAGGAGCCATAGTGAGATACCAAGGAAAAGTAGTGCAGAGGACAGAGCTTGGCATGAGGAGCTGGGGAAAGATTTAGAAACAGGCTAGAAACCTGTGCCTGACAGCAGGGAAGGGAAGGGAACAGGGTGGGGACAAAGGATGAGGAGACGAGACAGGCTGGGGGTGGAGGGTGGAGCAGCCAAGAGAAAGGAAGATGAGTCTGTGCCTATTTCAGTGTCCTCCTGGTTTTCATTCCTGGGTCTGGGATTACACAGCCCTTCCCTTCATCTGCTGTCAGAAGACACTGAAATCCACTGATAACATGCACACGTTGATCCCTGCTACTGCCTGTCATGGGGGACAATGTTTTACTGCGTAAGACACAGGGCATTGTGGCAAAGCCAGTGGGTCCACCCTTATCTCCAGTATCAGCTCCCCTGTCGGGTATGTTTAGGGAATCTGTGAGTTTTAGATTAGGGCAGACAAAAATCGGAGCGAACATTCAGACTGGCAATGGCACCTGTAGATCTGGCCTTTAACCCTGAATTTCCTATCGCTGGAATAAGGATTATACAGAGCAAACCCTTTTTGCTGTCCAGGTGGCTTTCAAAGGTGGGCATATTCTCACCAAATTTCCATCCATTGCTTGGTAGAAGACTACACTTGATGAAAGTAATGAGGGTGTAACAATGTGGTCTGTGCAGACATCCATTCTCTGATTTTTCCTGAGGAGGAAAAGAATGTAAACCAAACAGTGACTCTTATGTGATGAGCATTGCTTTTGCATAAAAAAGAGACAAACCACTGAGCAATTCAACCTCCCAGATGCTTGGAAGTTAATTTTTGCAGGTCAGCTTTGAGATAATAGCCTGGGCAGTGTTGGGAAAGTAATTTTTTGGCAGATAACAGATTCCATTTTGGCATGGGGACAGAGGATTACAGCCTTTTAAAGTACCACGAAGAACTGCGCTCAGTGTCTGTCCAAGAAACAAACAAGGTTTCACAAGAGCCAGTTGGCTTGAGTTGCACTTACAGTACTTGTAAGTTCAGCTATTGTGGGAGATGCAGTAATGGGGACCTTACAGGCACATAGGGATGGTTCCACAGCTGAGAAAGGGGGAATGGCAGGAAGTGTTTCTCCTTAGTTAGCTGCTGCATGGATGGATGCGCTGGGGTGTGGTGGGGCAGTAACTACATCCACCCCAGCACTGAACGCTGCCTCAGACTCACTTGGGATAGTTCTCCCTCCCTAGAACTAAAGGCTAATTCAGCACAAGGGACCACATAATTTATTTGTGCTTCCAAAGGCATTCCAGGGCCTGTCTCTCCTGTCTCAAATCCTGGTGCGCCGATACCCTGAACAGTAAACTCTCGTTGCAAGAGGTTTAACGTGGTGACTGCGCTACTGGAGTTCTGTTTGTGTTCTGCATGTGATGCTTGGTCTGTGACCTGCTGCTTCAGGCTCTTATGCTCTGGGGAACCCTTCAGTGGGGCCTAGGTTTGGGGATCCATGGAAACCACCCTGAAACAAAGAGAAAACAAATGGGAGAGTTGTTGTGACATTCCTTCTAGAATACTATCAGTGTGGATTGTTACCAAGAGTGAGGGGGTTTGGATTTGTTTCTTTATTCTTGTTATTTTCTACCTGCCAGCCAATACATTCTACAGAAATGATGCAGTGCAAGATTTTGGTTGAGCAGCTGGTAGAAACTAAATCCATGATGTAGTAAAATAACTTTTTCTTCCCTTTTGTAACATCTTGCTGATCTCATCTCTCCTTGCCCTTCAATGTGAAATGATGAAAGCTGCATGATATGGTAACTCCTGTTCCTTGGGAATAGTCTCTCTTTGCTCTGTTCCACCATGGAGTTAGTTTGGCCTTGTGCCATAACACACCAGTGAATGGGAAGAGTATTTTCCTCACTTCCACCTGTATTATAATTTCCAACTGCAGTCCTGTGAATAATTTAGCATCCTCCACAATTAGCCCATATGGAAGTTATTAATCATATGGCCTTTGTAAGACAAGGGCCCAACTTAAAAGAGGAGGAAGAGGAATCTATAACAAAACCTTTGCTATTTCACGATCACTTACCAGGTGAGAGACAGTGAGAGAGACATTTCTGACTTGGAGTGGTTTGCAGTTGATGTGGAAATGTTTAAAGTTGTTGCAAGTGGCACTGCTCGAGCAGTGGGGGTGGAGCAGATGTCCAGAGGTGCCTTCCAACCTCAGCTCTCCTGTGTTCATGTGTAGATCCACTTCTGAAGAGTCTGTATGTGCTCTGAGCAAGCGGGTTGATGGGTTTCTTAATTGACCAACCACACAGGCAGGCATTGGCTGGGGTTTTCATCTGCCTCACAAATGCTGACTCCCTCCCACTACAGGGAGAAAAATCTCCCTGTAATCCCCTAATGTGTGTCCAAGCTCTTCCAGGAACTGCTTTACCCTGTAGGATAGAAGGAAACATGTCTGAAGTCTTGAACAGGGACCAAGTTACTTGGGGACACTTGTTGCCACCCTTCCAGTGACGTGGGATCAGGAGGGATAATCCCTAAATCATGATCTTGTAGTTACAATGCAATGCTGTGGGAAAGGGATGTGGGATTATGGGTTTTCCTGCTAAGGAAATCTCTTACCCTTTGGATTTCTTTGAAATCCAGTATTAACTCAAATTCTTTGAGTTCATGATGTTTGATTGCAGAGCATTTTTTTTAATTGTCTTTTTTTTAATGAATGTTATCAATCTTTATATTGACATTGTTTATTTTCTTAGCCTGGAGTAATTTTGCTAATTTAGATGTATTACTCTATATAACGTGACTACAGAAGGGGTGTGTATATGTCCTTTAGAGAGAAGGAGAGGGGTGATTTTGCTAATTCTGAACTCTAACCTCCATAAATATTTGTCCTTAGAACATTATTTCTTGTTTCTCATAAGCTGAGGTCACTGCTGCATCTCTTACATCTGCAACAGCCGTCAGTGCTTCTGGACAGTTCAGTTCTTTTTCCAAGTGCAATCATTTTGGACCATAACAAATCTGGTTCACTGCCAATTTAGGCCTCACTGGGTTGTTGGTTCTCTTATCTCCAGCCATGCTGGGCTGTTATGTTTCCAACATCAACCATTTGTAAAGACAACCCAAAACAAAGTCTTGGCCATCTGTGGCCACAATCAGATTAGGCATATATTGTGAAAATTTCAGTTTAGAGAGACATAAACAAGTGTCCACTGGTGCTTTAGAGGAATACTCTGAAGTGGAATGGACTATAAGAGGTTTGTAATAGTGAGGAGATTTTTTTTTCTGTTGTTGACATGATTTTTTTCTACTATTTGCACCAGAAAAAAAAAGAAGATAAACAGAGAAGATATAAGCTTTTGTTTAAAAAATGTTGATGAAGAGTCATAAAGTCACTGGAAAGTTAAATGAAATGAAAAGCTGAACCTCTGTTGCAGGATTTTTAAAGGAGTTACCATGCAGGGAGACATTCTCAGGCACTTAATAATATGCATATACACTTAAAATAGAGAAACTTTGCCTCATAAACTGCACTTGCAAAAGCAGGTGAGTAAAATATGAAACTGCTTTCTACAGTAACTAATATTTAAAGGAAAAATTCTGTCAGTTATAGACAGGTTTGTGGCTGTTTGCTTCCGTCACACAAAGCAGCTGCAGCACATGTTCAAACTCCTGAGCAAACACAGGAATATTGATCCAGAATATAAATATCAGCTGTTGATGGTGAGAGAACTAAGAATTTCGAGGAAAAAATTGCTCCCGAATTCTTAAACTCATGTTCAGACTTTGAGGGAATGAAATAAAGTTAAGGACTTAAGCAGTTTTTTGACGCTGCCTTTGACAAGTGACTGTCTGGGAATTTGGTGCTGCTGAAGGGAGATGGATGATTTTTTTCCACTGCTAGTTGAGCACTAGACAACACAGGAAAAACTTCAGAAGGGACAAAGCTTATCCATCTCTTCTTGGCTAATTGTTATTTGGATATGCACCAAGGAGAGGGGTTGGGAAGCCAAGAAACCCTGGGAAGCCTGGGGCTGATGTTACATTTCCAGCAGTTGGAAGCATTCCCTGCCACCGTAGTGACACAAACCACCTGCTGATGTGTCTTAATGGTGGGAAGATGGATGAGCTGAACTGTTCCTGGAGGTCTTTGCTTTCCTGGAGTTTTAATTGCTTTTCAAAAGTGAGGCATTTTTAGTTTGTTTTATTTTAATTTTATAGTAAATCAGGTCTTCTGCAGATTAATTTATGATGCTTTTCATACACTGTTTTCATGAATCCTGTGTGAGCAAACACTCTGGAGATGTCATCCCAGCAAACTATCAAGGACATATGGCTGAAACCCCTCTAAAAGCAGCTTCCATGGAAGGGGATTGACATTTCCTGGGGTTGTCATATGGCAGGATTTGTTATTATAACTGTTGGAAAGTCCAGGAAAGTTGCGGGCTGGATTCTTGCACCTTGGATTAAAAAGTAAGAATTGATGGAGCTGATTGAGCTTCTTACTCTTAATTTGAAATCTCTCAAAAATTACTCTTGCATTTTTCAGGGCTTTCCCATAACCAGACAAGCAATATAAGTCAGATTTGATTGCATTTGTTTTGTGGATTTTTTTCCCAGATGTTCCTATTGAGACTCTATAAATTCAAGCACTATAAATTGAGTACATGCAATGACTGTACAGACAGATGTTCCACAGTTGTCTGCCATCAGAACAGGGTGCCTGTCTTGTTTATGAAGTGCCTTGTGTTCAGAATGACCCCTGTGTATGAGAGCAGTGCTGAACAAAACAGTTTTTTGAAGAGGTGAACTATTCCTGTTAGAAGCAGGGAGTTGGACTCAGAAGATCCTTATGGGTCCTTTCCAACCTGAGATGTTCTGTGATTCTGTTAAAAAATCCAGCTGGTTACAGAGCAATGCCAGACAAACACAAAATGCCAGTAGTTTAGATCAGTGGAACAGGTGAGAGAACAGGTCTCCAAGATGTATTTTTGAAGTAGGACAGTAGGTTTAAGGCATTTTAATATGGAATGTCTCTTACACAGGCCAAGAGAAGGCTTGTGAAGGGGGCTGGAAGCACAGGTAATTGATGGTCTGGGTGGAGGGGAAGTAGCTTTGTGGGTGTAATTGTGTGGAAGGTCTGAGTTGAGGAAGGGTGGTGGTGGGGATAACATGGTCAAAGTCTCAAGAAAGGAAAATGCTACTGCCAGAATTGCTTTAGTCAATGTGTAAGAGCAAAATTAATGACCATATTAAGAGGCTGGAGTGCAGAAGAAACTAGAATGATGAAAATAAAAATGGGCATGTTTTCCATTCGAAGAAGAGAAAGGAAAATATAGTTTAAAAAATAAAGAAAATTGGCAGATCCTGCGGTGAGTGCAGATCGCTTGGGGAATAGGACTTTCCATTTTAGCTCTGTTGTCTTTTAGTTTTAGGCCCCACAGACACAATTCCCATTGACAAACTTCTGAAGAACTCACAAACCCCACAGTTTTACTGGTAAAAAGGATTGTACTGGCTTTTGAAAGGATCATTTGATAAGGAATTTGAACTGGGTGCCTTACCCCTGCTATCAGCACTGGGTTGAGCCCACCGTGGAGGTCAGGGCTCAGAAGAGTCTCAGAAATATCAGGATCTTGTCCTATAAAACATGGTGTTGATGCTGCAGCTTGGTGACAGGGTGTGCAGCTGGCCAAGGCTCTGCTCCTTTGGGGTGCACTGGGGTACAGGGACTTGCTCCTGCCCTGTTGGCCATGTCTCTCTTCCCAGTGAGAGGCTGAAATGTGATTTCCCAGGGCAGTAGTCAGGGTTTGATATGGGAGAGCTGTGAATGGCTGCTGTGTGTGCAGGGAATGCAGAGTTACAGGAATGGCTTAGAGAAACCGTGGATGTTTAGTCTTTAGAAAAGTTTTGAGCATCTTTAGGTTGTCTTTGTGAGTTTTTTTTTTGTTTTGTTCTAAAAAGGAACTAATTAGGATTTGGGTTTTTTTACATTTTCACCCCTTCATTGACCTTTCAGGAAAGAGGCAAGGACTTTGGAAGACTCTGTAGTGCAAGGACACAAACTGGCCTGAAAGCAGCTTCTGTTGCAAAAGAGGAGCAAGAGGAAAACAAGGAGGGTCTTTGCTGTTGGCTGCGATTGTCCAGAACTCTCAGGTACAGTGAGAACAGTGGGATTTCCAGGAGGAGCAGCAGAAAATGTTGGAAGCTGATGGGAGTGAGAAGCTGGGGAGCCTAAGAAAGGGGGGAAATTATCATGGAGCAACGGGGCTGAAATGCCGGTGCGTGGAGAGGCGTGGGACACTCGGCTGTGCCCGCAGCGCTGCGAGGGCGGCGTTGGCTGACACGGGAGTGAACCCGCACCTGGGCCGGGCTCTGCCTGCTCCATCCATCATGATTAAGCCTCTGGAGTGAGGGTGTGGGAAACACTGTAATTGTCGCCGATTCTGGTAAAGAATTACAATTTATGGCTTGCGAGAGGTCAGGGCTGGGAAGGGAAGTTAACTGGCAACAAAATTCCTTTACGTACATGTTAGCAAAGCGAATGTTACAAACTGCGTGAGCTGGACAGAGTGTCTGCCCTGGCGCTGTCCCCAAGGGTTGCTGTGCCGTGGCTCTGTGAAGTGAGAAGACCAGTGTTAGCAGTCCCAGTTGGGATCGTGCAGGGCTGCTCGTGCTGCCTTTAAGTCGGAGAGCTTCCAGGCATGAGCAACCTGCTACTAGAAAGATTTGAGGTGCGAAGCATGATTTGGAAACAAACCTCCTCATCCTGTTTTGCTGTCAGCCCCCAGCACAAAGTGCATTTGATGAGTCACTATACTTGATTATGTGCCCATTTGTTTTATTCCTGGTGTTGGTGGAAGGCCACTGCCGGAGTTTTCACCTGTTGCCTTTTGCTATCACTTTGCTGCTGTTGCATGGGAAGAGCACTAGTTTGTGGTAAATGCAGTGAAGTAAAACGGTTGCCACGTTGATTTATTTCAACAGGTTTTAACCCCTATTTCACTATATCGTGATTTAAACAATTTAGTGTGATGCAGAGGCCACGGAACTTCTTCTGGTCTAAAATAAGTCTCCGGTTACTTTATACCGCCGGAGGAGAAGATGTCCGGCCTCGCCCGTGGCACGTTCGCCGCATCCCGAGAGCGATGCTCGGGGCCGGCTGGGGGCTGGCTGCGCTCGCCCCTCGCGTTCCCGGGGGCCGTGCCCGGCGCAGGGAGCGGCCCCGGCGCATCGCGGGGGCGGGTGGGGGCGTGGCGGCGGCGGGGGCAGCGCCGGTGCCTCCGGGGAGCCCGTCCCGGCGTGCGCGGTTCTCCTGTCCGTGCTGCCTCTCGCAGCCTCCCGCTGCTCGCCGCCCGACAGCGCCCTTGCCCAGCGCCCGCGGAGCGCACCGCACCGCACCGCACCGCACGGGCCGGACCCCGGCGGGGCTCGGCGAGGCTGGACGGCCGCGGCAGGGGGCGAGGCCGCCCGGCGCTGGCGGCGGGGCC